>NQII01003112.1:0-118579 GCA_002778355.1 Clitarchus hookeri | reverse complement strand
TTGATGTTGTGTATTTGTGAATATATACGAGACAATATATTCGTACTTCAAAATACAACAGTAATAGTCTACCTCATTATAATACCCGCAACCTCCAAGCACTTTTTAGTCGGTGCCTGGAGGACAGTAACTCTGACCAGATAAGCCACCATGTCCTCGACAGTGGCGGTACCTGCGTCAAAACATATACGTAAATACAATTCAGGATGGATAACTTACAACAAACTGAGATATGCAAAAAGCAAGATATATATAAATGTGATACACGCATGAGACACATAGTCGTGGTAACTGTAAACAATACTTATACGATACTATAAACGATCATCGTCAGTCCTACACAAGGGTCGACGACTCGAATCATCGCTAACATGGATAACCCTTAACAACCAGACATAGAAATAAAAAAAATGAACAAAGTTATACAATACCAGAATGTGCTGCTCGGTACAACAAACTAGCAAACAACTTCCTTACAAACCAACTGGAACGAAACCATTGCATATAGTATACAGCGCTTGTAGCGGAACGCGACCGTTGTCGTATGCCGGGGAATGTGTGAGGCAGCTCAGATGGTCAACCGGCGATGTTAGCACCGTGCAGGTGTTGGCAAGTTGAACGGATGACACAGAACACTAGCTGAGAGAGAGAGAGAGAGAGAGAGAGAGAGAGAGAGAGTTATGTCAGGCTCCAAGGTAGATTATGTGACAAAATAATGTTATGACATGACTGTTGATAAAAGTAAAAGTATATACATTATTTATATGTTATTCATGAATCTTAACACATGCTAATATTAGGTTTATCTCCATCACTAGGAAAAAAAACAGATTTTTGGGAAAGTACATTAATAGTTTTTGTATAGTGTCAAGTCTCGAACACAGTTCCCTGTCAGTGGGAAATTTCCTCTGTGAAGTATGGAACATTGTGTAAACGATAGAATGATGTTATAGTGGTCGGATAACTTTATCGCAACAACAGCAGAAAGATTAAATAACTTGCAGCACTCAGATACCGAGCTAGCATACCTACCCTTCTCACACACGTACAACCTGAAATAACATTCGGCTACAAACACCTACCTATATATCTACAGCAGAGGTTCTTAGCTGTCGCCCATGCCTAGGTTGTTTTCAAGGAAGCGCGCTGGTGCAAACAGATATTAATGTAAATAGTTATAACCCCTTAACAACCTTCATATATTGCATGTGCTATACCTTGAGTTAGTCGGAAAAAAACTTTTACGAAGCTGAGAAGCACAGGTGCGTTCAGGTCACTACGCATTGAAGCAAACAGATATAAAAAAAATGTAAGGGAAAACATGTGACAACCATCATAATTTCATAAGCGTCGAGACTGTATGCTATGTGTTAAATGTTGCTATACAATACCAGACTGTCCTGGTCAGTGCAACAACAGAATAGCAAACGACTTCCCTACAAACCAACTGAAACGAAATCATAGCCGAGGAACATGTTCGTCCGTCCGTCGCTGACCGCCATTGGGCTCTCAACAGGAGAATATGTGAGGCGGTTACACAGAAAAAAACTGGTTAGACGTCACGACACTCTTCGCAGAGGGTTCGCGATACATGTCTGTATCTATGTTCTTCTGCGATGAGTAGGTTGTTAGATACCTCTGGGCCAGAGTACTAGGTTCGAACCTGCGTTTACTCTTCCCCAACTTCAAGAAACTCTTATGTTCGGCAACACGTTTATGCTTTTGCTTTGCAGATGTCACTGCATCATCATCAGTAGAATATGTATATTACATATAGTTAGCAATGAACTATATATACAGGATGATTCTAAAATCATGGGACAAATATTGAGGGATGGTAGAGCTCACTAAAACAAACAATTATTGTATAGGAATATATGGGCGGGAGTGACGCGTTGAAGCACAAACACAAAAATAACACATGAAATGCAACACATTATTTATTTACAACGTCGCCGCTAAATGCCTTTTTACAGCAATGTTTATAATAATTGCTCAAAATTGCTACCACCGACAGTAATGAAAGCTTGGCAGCGTCGGTGGAGTGATTGGCGATAAGATTCAAATACGCCGGGTATTTCACGCACGCCACCATTGTCAGCCAATCACGCCATATGTAGAGGTCGCCAAGCATGCGTGACTGTTGGTGGATGCATTTCCAGCAACTGTTTTAACATTTTGTGTACGGAATCACTCTTTAAGTATGCTGCTAATGAACATTTTATGTTTCCGTTAATGTGTTATGTTTTTGTGTTTTTGCCTCAACGCGTCACTTCCGCCCACATATCCCTATACAATAATTGTTTGTTTTAGTGAGCTCTACCACTCCTCAATGTTTGTCCCATGATTTTAGAATCAACCTTGTACATATATCAAAAAAATTGGTTCGTACACAACTGTACTCAATGTATGTTCACCCCAAACACCGGCAGTCCGTCGGACATTTATAAGTAGGTAACAAGAAGGTCACGACATGACAGCCCGAGGCGGACAACACGTTCATTATATAAGACGGAAAAAAAGCATTCCATTGGGAAGTGTGGAACGTTAAGGTCAACACTGGCATGCGCACTGATGTCAATTAATATAAAAAATAAAACAAATGTAAAGCATAATAGTTATAAGCACTTACCACCTGTCGAGAGGTAATAGTGAAAAATTTACGATATGATGTTCGAGAAGCTAGAAAAGATTATAGTCTATCATAACATATGGAAAGATTAAATCACTTACAGCACACGACAAATATACTGAGCGCGCATACCTACCTAAATAATTCGTATGCACAACATTAAATAAAATCAGTCGACAAACACCTATATGCCTATCTTCATCAGGACGAAGAGATTCTCGTCGTATGTTCTCTCAAGCCTACAATGTTTTCCAGATAGTGCTATAGTTTCTACCACAGCCATTAGTAGTCGTCCACTGAGACAAACCGAGAAGAGCAATATAAATTAGAAGAAACGAAGATTCGAATCGAGTACTCTGGCCAGAGGTATCTCACCAACTACTCATCACGGAAGAACATAGATGCAGACATCTATTGTAAACCTTCTGCAAAGAGTGTCGTGAAGTCTAGCTACTTACTTTATGAAGACCCCAATGACCTGGTTGACAGACTACGTGTGCTGGTTGCATTACAGAGAAGTGGCAATCTTTCTGTCAGCGAAGAGATAAATATGATAATTGATGAACTCAGAGATAATGACTATATCGAATGATATAAATGTTCACCACGCTTCTCGCCAACATCTAGAGAGAGAAAATCGTATGTTTTTTTTAAATTGAAAAATAATTGTAAATTTTTTTTTGCGACAATATATATACATATATATAGATGTCAAAAACACATGCCTAAAACTAACGTACCAGTATAGTAAAGGTACTTTAATAATAAAAAAAAACATTACACACAATCCTTTTGGATTCGACGTTACTTGTATATTAAAGGGAAAACATTCAACATGGTTAGCAGTAAGGGGTCCCTGAAGAGTAGATACAATCATTACGATATCGATGTGACTATTGCGAAAATACTTTTAGTAAAAGTTGTAATGCGCACCGACATGAAAGTACACATTGCATGTTCAGCCCAGCATACAAAGGGTTCCACTGTGATAACTGTGATGATGTGTTTACCCGAAGTGATAATCTGTATAGACATAACAAAAAGTGCAAAGGCTATGTGTGTAGTTCATCGGGAAGCGAGTGTTTGTATTACGGTAAGATATTCAGGAATCGCACCACTGCCAAAGGCCATGAAGATAGTAACTTCGAATTTACCATCATCTACAAGACCTACCCATGCCTCAACTGCTGTGCGGTATGAGCGATTAAGAGTGGCTTGAATGTTCACAGCAGGAATTGTTTTGCAAAAAATGCTATGGTGGTTGTCTCTTGAAAAGAATTTCTCGGGTGACGTCGGCAGAGCTGAGGTAATGTAACAGAAAAATATAAAATTTCAAATACGTTTCGAAATATCACGCATCGCCTGGGGCTATGGACGTTGATGCTAAAAAGTAATTTCACAGTGTATTTCCGAAAATCACGCGACGCCTCAGGCTATGTCATGAAGTCGTGGCGTCGTTGTAGGGAGACGCCTGAGGCTATGTCTATCCACCACTCCACTGCGGCACCCAAGAAACGAGTTGTTTATCCACCACTTCACTGCGGCCCCCAAGAAACGAGTTGTTTATCCACCACTTCACTGTGGCCCCCAAGAAGCGAAACATCTATCTGCAGCACCACCGCGGCCCTCAAGAAGCGAGGCGTCTATCCACCGCACCACCATGGCCCCAGACATCGAGTTGTCTATCCACTACACCACCATGGCACCCGAGACACGCCTGAGGCTATGTTGCGCAACAAAATAGCCGTCATGGAATGTTCAAAAAATAATAATTTTGAAGCTTTTGAAAAAAATTTTAAAATTTTAAAAAATTAGTTTGAAATCTTTTTGAAAAAAATTTCAAAAAATATAATTTTGGAAAATTTTCAAAACAAAATGGTTTCCATTGCAATGGAATGCAAGAGCAAGTGTTTTCTGTTCTGGCCTACAAATGGCCGCCATAGAAATTGCAACTGTAAAAATAATATGGGAATGTTAATACTATTTTGTTTTCGAGAAAAATATTTGTATTTACCTTTTACTGATTTTTGAGAAAAGAATGCATTCAACTATGTGTTTTAGGAAATTTAATTTAAAAACTATAAAACTGGCTAGCAGGCCCATCAGACACACGCGTCTGTCGTAACAAGCGAACATCATGTCGCCACTGCAGTTGGAAAGGAGGGGAGGAGTGGTGTTGACCTCGAGTCTAGTGCATGCGAACTGACTTTGATCACACATGCGAGATCTGCATTCCATACGAATAAACCTGGAAGAATCTGGTTATTTCCGACAGTATTCAAGGTCAGAACCGCACCAAGTCGTTTTCACACTTGCTCGGTGCCGGGTACCCACGAAGTCTGCACATAGCAATGTTAGCATTCTCACGGGTCTGAACCTGCAAGGCATCAGGTAACTGGAGTCCTAACTTGTGGATGCATGTGTGCATCTGTACATTTTACCAATCTCCGTGGTGCCAGATAGCTTTAAGTCAGCATCTGTACATTTTACCAATCTCCATGGTGTCAGATAGCCTAAGTCAGCATCTGTACATTTTACCAATCTCCGTGGTGCCAGATAGCTTTAAGTCAGCATCTGTACATTTTACCAATCTCCGTGGTGCCAGATAGCTTTAAGTCAGCATCTGTACATTTTACCAATCTCCATGGTGTCAGATAGCTTAAGTCAGCATTTGTATATGCGTGGGAATAGCTGTGTTAACATTTTCACAGGTCCACACTTGCATATAATGACAGGCACTTTTATTTTTAAAAAAATACATGTACATAACATTATTTCAAAATATTCGCAGTTCCTATTTCAGAATGTCTTTCTCGTCGACTCAAGAGATGTCACTCTTCGAGTGTCCGAGCCACCTCATGTGCATACATACATTACACAATTTCAGCACCTTTTTAACAAAATAAATATCGGGAAACTTCGTAGGCAGTTTCTTCTCAGCATAAAACCCTCCGACGATGGGTTCGCCAAATAGGTCCTCGAGGTAAAGCATGCGTGGCTACCAATGTCGTATGCGGACGACTTTGTGCAATTCCGCAGACCAGTTTTGATGAAAAGCCTTGTGAAAAATGCTGCGCTGTTTATAGATGCGCACCAGGTCGCCGATCTTGGCTTTAAGCTTGCGCGTGTCTCTCCTTGTCGGAATAGCATACACGGTCCGAGGCAGGGAGTTATCCTTGATATCTTCGGACTTCATGCGAGTGGTAGAATGAGTGGTAGAATTATACTAGCTGATGAGTTTCGGCATTAGCTAAAGCCACTTATAGTTTCCATTCGCTATGAAATGTCTTTACAATTAGGCTTTCAGAGTTTGATAAAAATGCTCCACGACGCTGGTCTTCAGTCCAGAGTATGTCGAATACTGATTTATACCATACCTTTTCATCAGTGTATGGAAAGTAGCATTACAATATTCTTTACCATCGCTGGTGAGAAGATTTTTCGGGATGCGTCCTTCGCGAAATGCATCCGCCATGGCTTCGGTGTCATCACGCGAATTCTTCAACTTGAGCAGCCTGGCCCAGGCATACTTGGAAAACGTGTATATTACGGTCAAAATATAGCTGTGGCCTATATTCGCACGAGCAAAGTCTTGCATTTCGATCAGGTCTGATTGTAAAGTATCGTCCAGATCTTTCATGACGTACTTTCTCCGAGGATAATTCCTTCTGGCCGACCTGTGCAATTCCCCAGAAACGGCATATTTTTTCATCTCACGATGTATCCAGCTTCGACAAGCTCTTCGATGATGGGCATAATCTCGTTGGCGTGCGACCAGTTGCCCGCCGCCAGCGAAGCGACCAATTGTCGTAGTCTATCGACGAGTTAATTCAGATCGTCCCAAAACAAGTAGCCTATCTTGCATTTGGCGTCGATCTTCTGCAGCAGCAGACCCAATCCAATAGCTTCAAACAATCGTGGAAATAGTTCCACGATACACGATAATGCCGAATTTCGCATGCGTCGTGTCCTTAAATCGCCTTGTTGCCGACTTATTGTTTGCATAACGGCCATGACTGGACTGTAGCAGGTGGTAGTACTTACGCAAATCCGATTCGGTGTAGTGTCCGGGTTGCCTACGAAACAAAAGTTCGCACAGCCCATGTGTCATTTTCACCTTTCGATTGCCGATCTGCTTCACTTCTCCTGGCAAAAACAGCACTTCCTTGTTTCCGAGAAACCATTTTTCGTCATGGAGTCGCAAGCCGTACATCTTGTCGCTGTTCCGATCGGAGAAGGAAGCCATGTAGTGCCCTACCAGGTGCCCATCTCTGCATCTCTGGTCCATGCAATGCTCTCATGTTCGTTTCTGTACTCGCATACGCAGCAAATCGATAAGGGCCATACCGTCCTCGTCCCTAGTGATGCCTCCTTCCGATTCGGGTAGTTCCGAACTTCTTTTCCGTTTACGCGTCTGGGTAGGCCCTTCCACCTTGATTTAGCATTTGATATCCGGCCAAGGCAAAGCATCCTCCTGGCATTGTCGACCAAGTCCGTCGAGACAGCTGGTTATCGGCTTGTAAGCCTTTTCCCTTATTATCTTGAGAGTAGATATTTCGTGCGAACAGCATCGAATGCCTGTTGCAGCTCAGTCGTCTGGTTGGTTTGATCTACCATCATTCGTAGAATGTAATAAACACACAAACACACAGGTAAATATACATATTCACTCTTGAGTTGCGGAAAGTGAATTTTCGGTCCTTTCCAGTAGGCCGATGCATGCAGTCAGCACCTTCTTGCTATGCCTTGCAACAACGGTTTTCGCAGCCAGTTTGGACATTAACATATTTTGAAGAGCCTTCTATTCTTACTATTTCTGCACATTCAACACGTTTATCAGGTTCATTACCATTGCTTCTGCACCCTCTATGTGCTGGTCGATGGCTACCAAATCCTCGACCACTTCATTTTTCACACTCTCGATCTTTTGCCCATGAAGCAACAGGCCCCTGTGAAGAGCGTTGAGGCGAGCAGTGAGGCGAGCTACAATGAACCCATTCCCATCATCATCGGAGCGTAGACCATTTCCGAACTTGGAAATGACATCGTGACTCATAGTCGACATCTTACTATAAACTGAGCGAAGCCACATCTGTACCTTCCCTTATGTACTGGCGAATCTTATCAATCACCAATATGCCTTACTGCTTGTTCCAGCACAAAGAACACATATCCTTAAACTCTGCGAACGAGTTTAAGGTCATCGTACCCATGTCGCAAGTTCATATTGTCCATGCGAAACATCACGAGGAAATTCACATTATTGCATAATAACTGTTTTAGCATGCGCGAATAAGTTTGACTCAAATAAACACAGTCCACATTCGCATGCCATCCCAAGCTAAATTATTCTTGAATGCAATTCTGTTTCTCACATGCAACATCGTAGGAAATAAACACTGAGTTTGGCAATACTTCACTCAATGGCACAGTGGTTTGTCATCGCTGCAAGGGAAATATTTCGCCTCACCCATGAGCTGCAGTACACGTGCCAGATGCTGGTATTTCGGTTGCTGAAAGGATTTAGAGAGAAGGTACATGTTCTCGAACCTAAGACCATTAGGTTCGTCCAGCAAACTCAACAGCATACATGTTTTGTCGCAACCCAATGATCCGCAACTCAATCCTCTCATGGTATTGGGCAACAGTGTACCGTGATGTGCATCGTGTGAGGTTTCGACATCTTTCTTGGTGATGTGGACGAGAAGACTAACATCTTGCTTGCATCGTTTTACAGGCCAACAATAAAAAAACCTTTCTTAATGATTTTGTCGAATTCTTATGTTTTTTGAAGTTCTGAGTCCGAAAATAATAATAAAAAAGTCATTACACCCACCATTTTTTTCACATTTGAATATATGAAATGGGAGAAATTAATTTTTTATCTAATATCTGTGCATTTTGATATACTTTATTTATATTTTTTTATATACTTGATATACATTATTAATATACTAAAACATACACTAAATCTACGTAAATGAAATTAAGTTGGCAGTGATGGTACGACTGTTTGTTTTCTTTCAGTCATCACAACTTCACTTTTCAGCTTTTTGCCCATGTATGGCTAACCGTAGTTGTAAAAACCTTCCTAGCAGTTTTTGTTATATATGTGGTGAGTTTGTAATTTAAAAACATCAAAGAAACATTAGAGAATGCGTTAAAAAAAGTGTACTTGATATATTTTGGAATAAAACTCGGTGATCAAGAAAAACCTTGGGCTCCACACAAGGTATGCTATGTTTGTGTTGAAGAACTTAGAAAATGATCATAAAAAGAAAAGACGGCTTTTAGATTTGCAGTACCCATGATATGGAGAGAACCATAAAATCATTCAGGCGATTGTTATTTTTGTAGCATTGATGTTACTGTGTATAACTCCAAAAATAAGAAAGTAATTGTTTACCCTAATCTTCCTTCAGCTATTCGGCCAGTCGGTCATGGTCCGGGACTCCCTGTCCCTGAGCTATTGATGACGTTTTACTTGATCAGTCCAGTGAAACTTATGAAGGTAAACAGGATGATGATGAGTTCCAATGTTCTCCAGAAAATTCAGAACCTCAGTTGTTTACACAGGCTGAGTTAAATTATTTGATAAGAGATTTGGGTTTGACTAAAGAGAAAGCTGAATTGCTTGGCTCTAGGCTAAAAGAAAAACATTTGTTGGCACCTGGAGCATCTATTTATCAATATAGAACAAGAGATAAACAGTTCGGTAAGTTTTTTTAAGCAAAAACAGGATTTGGTGGGTAATTATTAAGTTTAAGGGCTTTTCTGATAAACACAAAAAAAAATTCAAGATTATGATATATTTCTACTCTACTAATCACGTAGAACACGAATATAATAGAGGCGTAGCTTTACAATAAGTACAACATATTTTAAAAAATTGAACAAAATTGCGAAATCAGCAGTATAGCCAGTTTGTTTACGTTTCTGAATGAAACGTCCTAGACCAACAAAAGTGTTCTGCATCATTAGTAGAGTGTAAATATACCATTTTCCGTGAATTATTTTTATTTTTACAGAAAAGCCCCTAAACTTAGTAATTGCCCACGAATATACGAGGGGCATTAACGTACGACTAATTTCTTAATATGTGCCCACCTAACAGAACCTAACCCCACGATGGGTGAATCACTATCTTACATTTTTAAACTAACCTAGGAGTTTAGGGTTATAACTAACCTAGGATTGTAGGGTTTTAAACTAACCTAGAATTGTATGATTTTACACTAACGTAGGATTGTAGGGTCTTAAACTAACGTAGGATATTTGAGTTTTACACTAAACTACGAATTTAGGATTGTAGGGATTCAAAGGAACCGTAAAACACACCAAAAGAATATCAATTACTCACCTGATATAATTCCTCTGTCAACGACCAATTCAACCTTACCTCTCTCGACGAAACACCATGTTCCACATATCCGCCACATACGCGAATATAACGCAATGAAACACTCGTTTACAGTCAAATATAACGCACAGAAGCACTCTGTATTGCTTTCTCCGTTTTTAAATCCGTCGGAACTAGACCCGGCAAAGGCGCAATGGCGACAATAAAACAGAATGGCGACTGATTTTTTTTAAATTGACTATTAAAATGCCCGTAATGACATCCGTGGCAGCTAGGTAGCATGGAATCAGCAATGCGCAGCCATTAATAATGGCGGTAGACGTTACTATACGTAAACAAACCGGGCAAACTGCTCGTATATTTTGCAATATTTTTTTATATGTTCTACTTATTTTAACATTACGCCCTCTTGAATATGAACAAGGTAAGCTGTGCAGAACCCAATAATGCAACTTTTGTTGGTCTAGGACGTTTTGTTCAGAAAAACCTCTAAACTTAATAATTACTAACTTTAATAGATCCAAATAAAATTCTTCTACCACCTCTTAGCATTAAATTAGGTTAAATAAAACAGTTGGTGAAACCCTTGCCTAAAGATGGTGAATGTTAAGTATCTATGTGAAAAGTTTCCTCATTTATCAGGAGCCAAACTGAAAGAAGGGGTTTTCGTTGGGCCTGACATTCGTAGAATGATGTTCGATTCCAACTTTGAAACAAAAATGACTGCAAAGGAAAAGGAGGCTTGGATATCATTTAAGCAAGTTGTGACTAAGTTTTTGGGCAATGTTAAAGACCCAAACTATGAGCTTATCGTATCTAATATGATAGACAAGTTTGAAAATCTGGGGTGCCTGATGAGCCGTAAAGTGCACTTCTTACACAACCATCTTGACTTTTTCCCTGACAACTTGGGTGATGTGAGTGAAGAGCAGGGGGAGCGGTTTCACCAGGACATCAAAGTGATGGAGAAACGTTACCAGGGACGGTGGAATGTCAGCATGATGAGTGATTACTGCTGGTCACTTCACCGAGAACAACAAAATGCATCACATCGGAGAAAAAGTTACATAAGAAGCTTCAAAGAGAAGAGAGAAAGGAAATACCAAAAAATAAACACTTAAAATGTATGTAATGAATTTTTTAAAAATACAATCGCATACATCACATTTTTAAATACTAATGCATATTGTGAGAGAACTGTGGGTGATACAAAAAAAACTGATGCCAGATTCGGTTTCAGCAAAAATACATAAAATTCAGCTGCATTTATTTAAAAAAGTTTTCACAGAATACTTTTTTGTTGGCCTGTGTTATCTGTGATACTGAAACAAAAACGTGTAAAGGTTGGGTATATGTCGGTTCGTAGTACAGTAGCGTGCGATGACTCGTAAAAGAAATATCAAATCTGGAATAGGGATTGTCGATATACTAAATCTAAGAATGACACTTTTTATAATTCAATAGACATGATTGATTTTAATAAGTTTTGAAATAGATTATTAATGGTAAAAAATATTCAACACAATACTTTGTCTACGTTATTTGGAAACATTATTAACTTTTTTATTTATTATCATTTTAAACGCTTGTTCACACGTTCAAGATGTGCTCATTCTACAGAGTGTGCCAAAATGGACCACTTAAAGCATTTACTGTTCTCGTTCTTGGGATTGATGATGGCTTCTTTCCTCTTGACTGATTCTAGCAGCTCGATGAATGATGAAGCTCGGAGAGGATCAATTTTATTAATGCAAAGCTGACGGCGTTTCACAGAAGTGCGGGTCCAACCACTTCCCTTCCCCTGATACTCCTCGTCCTCTTGACACAACGTTATGATGCTCTCTGCCATAGCATTTTCAATATCCTCCGCATTATACATTGACACATTCTTCATTTTTTTTTTTTCTAACTTATTTGGAAATAATTCAATATATTATTTTTTGTAACATGTTTTTTTTTAAATCACTTTATTCCTGTAATTGTCTTTTATACAACCAGCATGGCAGCTGTAGTATGTATTTGTGTGAATATGGTATTTATCTTAGAAATAAATTTAACCAAAGATAATTTTAAATATTTATTCATCATAATATTTATTTTACATTACACAATATACATATTTTTGCAAGTCATGTTATTCAGTGTAGATATCTCTCTTCTTCATCTACAGCGAGTCGACCACAATCTCCAAGGAGCCAATGCTACATCCATCTCGTGTTAGTGGCGGGGGGGCATGGTCTACCTATTTCGTTCCAGCATCTCCCTCAACCATGTGCATAGTTCCCCGGACATTGGGACCAGGGACTACGCAGTACGTTTTCTAGCACCTATATTTTTTGGACAGATTATATTATTTAAACAATTGTATTATGAAACTATTTAAATATTTTCTCCAGTGCTGCGTGACCGTACTACGTAGATGGGGTTCCGACACCGGAACGGAAAGCAACCCAACTAAAAAGTAACTAAAACAAAGCAGACAAATGAACACAAAGAAAAAAGAAAAAAAGAGAACAAAGAGTACAGGAAAGGTAAAGAGCGAGAGAAGGAATAGTGAAAACATTGTCACCTACAGTTTTTATGTGCGCATGATATAACCACCATTTTTAATTCGCAATTACAGCAAGGATAAGTGTTGAACCCCACGTGAACTGTTCTTAACCCACAGGGCGGAGGTCCAACACATGCGCCAAATCCCATTCCCACGAAATTGTGGAAGTAAAAATGACGAGCATATCACATTGAAAGAAAAAGGGCTTTATGTTGTATATTCTCTCACTCTGTAACATTTCCTATTCAGAAATATCATAATTTTTGCTGGCGGTGAGAGGGGTGTGAAATCGCTTCAGATTTTACACTCCTGAGGCGAGGAGCTGCCTCCTATTATGCATCCCGACCTCATTTACACACACCCAGGGGAAGGCATGTATTAAGAAACATTACCAGTCTCCTTTCCAGCACCGTTTCCTTGAGCTGAGAGTAATGTCGTACTTCCATGTGTGGGAAAAGACCCCATTTAATGCATAGAAAATCTTTGGGTAAACAATACACTTGCCAAATAATATTAAACAATGTAACATATCTATGTTTAAAAATAATGATTACACTTTGTGTCATAAAAACTAAATGTGGCCTACGAGAAAACAAAGCAAGGCAGATAAACCTTGTGTACAATGCTGAAAAATCTTGCAGGCAACACAGCCCACAAAAAGTATAGTAAATAATGAAAATAATGAAATCTGTGCATCAGGGTCTTGGATAGGTCTAGTACTGCAATGTCTGCGTATATCGGTTTGTCAAGTAAAATGTATTATTTTTCCATCTTCACCAGAGATAAATTTTCTACGCATGTATATAGTACTATACTATACTTGAACGTGGGTTTTGAAATCAGTTTTTTTTGTCTTCATTCTTTGCATACTAGTTCCATTTTCTCTCTCTTCCTTTTGTTTTCCATCAGTTTTCCGAATGTAGCATTGTTCATTAATAATATAGAAGTTTTTTTCGAAATGGTTGTTTGCTGCGTGTCTTTTCTCTGTACCTAGATCAATATATGGCTTAAGCCAAGCTTCCTGTTGAAATTGCTCTACCCTATGTATTTTTAAAAAAAATTTTATTTAATGTTTAACCCAAATTCCAGTGCTTGTTTAAAATTTCTGTAATGAATTATATAATTTATCTTTTATTCTAATGTATTCNGTTGATCCTAGGTGGTGTGGAGGGGGGGGGGGGCAGCAGGTCTCTGTGTGATTCATGCAGGGCTGCGGACTACTCATTATCCACATCCAGTATGTAGCCTCTGATGCTGTTGTCGGGCTAACCCACGACGTCAATGTCTGTACCGACCCACTGGAAATCTCGTATGGGGAGGGGTAGATACATTGCCTCTGCATTTTAATATTTAAATGTATACATATGGTGTTTGGTGTATTTTGCTTGCGTGTCCACCATGCTTACTCTTTGTCGTGAATATAGAAGAAATTCAGCCAAAGTAAACATGACGTAATTTAACTTCGATGAGCGAGCGCCATATGCGACGATGTAATTCTAAATCGTTCGTAAACGAAGTTTGTCCAGAATCAGACCCCTGCTCTTTGGCGTATGTGGCAGCAGATTCATCTGCAATAATTTAACACCTGTTAAATTGTGTAGGAAAAATTTTGAGCAATGAGGGTTTTCAGCAGGAAATGGCCCCGCGGAAGGGCGCCAATTTAACACCTGTTGGATGGGTGGTGTTGTGTTAATGAACGTTTTGTGGGACTGTAAAAAACGTTGTTAGGTGGGTTTGGAGTTGGATACCCGACCAGGAGCCATACACCGTCGGCAGGCGGTGTTGATTGCTGCTGATAATGACGACGATCTCAGGGTACGGCGGGCCGTTCGCTAGGACTACGCAGTCCCTCGGTGAGATTGTTGAATGAGCCTCTCTGGACAGGAAAACCAGGCGTTCCCTACGCTCGATACTTAGTCGGAATGAAGTAGGCCTATTCAGGCTGACCCACGCACCTTTTACTGATAAAGCTCGGTGTTGAGCGTGCTGGTTATTAAGGTAAATTACGTGAAATAACAGTGAAAGCTGATTGTGGGGACCCAGACCCCGAAACTTCCCAAGGCAGTTCTTGAAATGAAAAACACAAAGTCTGAAAACTTGCATGTAATTACTCTTGCACAAAACTTTACATGACTCTAGGTGAAAACTTTACACATGTTCTGGCCTGCAGCCCGCTAGATAGACAAAACTGTGAAAGTTTACAATGAATTACTGGTGAGTTAAGCTTCCCTAGGCAATGCTATTCCCGGGGAAGAAGGGTTGGCGTCTCCGGGTGCAGAAAAGAACAGGTTCCAGTAAGTTACATCAGACTATTGCAGCTATAGATAATTGGCGTGAAAACGTGGCACCCGGAGCACGACACGGTGCGTGCCGACCCCGCGAGGCACTCGACGGCGACCGAATCTGGCGAGCTCGCGTGGCACGGACTATGGCGGCATGCGGCTCGCCCTGCACTACTTTCTGTTGAACTGAAACACTTGCACAACTAAAAGGACATGAACCCTTGCTTAAAACTTGAATAAACAAATAACTAATATTACACTGCACGTGAACAAATACAATTTAAATGTGGATGGCATGAAATAAGGGTGAAAAATACACTAATTTTCAAATAAACATAATTAAGATGGTGAAGGGAAGTGTGGTAGTGGCCCGCCAGCTACAGACATGTAGCAAGGCCCAACAGCACAGCAGTTGAGAACACTCACGTAAGCCAGAACATGGTCGGCCGTGTGTGATGCACATGTCAGCTGTGGACTACTTACTGACGCCCGGCCACTCCCATCTCACTTTCCATCCTGAACTCGTTAATAACACGGAAGCCTTACAGACCTCTAGACAATCAGGACAATAAGAGACTTAATTAAAAAGTTAATATTGGCTGGCAGGGCTACAGAAAATCAACATTAACATCCCTGACTTCGCCACGTTTTCCACAGTTCCAACATTTTAAAGCATTTATTTAATAACTAAGGAAAAGAGCACTGCTCTACGAGATGTGGCTGAAATGAAATGCGCAGGAATTACTTTTCCTGAAAAGAGTCTACGGAGTGTTGAGCACAATTCTTTATTTGTAAGGACATTTCTCTCGCATCACAAGTACTTCATAAGTGAGTTGATTTGGCTGCTAATGAGAACATGTTGATTTTACAGAACATTTTCATATGTTCAAGCATTTTGCAGATTTTAATTTTCAGTATCAGCCACGAGTTTCTTTGACTTTTCCAGGTTTTTTAAGGTTTTCCAAACCTATAGAAACCTTGTCTAGAACAAGTGGCTGTCCTGCACAGTTATTCAGTGAGGTGGCACTTTGTAAAGATCTGCAGAACTGTTTTCGTGTTCTAAACATCTTACTTTCTCTTCCAGAGCACTGCAGCTACGCTTCCGGCCTTTCCTTCCTTTCTGCGTGCAGGAATCGCATACTCTCAATGGACGCTCACATTCCGTTTTCATACATCGCAGGTAGGTGCCGGCACAAATTACATCATTTTACTGAAACACAGACACCAAACATGTCAGCACTTACTACTGTTGTAACTGTGTCGTACAAACAACCTGTGCCTCACGGAGGTGTACTTTTGTCCAGGTGCAGAATGCCTGCCAAGGGGTACATGTTAATTGAATGTGAGCAGTTCCAGCTCATCGCCAATGCCAGCCAACTGCGGTACGTTCACAAGTCATACTTTCCTTTCTGTCAATATTGCAAACCAACAAAGCAACTCTATTACATTATGCTACATACTTTACAAATTTATATACACATCTAGCAGTAAATTTAATATGACCAAAAAAACAGTAATACAAATATAATTTACAACTCCATTATAATTTATTTTTAAATACTTACGCACTACATAACTTCCAAATATTCTATAAAAAAAATATCCAATTGAAACTTTTACGTATTTATATTCAAAAATATGACATACATTTTGTCTGGGTTATCAAGATAATACGTCACTGCAGTAAATTTCGGACTTTCTGTTGGAGTGAAATCGTTTTTACGGCATATCTTAGCTTCCCTGCTGCAGGTTCATGCCAGCTAGAGTCACTTACCCCCACACTTCCCTCCCCAAGCCTTCCTCATGTTCATGCACATCTCACTTCGACATTAATCACTCAAGTGGTTCATCACGTAGAATAGTTCAAATTATTATAGTTGAACTGACCAGTAAAGATCACGCCTTTTATTTCTACGTACCCAAGATATTGAAAGTGACTTACAACACAACCCGTTCCTGGAAAATTTACCTAATCTACGAGAAACCAAAACTGTTGGTAAAATACTGCCGACATGAGTCTTGCATCGCATGGTTACTACAGAATGAAATCATTGGAATGCTATTTCAACTACACGTCATCTACACTTTGGTTTGTTTCCATGAGAATATCACAACACTAGTACAGCTAGTACCACTCGTGGTGGTACAGGTGTTGTTGGCACAGGTGTTGTTGGCACGGAGCCGACAGCAGTTTTCTCATGAGTGAAGTGTGGACAGCGACTCAGTGAGCCACTGACATTCACAGGCCAACCAGCCAGCTGTCAGCTGCACTGCCTGTCGTTAACTGCAGCATACACTCGACTTCCTTCATTGCAATCACTGCCAAACATTCATACAATACTTTCATACACTATTCCAGTCAAACCTTTATATAACACATTGTAATGACGCAATATTCGTAATTTTTCGGGACACGGGTGTAAAATTCTTTCGTGTGTATGAAACTTTGGAAAGCGTCGTAATATTTTTATCGGGTTAAGCCGTGGTGGCTCGTTTCCCGTGTTAGTTTATCCGGCAGACGTGTGCGTTTGTAGGTTATCGGGAGGACGTCTACTTGTTACGTATTATCAGGAGTCCGGTTGTGTTTCGTTTCGAACATCGTTGTCTTGGGGAAGCGTCAGCATTAATTAGATTAGTTTGTTTCTGTGGATCGGGCAACGTCGACAGGTTTTAGTTCCTTCGGCGCAGTTTAATGAGTCAACAAATGTTATACGAAACGAGAGGTTAGTTTATCGGGATGTTAAATGCGTCGACAGTTTTAGTTCCTCCAGCGCATTTTCAGGCAACGTCAACAAGTTTTTGTTGTACTACAGGTTAGTTTCTGTTGACGGCGCAGCAGTCGATAATGTGTTGAGAGCGGGACACGTGCAGTTTTAGATGACGCTGCTGGCAGATGAGGGATGCCGGGCGCTTATCTTAGGAGAAGGGGGCGATAGGCCTGCACATAAATACTAGTGGCGTCTATCGCCTCAGAAAGACAAAGTAA
Source organism: Clitarchus hookeri (assembly GCA_002778355.1). NCBI lineage: Eukaryota > Metazoa > Arthropoda > Insecta > Phasmatodea > Phasmatidae > Clitarchus > Clitarchus hookeri. Next base: position 100,768 of record NQII01003112.1, on the reverse strand, counting down.
CCAACCGTCGAAGAAGACGCATCGGGCGTGAGAAGACGCATCAGGCGTGAAGTATTTCACCCACACCGGCAAGCACCCGCGACCGTTAATTCTTTTCACATCATTTCTTTTCAACTTAACCTAAAGTCTATCAACTTATTTCCGCCGGTGTGGGGGGTTGTTAGGGTGCCAGGAGGGAACGAACATCCCTCCTGCCTTCGTAACTTAGTCTTGCGATGCAAGTTTTGAGACACATAATAAACGGTAAACCACTGTGGCGCTGGTCTGTACTTGTATATTCATCTCTGAACGGTTCGTACTCTGCATACTGAAACTCCGTCTATGTACTGTGTCATTCAAATGATAAATAAAGAATAGAACAAAATACTCTGGAACTTTATTTCTTTCTTAAGTAACTAGCGTTCTATTAACTGAGTCTCGTGTTTCTCTACCTTCTGATCTAGTCGAGGGCAAGCCGTGGCAAAGTAAACAGTCGGCAGTAACAAGTGCCGAACGTTACAAGATGGCGCCCGCCTAACTGTGAGGCTGTAATATTCTAAATATTAGCTTAACGAGAATACGGGCGGAACTTTACAATATGGCTCCCAACCGTGGGGCTGCAGTAATATTAAATATGTTTTAAATATAATGAGAAGTGCGGAACAATACAACATGTAGAATAAATGTGTTATGACGAAGGATTATCATGTTGCAAATACAGGGCCAGTGGTTTTGAGTAGTGTACATAAATTTATACAAGCAGCAGGGATTTTGTAAATGTTGTCATTTGTATTGTTTTATTAATGTTGCCTAGTTACACTTGAAGTTAAAGTGTTGAATGTTTCATATACAAAGTGATGTAAAAATACTTGTGAACCGATAGTGGGAACGATTATGTAAACAAGGAAAATGTTGGGGTACATAAAATCAAAAATAATATAAAATTTAGTTTTAATTAACAAACCAAAACTTAAATGATGTTCATAGTAAACCAGCAAAAAATTAAAAAAATATTTGTTCACTTGTAGCCCAGCCGACTGAAAAGTGATTCGTCAACTTTCCTTCTTTAAAGCGGAAAAAATTAAGTAATACGAACACACCCACATAAGAATAATCTGAAAGCCCAAATTTTCACTTTGCTAAACAATGTCGCACTCCTTTGTGATCTTAATGATTTCCAAACATTCATATAAAATCCCCTAACCAAACAATTATTTCAAGCAATTCATCTACAGGCTCAAACATTGCCGGAATGGCAAGGGCAGGAAAAATGGGAGATTCCTGAGAAAAAAATATTTTCCCTGCAGAATCAATACATTGTATGTTGAGGGTACTGCCTTCCAGACGGCAGCTGCGAAATTCAAATAGGAAATCCCATGTTAAGGAAATTTCGCCTCTGTGCGTTAATTTTAAAGATAGTCATTTCAAACAAAATGTATTCTTCGCTAAATTTTTTAGGAGTAATTCCTTATACCAGAGATGTTTCCATAGCATAGACTGTTGGCAAGTAATTTTTACAATTTTCGTGTCACAAAAAAGTACATAACTTACTGCCTATCTATATTGAAAATATACGCTCGTAGGGATCTTCTCGTGAAGAATTTGTGAAGAATACATTTTGTTTGGAACGCCTATCTTTAAAGTTAACGCACTGAGGCAAAATTTCCTTAACATGGGATTTCCTATTTGAATTTTGCAGCTGCCGGCCGGGAGGCAGTGCCCTTAACGGTTATAATAACTGAAAATGCTGCACTGTGGAGACATATCAAAAACGTGAATACCATACAAAACTGTACATTACCTTTGTGGAGAAAGTGTTATATTTCAAAAAGTTTTAAACATTTTCAGGCTTATATTTAACATAGCTATCATGGTAACATAAATACATTTAATACTTTATAACCTCTGTATGACCCATCTTTGGAGGCAGTTGCTGCCATGTGCCTTCTCACTTTGCTTAGGTGATTGCAACTTGGATTTCTCTTGGGTTTATTTACCGTTTGTTGACGACTTATTACTTACACTTAGTTTTATGGACATGCCATCGGATTGCAAAAGCGGGGGAAACGGGAGATCCTCGAGAAAATCGGCCGACCAGCGGCATCGTCAGGCACAATTACACGGATAAGATTTCGGGTTACAACACTGTTTAGTTAACAAGTGCTTTGAGAGATGTATGTATACTTCCTCTAGCCAATTTGTAATGCAATTTGATTAAATTCTAATTGATAAAAGCATTTCATTCATACAAAAGTTGCTTGCTTTTTTAAAATTAAAATGTAAACAAACACATTCATCACTGTTGACCATGTGACTTTGACAGTTGTATTGGTTTGAGGTAGGTCAATGTTGAGTGCATGCGCAGAAGACCTCATCATACAGTCTACCTCATCTTTTGTCTGTGTCATTATAGCGTCAAACACTATCCTTATAGCATCAAATACAAGCAGTCCCATCAGATTTTCTGTAATATATTCAATGTTCAAAAGTGTAGAAATTAATTTTGGACAACCGATATTTAAATTGTAAATACATACCTACTGAAAATTACCAAAAAAAACCATAAAATATGTGTTACATAATCTTTCAAATCAATTTTTAGCCTACTTTCCGGAGGAAAGAAAGGTTTACGAGATCACTTTCCTGACTCTGTGTATGTTTGTATGTGTCTGTGAGATTTGTAAAGGTAGCTTGCGAGGACAAACGTATGAATTTCTATAATGGGCACCGGGCTTGCTGTGGTAACTCGACGGGCTCCTTGTTGCAACTGCGGTGGGCTACTTCCGCAACTACAAGTTGTTATGGTGTAGTGGGCGGAAATGACATAACCACTGGGTGGTCAAGGGCCTGAACTACTCCTCCTCTGAGCTTCGGCAATGATGAGAAACTGACGGCGCTGCGAGGACCTCGAACGTTGCGAGGTCCTAGGAAGAATATCTCACGGTTTTGATGTCTAAGAGATGCTTCCGGCCCAGTAGTCAAATTGTATCATTGTCTGAGCGAGTCCTCGTAACGACCGCAGAGATTCAAATGCTTAGTGCAGCTAACTGCGGTTGGTTGTCTGCGTATGGATCCAGGACTTGGATACACACTGATGAGCGCCTGTGAGGACCTCGCTTCCGGCCAATCAGAAAAGAAAGTTTGAATTTAAAATGTATCTGTAAACACTGAGTATTACAATCATCGTAAAGCACTGATGACTATTTGTATGTTGGACAATATTATTAATTATGTAAAAAAGTGTGGACATTTTGGTTTCACTTAATGTCTGTGTACGATGTCATAACGTTTTTATTACTTTTCCTTATGAATTGAGTTTTTAAAGAAAGTTGGCACTGTTTTTAGACATTGACGTTCATCTTATACTTGCATTAAATGGGGTGTGAAATATAATTATACTTGGATTGGTAAGCAATATATTTTGTCTCTTACTAGAGTGACCTAGTTTCTTATGAAAGTGGTGGATAATACTGTGCTGCTGTAAAGTTTCTCAAGGGAGTTTCACCTCCAAGAGGGTTTGTGTCACGTCGTCTTGTCAAATAACCATTCACATAATAAACTTAATAAATTAAAATTGTTTCAATTTCAGTAAACTATTATACAGCAAAAATAAAGTTACTTTTGTAAAATGATAATGCTCTCAGAAAATATGATTTATTTTGATAAATGTATGCAACTCTCTGCTGTGAAAATCTGTCATTAAAATTATTGCACGTTACCACACTTACACAGTTCATCATAACATTTTTCCGAACCAGAAGTTATTTTATATATAACTCAGAACAAAATGTCTGGTTATAATACATGTTGATTAACTTGCAAATATAATGAGCAGTCTTGGCTATGTCCATATAGAAAACGTCTGTGTATTCTAACAAGCCTAGTACTGAGGTACTTTACTTGCCTCCCACCACGGCGATCCAGTTTTTTTTTTTTCGCAAGTGGAATACGCAATGGTTGTTGTCGCTGGCCGATTGGTTTTCTCGGGGTACTCCTGTTTCTCCCACCATATGTACCACACATCACTCTCATCGGTGCTAAGGTCCTCAGCTGTTAAGCACCGACAAAATCTTTCACTGGACTCTGAGGTATTTACATTAATTAAATTTTATAATATTATTATCCGTCTTAGAATAAACACATTTGTCACAAAAAAAAACTCACTTGGTAATGAACTTGTGTGCTGTAAATTACGTAAACCTAATGAGAACTTAAACGTTATTCTAGAATATAGATTTTTGCCTATATTTATTTTTAGAGTTGCCTGAATAATTTGAAAAGTGTAGTTCTTTAATTGTAACTATTGCGGTGTTAAAGAAAAAAAATGGACGATAAGTGGCATTGAGTCATAATTTGGTTAAAAAAACTATTTTGGTTTTCCAATATATATATATAATTTTGTTTTTAATTTTAGTTTAGGCTAAACGTCTCGTCGACAGCGAGGTAATTTGAGGCGCAAGTATTACTTACATCAGGAAAGAAGAAGGAATCGGCAATGGCTGGTTTAAGGTTCACATCCCATAATTCAGGGTAGCCGGACCGGGATTGAAACCCAGAAATTCCTGAATGTGAATCCAGAGATATACCTCTGCACCAACTTGTTTGCGTTTGGTGTTCATGATCTTATTTATATTGTTCTTAAATTTCCCTGAGTGCGATAGCTGAATTCATATATAAACTTGTGAGAGCGCGCCATTGATGAGAGACCTATTTAAATTACATTTATAAAAGTGAAATAAATTAAGTTCTATTCTGCGACAGCTTTCAAAACAAGGTAAGCTAAGGACACACATCTAGCCTACATTAGTTGTAACGACAAACAGGTCAGTGTTTGCTTATCCCAGGAGGAGACTCATATTACGTGCATTTTGCAAGCATATGAGGTTCGTGTCAGTATGGAATGTCAAGAGCAATTTAAATCCAACTGATAGTTGCAGAGATTTCAGTATCAGGAATTTGAAATGGTATGCATATGAATTCTCCATACACCGCAAAAACGTTTTTGTTCATATTGTGCAACACAACACAAAACCAAAGCTGAAATAATTAATGATGATCTCCATTTCACAAGAACTTAAATTTTTCAGTAATGACAGCATTTTATAGTTGCTAATATGTGCTTTCAAATCCTAATGCGTGATAAAGTAACTTCTCTTTTAAGCAATCAAAGTAGTTTCAAATCTAGACTATTAAATTATATGCATTTTGCCAGTAATTAATATTGTATATTTCTGTGGTGTCTAAAAAATTTTTAGAGCACTTCAAACCTCGCTGTGAGTAACTAGGACTTCAGTTTTCTGTGTTCGTTGTGCTAGAAAAACAGTTTCATACCTTCTGAGGACATGCTCGGAATAATTTATGGTTGCAAGACTAGGTTTTTGCGAGGACTGTCATACGAAATGTATTTCGCGAGGATTGGGAGTTCGGATGTTACTTCCAACTTTTCTGAAGCCCTTCTAAAGTTATACTTCCAGGATATTCCTCTCTCTCATGCAAACAAACATTAACAGAGTATAGAAAATTACACCAAAGGGTCAACGCAACGCATTCGTGTGTAATAATATTTTGAATAAGAACTATTTATTACTAGATTTTACCAACATGGCTATTTTTCTTTTTTATTCACATTAATTAAAAACATTATATTAATAGATAAAATATAAGTAAAAGTTCAATTTAACCAAAAATGAGGTACTTTTATGTAAATACAAGTATAAAACTGTTGTATGTGGCCAATTTAGGATACAACCAATCACATCATACATGAGGTTATTTTTCAAAGGTTTGATTCAAAAATGTGAAGAAACCACTAATAGAGAATAGTGTAAAACGCTTGAAACACATGATTTTATATACTTTTTTACAATAAGACGATAGGGTCACTGCTGAAAGTCTCATAGGTACACGCTGCACGACAGAAAGCCTGCGCGCCAGTGAGTACCTTGCGTGTACAGCAATGGCGCGCTTAATGCGCGAGGAATTGTGGGCCTTGTCGATTGCAGTATAACAACATTCAGATAGATAGGCATTTTAACTGTGATCATTTATGTTATACGCTGCGAGGAATTTATAGGAATCACTTCACATTCCTATGCTTCCATTTTACCTAGGCGATATAAATAATTGTAATTTTGTCCAATATCTTAGTTCAGTATCTCAGTAATGTCAGTATTTATAAAATACATTTTTTACGAGTACCTACGCATACGTGTAAAATGTAAAATGCAATAAGTAATTTGATCTACAGTATGTGCGCGAAATGTTGGTAAAATTAGTTTATCATTACTCTGGTGTATAAAAGATGCTGTTATGTTAGTTTAGAAATACGTGTAGTTTTAACATAATTGGTAATTTTATCATTTACTAAAACATTAATTTTCTTGCAATTGTGATAACTTAATTTATCTTTAGTGAACAGAAAAGTTATTGGTGTTCTTATTACATTATTATCAGTCTCTTAGTCACTTCGTATTTTCCAATTAATTTGCATAAAATGTTATTCAAAGAACGGTACTGGTGGCGGAATGGCTAGCGCATTCTCCTCCCACTATAGTAATCTGTGTTAGATCCCCGACGGGTCCAATCCCGGATATTATAGAATGTGGGGAAACTTAACGGAAGTTTCCTCGGATTTGTCCAGTTTCCTCCGCCCTTTAATTCCAACGCAGCTCCATCCCCGCCTCATGTGATCCATTCTTCAGGCTGGTCGGAACGTCAGGTTTATCTTTGAGCAGAGCAACCGACTCCAGTGACGTCGGCTCCAAAATCATTCATGTTGACCCTGCATGAGGCGGAAACCACTGGTGGATTATAATTATTATTAGTCGAAGAACAACACAGTTTTGTGAAAATGATCATATTTGATTGATTCATCACAGTCTATTATCCTAGTGGCTAGCAAAAATGATATTGCTTTTACCTTATAATGCCTGTTGAAGATATTAGTTACGTAGTGTAATTAAACACCATTATAATAAGTCTAAACGTAAATAGCGTAAAATAATTTTTCTCCAGTGCGGATCCTCACTGGCCGTCTGGGGCAGTGGTCGCTTTTGCGTCACGCCCATGTGACGATGGTGTTTTGAATTCATAATCGGCCACCGAGTAGTGGCAAGTGGTTCGGAGCCCACTATAATTAGAAGGTACAGTCTCCTTACGCCTTTATTTGTGTAAAATCACTCGAGGTAAAACCCTGATTCTGCCTTTTGTATGTACTCGTAAGCAACTTTCATGGTAACTCGTTCATTTTTGCAGGGAAGAATGAAACTAACAAAAGTTACGTTGTTTTAATAACGCACGTTACATTTCAGTGTTTTTTTAACTCCGTAATAGTCTCATGTGAATTTTTAACGTGCAGCACAAATATGCATAGTTACTTCATGAGTCAGTGGTGACATAGGGGGGAGGTCGACACTTACAGAGAATCCACATGCCAAGAAACGTTGTTATTTTACAGTCAGCATCTATATTTGTAAACCCTGCTGGCCTTGTGAAAACAAGAGGGGAAACTGTATTCAAATTCTCTAGCTGAAAGCCCTTGTGTTGCCCACTTAAAAATAACTGTGTTAGTAATTTACACCTTTGAATTGTCGCTATCTGAGTTACGATGGCTTAGTCCCTCGGAAAAATGTTTACAATTAATACCGGGTGCAACAAATATGAACACTCAAACTTCTAGTGCTGTTAGAAGTGACCAAATGGGATATGTTTTATTAAATAACCATATATTGTAAATGGATAACTGAGGTAATTTTTGATGTGATTTAGAATGAACATGAAAATATAACACTTAAATTTAATTGTAACCCTTTACAAAAACTATTCAAAAGTGTGGCCTCTTGCAGGCATGTGCTGGAGATGGTAAGCAGGTTGAAAACACACGAGGTGCTTTCAACTTACGAATGTTGGACATTCGTAAGTTATTACACATAATATGTCAAATCTGTTGATTTTGATTTGCATTATTCTGGGTAATTTAAACTTTACGGAGGGAGTTTTCTCTAAAGTATTGAGGTAAAGTTTCTAATGTTAATTTTTACCATTCATGTGCCATATGAGTTGAACCAGCTACAAATTAAAACCTCTCTACATCTACAAACATATATAGTTAAGTTTTTTACAAAAATACAGTGAGTATTTTCCTTCTGGTAGAATATTTTCAAGCTTAACAACACAAATATTACTAGTTGCATAAAATAAAAACAAAATTATTCACTCAACACTGACATATTGTACATACATTTTTGTTCGTAACTGTGACGTGACGAAAAAATAATCTTGGGTCAATGAGGAGGATTCAAACCCCTTGAACCACCCCCTTATATACAGTCTTGTACATCACCATGTGATGAATTATATCAATTATAAATTTAATACTAGCAGAACTACCCAGCATTGCCCGGGTATCATAGAGCAATAAGAGATACACGACCCATTATAGAGGTTTCAGACCCAATATAAGTTCGGAGATTCACGAACAGGTTTTATAGAGCCTATTTTGGCATACTAAGTATTTTAAGTTGGCTACTGAAATGCATCCCTACCAGATTTGGTCCAGATCTGTCAAACGGTGTAGAATTGAATACACAACCCCGTTTTAAGGGTTTTGGGCTTAATTGAGGTTAGGGGGGTGGAATCTATTTTGTCCTGCACAATATTTTTAGTTGGGGAACTAATGGGTACACTTCAAAAATTTGGTTAATATTCGTCAAACGGTGTACAATTGTATAAGGAACAAACATACATACAAACTTAAACTTATATATGTGTACACACTAGTTATCAGTGTGTCAGGGCACGATAGATCGTTTGACTGCTGGTATTGACACGAGAGTGCTACCTCAACAATGTAGTTACTGTTAGGGCTAAAAGTGTTTTGAAACAATGGCTTCTTGGCCAGTGCAGTGCGTGAACCTGTGGCACACGTGGGTTGGTCGGTGAAGTGCCAGTACTCGAGGCCACATATGTAACACAGGAACCCCCCTCTGACGACCTAAAGCATAACATATGACATAACGACAGTCAAAGGCATAACTTACTAGAATGGTTTTGGTTTACGCACCAAACTAAAGTTCAGTTATTACTTAGCAAACTTATGCACTTGTTAAAAAGCTTTCTTGTGCCGTGGGAGGGGGCCAGAAACAACCCCCTGTATCCAGCCCCACAAGGCATGCCCATTAGTGCCCGTCACTAATTAATTGTACATAAAGTGCATAACACTTGCATATCAGAGTTCCTGCAACACCATGTGAAGCATTTGTGTGGAACTTAATTTCCTTTTCATTTTGCAGCTGCCCTTCGAACCGTGACTGCTGCTTCGGCAACTGCTGCTTTATCAACCGAGAGCACCGCGACCTCTGGGAGACCTGGTACTTCTGGTATGTTGTCCAAGTGCCTTCCGCGCACAGCATCTTGTCACTTAAACACATGGTATTTGTGGACTCGGTCAAGGAGATTTAATTTCTTGGTTTTTTCACCCATAGACACCATTACAGAATGGCATATTGGCTGGCCCTACCTGTCCTTTCCTAATATCCGAGAAGTCAAACTTTTAAGATATTGATGAGGAATCTACCCACATAAAATGAAGGAAAGAACACCTTGAGGTAGATAGGTGAAGGAGATGCACCATACTGGCTTATCACTCGACTAGAGCCCAGCACATGAGATGCTTAGTAGCATAGCACTGTGGATGAACCAGTACATGAGCACTGTCTGCCAAATATCCAAGCTGTGTTAGCAATTACACACCTGTAACCAGTATTTTACAGCCCTATTCTCTGTTTCCAATTTGAGTTTAACAGCAGCATGCAAAGATAACATATGAATGCACAGTTTATGCAGTCAACTGCATTTGAGCAAGGTCACTTAGTGGGTCTCGACGAAGCCAGATAGTTGCATCAGAGAACTGTGTAATGCAAGGGACGAAAATATTCAACAGTGCATCAGTTTCGTCGGTGTTGGTCAGAGGACGATGCCAGCTCCAGACAGGAGCAACATACAGTGCTAGTCGAAACCATCACCTCGCATGAGCAGCCATAGTGGACCACAGATGTGACAATGTACAAGTGTTGGTTGAGGAGTGTCTGCTAGGACAATTAGAAGCTTGATTATGCATCTAGGCAGACTCCCACTCATTCCTCACCATCGTGCAGTCTGCTTCAAGTGATGTCTAGAAAAAAAGAGCCTGGCGAGACAACCGGCAGAGCAGTGGCTTCAGTGAAGAGAGTAGATTTCTGCCTCATTTCCGATGACTGTCTTTTGTGTGCGCGGCATCAGCCAGGTGAGCGAAACAACCCTCAGCAGCAATACTCAGGATGTGTCTATTCGCCTCTGATTTTGTACAGAAGACATTGAACAGCACATGGTAGGGATGAATCCTGAGGAAGGGCAGCCTCCCTTTTCTACAGTATAGACTGGAAAAATTACACTCTCCGAGGGCGAGTGTGGGAAATAACTCAAAGTTTTGAAACTTCGCTTTTCAACTCATCAACACTGAAATCATACTATAGGTATTTGAGTTCCACACTGCCAATCATATTCAGAAGTAGTAGTCAAAGTATGTACATAGTAGAATTTTGAACAAACAGCAGTAACAATGTTGTATTCAGAAACCAAATATTCTTAATGCGAGACACATTTAAATCAAAAATAGTAAATCTGATTTCAACAAAAGAAAAATCTTTGTTAATGATATGCCATGTATTAGTGCATGCCATATTTTTGTGTGGTACATATTCGAATTATCCATACACGTTTCGCACAAAAAGACAGTTTTAAAAATTGTTACAATTTTTTGTTTTAAACATTTTATAAGTTCTAGCACATGTTATAATTCTAGAACATTTTGTATTTGTTTCTAGTCCCATGAAATTTGGCATTTAAATTACCCAGTTGGTCGCTATATTTTTAAAAGCTATTCAACTAAACATTTCTGCGAATGTTATTCCAGTATGGCAGATGATACACAATTCAGGAGCTCCAAGACGCTTGATAGGATTTTCGGGCAACATTGATGAGTACATGTGGGCAATTTATTATATGTGCTTCCCAAAAATTCTAGTTTTACCAATGAGATAGGGCAATAACTGACAACAATCTGGGTCATTTGTGAAGTATATGTGTTACTTGGTACTTGTGGCCGCATTAAAATCACCAAATTTACTTTAAATTATAGTACATCGACAACTAAAATATCTTAATGCTTTGAAGCATTGGTACTTGCTTTTGTGACCATGCTGAGCATGTCGCCACCGCAGCAGCGTCGCGGGCCGGCAGTGGTGGGCAAGCGACTGGTGCCTTGCCGAGGGGTTGATGTGTAATGTGACATCACTAAGTTCAAATCGAGGGCACCACCTAGCTAGGGTGGGGAGATGAGTTCTCAGGTTGAATGGTCTGCGTGGCAAATTCCCCTCGGATGCAACATGTTAACAAACACATGGTTGTATATAAGGTGCACGAGGATGTACAAAACTAGCTGCCTTCATGTCAAGGCCGTGGAGTATTACTTCCGTGATGCAGCGCTGCCTAGCAAAAGTAACTATGTGAACGAAAAACCCCTGGTTCAATGCAACTGGCAATTACTTCCGCCATTATTACACCGTCCGTGTGTACTCACATGCAATACAGCGATACACACTGTCGCTGACTCCCGGTCCTCTCTTAGCTCATTAAAACAGAATTACGTTCGCAGGTAAAAGCACAAGTTAAGCAAAATTGAAGTGACCCACCACATGGTCGGGGCAATCACAAGCTCGTGGAGTCGGTCGCACCCGAAATGTAATATTATTGCTCCTTTGTACCGAGATGTACGGGGGAGTGCGCAGGAGTAAAAACGAGAGGCAAAGCAGACTAGGTTCCAGTAAACTAAAGATGCTGGTGGTAATATAACGTAGTTCAAGCGAGTTATGAAGGCCTTTCGCAGTGATAAGTGACTTACTCCAGCGTAGCTCCTCCAGATAAAACTTAAACATGGCGAAGACGGTAGGCAGCTTATGCACACTGCATGAGCCCAGGAATATACCAAAAAACCTTGGGGCGCTGCTTTTTTAATTTAATCTTCGCAGAGCTCAAATATTATCTGGAGAAGGGCAGAATAGAACTGCCGAACCTTGGATCGGCATTCAGACACCTTAGATCACTCTGACATCGGAGCTGTCTGTGTAGTAGGGTTTTTAATGCCTTATACACATTGCAACGTTGATATGATATACATATTATCAATTCAGATATTACATCATAATATATGTGTGTGTATGATTAAATTGTTATTTTTTATTAGTTCATTTTATTATATCACGTTCTCATTTTTCTTATTCTCATTTTTTCCTGAATTATAATCTTTATGATATATATTCAACTACCATTATTAACATTTAAATTATTTGTGTCATTATGTAATATATTATATATATTTACGTGTAAGGTGTGTATGGGTTTTTTCGATCATCAAATAATTTGTATTACCAATTAAAAGTGTATGATTCTTTCATTACGAGGTAATAAAAACCATTTGTCGCATGTAAATATTAAATACTTATTTGCATGTGCATACCTCCACATAGACCATCAAAGGAGCAAAATGAAAACATGAGCGCAGAACATTATTTATGAACATGAACCAAGTAATTCAGAAACTCTATATGATGGTCAAAATTTCTACTCACTGTTAAACGAAGCGACAACGCCGGGGATGAAATAATGTCTCACAAACACAGATGATAATTAAATTTAAAGAATAGAAATATAATGTTACTATATACAATAATAATGAAAAAAAATGCATGTTTGCAAACAGAGCCGGAGTATACAAAACTACCCTGCCACCAATTAACCCTGTAGTATATTATCCCGAGTGTACTCGTTCACATTTGACATGTTGCAGAATCATAGTTGTCGCTGTGTAAGTCCAGAAGCTAGCGCCAATACAGACAGCGCCTTTCCTTGTGCAATGCTATTGGCTGCTGCTGACACACCGACTGTATTAATAGTTGGTTGTTTCTTGTGCCATGGATATCCTGAAACTCTTTCCATAGCTTCCAAAGTGACACTTGTATAAAAAAAATTAGTGAGTACGTTTCACGCCACAAATTTATTATTTTGCGAAATGTTAATGTGTACGTTAAGCGATTAACTATGTAGCAATTTTGTGTAAAATAAAAATTACAAAATTTCGCTATCAGAAAAAATATTTAGAAATTATAAAATTCAACTGCTCAACAGTTACGTGTTTTTTTTTTTTTTTTTTTTTTAATATGCAATAAGCTAATGTCTTGGTGTAGCATATGGCATTATATATTTATAGCTATGGGCAAGTTATTTATTTATGAATACGAAAAAATTTTTACCAACACATTACTTGAAATGTTATTGTCAATGAGTATGGTAAAGAACCGTTTGTGTGCACACGATGGAGTTATATATGAGAAGAAGAGAAGGGGACTCTCTGACGTCCTACCATGGAAGTCACTTCACCTGGACACAAGTTCACCGCGTAATGTAAAAAATTATATTTATATAATTATACACAAAATATTGGTCTTGTTTTTGTAAATACTCACTGTTTGTATTAGCGTGAATATGCGGAGGTTTCCTTACGGCCGTACAGACAGGGCCGCAAGCCGACTGAAGAGACAACTCCAGGAATTGATAGGACCTGTGACTGTGCTCCGCGGTAACCTATATAAGGGCAATTGTGTGTCAAAAACATATAAGAGAACAAAATACATAGCTTTTAATTATCTTAATGGTGGTAGTACTTACTTTCAAAAGAATTTGACACACATTGCAAAATAGCAGTCGGTGCTGAAATGCTCCGCTGCTCGTTGACAGGCCAAGCGCGAACCTTTGGTGAGGGGACTTGACGCACTGGCTGCCAATCACTGCTCAAAATAAAATAAACGTAGTTAATCACTTTGCATTTTAACATGCACACAAGACAAGAAATGATACAGACATTAATTAATTTAAAATAGCAATCTGCAATTAAAAACTATTGAGCTCGTTACCAAAATTAATTTAACCGGTTAATAATAGTTTGATTCAAAACATGACATACCTTAATGAGTAAAAACTCGAAGCAAAATGGAAGGCGACTGTGACTCCTTAAACTCTCTCTCTAAACGCAAAATGACGACGAAGCAGAAGGGTACTCGGATATGCAGATGGGAAGCCCTAATATCGGAGAGAGGATTTTTTTTTTTTTTTTTTTCTGGCGCGCCTCCAAATCCAGCCGCGCCAGCGTGAGCTTCTTCGCAGTTCTGTGTTCTCCGGCGTGCATGTTGGTAGCTAAGACGTTGGAGGGTGGGCTGCGTCTCAGGGCAAGCCCTTTACGCCTTAGCTCAGGTTTATTATTTTTAAAATTGGCGCATGCACCGCGGCTATAGCAGGGTTGTCTGGTGCCATGGCCGCAAGTGTAGCCATGGACACACCCCGAAGGAAGAAGGGTCTAGATGGAAGGGCACAGCAAACCAGGATAAATGTAATTTCCTTTGACTGGATTGGGGCTGGAGGAAGTAGGGTAAGTTGTTAGTTAGCGAAGATAGACTTGTGTGGATTCGGTGCAGGGTGATATGACATGAGTGGGCAGCTGGAGTGTAACCAGGGTTGGGCTATGCGGCCCTGGTGGTGAGGGGCAGAACTGAGCCACCCACCCGACAGATGCCAGTCATCTCTCTGTAACACAGAAAAAGGTGTTCGTGTGTTACAGGTATAAGAAGGGGAAACTTATAATTGGGGGTAATAAAACTATCACCTTGCCTGCGACCTCGCTTGCAGCTGGATGTTGTGATGTATGTGTTTAAGTAAGTGTAGGTGCGTTTCCACGCAACCCTCACCAGCCGCTGCAGAGAGCTTCACGACGCCTGACGCCTTGGAATCGGCAGAGGCGAAGGACCATACGTACAGACAGCTGTCGGATGAGAGAGGCGTTTCGGCGCAGGTGTGTGTATAGCAGTGTGTATGCAATGTAAATCACAGGGCCAGAGGCTGGGCAGTGAATACTTTGCCTTGTTCTGCAATCACATAGTGCTTCGAAAATTATTTGGTACATGAGCGTAGTAAATGTGTTGATAAAATGCAGAAATACGAGTTTCCCGATGTTAGTTACAAGCACGTGCTTGGCTGAGGGTTTGCATTAAAAGATTTATCAATTTAAGGCAGTCTGTGATCCAATATGCTGTTTGGCCACTTGTATTTCTGAGTCTCGTCTGGGTTATAATCACAGACACCAGATATCTTCAGGTTGGCATTTGTAGCACAAACAACCATTGTAGAATTTTTCCACCATTTTGACGAAGTGCTTATTTAATTTTTCCATTTTTAGTTCTTTATGTAGTTCTGTAATGGGACAGTATCTAGGAGCATCTGCAGCAAGCAGTAGGCATTTATATTGAATGATCTGCAGTTTCTTAATATGTTATTTCGCTGCATGTGCCCATGTGTGCGCAGTATAGATAATGGCAAGCCGTATAAGCATTGTATAAAGCAATACTGCTGTATTTCGCATTATAACACTTTGTCTATTAAGTATAGGATAGGGGGCAGAAAGCCTGGCATTTGCACTTACGCATTTGGCGTCTATATGTGCTTTCCAGGTGAGTGTTCGGTCCATGTGCATGCCTAAATATACAGAGTGAGGATATAAGAATACCCCAACTTTGAAGGTCTATAATAACCAAACAACCTACAACCTTGATTGACCAATCAAATGAACCTTGGAACCGTGAAGTTTGTTTACCATACATTCATAAATGTTCAATGTGACCACCATGAGCGGCCCGAACGACATTTTACGCGATAATCAAACTCGTTTCACGCTCTTGTCAGCATGTCTGGTGTTACGGTTTTGGATGGCGTTCGTAACTCTCAGTTTGAGGTGATGAGGTATTAACGAGCTCGCATTCGACACATCAATGTGAGGGGGATGGTCTGATGTTTCCTGTCTTCTGTGCTGTACTGTTTTCTTCTTCCCGACCTGAAACAGACTATCAAGTCGGTGCGTCATTTTGGGTATATAATTTTTTTTTTTGGGACGTTAATTTATTATGTTTTTATTTTGTATTTTTTAATACTTTTATTAGGTTTTTTAGATTATTTATTATCTTTTATATAATTTATTATTATTGCTACTAATATTCCCATATGTATACAGTATTTGATACGTAGTCTACATTACCATAGCATTTTCACTGGCCAACTCCCCCTTCTTCCAGTCTTACTTATTGTGTCAGAAACTATGCGAAATATAAGGAAACAATTTTGGCCAGGCATTTTTATTGCTCGACTTCCCCTCTTGCCCTAATTATTTTCTCATAAACAATGTAGGGATGGTAGCAGTAGGATAATACCAGGCGAATTTGCGACAACCAAGTCGGTTGACGTCACAGGCAGGAGTGCCTCTTCCCCCTCCATCCCAGCAACATGTAACTATAACTTTTATTAAAGTAAAAATAATTGTTTCAGTCAAATTTTTATTTATAAAAAAAATTAAATATTGGCATGCTACCATTGAATATTAGTTATTATCTCAGTTTTCATACAAAAATAATCCCAAAGAGAGTGGCAGTAGATCGTAATTTCAGTTTTAGAAAGAATTTATTGATCTCGCGGCATCCGCCGGCCAGGTACAGCGAGTGGGAGCAACGCAGCGCGACGAGTCGATATCTCTGCCGGCGGCGTGGAACTATGCGTGGCGCGAGACCAGCCATGCGGCTGTGTCGCGGTGTCGTCCCGCGAAGCAGGGAAGACGGGAGAAGCGTCAGTCACTCCAGATAAAAAAAATATTCAATTATTTCACCTGAAAAAATAAACTTAGCCCCTAGTAAACTACTCAATCCATTACATTGCTAGTCTTGCACAAAAATATGTTAACAATAAGCATAAAGACTGCATTAAAAAATTACACCACATGTGCACAGAATTATGTATCAGCAGTCCATGCAGGAAAACACTGCTTGCTCAAAGAAGTCGGTAAGCAAACTACATTCGCCTTCTGTTGTTTTTTGAACTTGTGCTGTACATATGTCACATACTGTAGTGCTTGTAACATCTGCTGAGATGTACCTTAATCTATATAAGTGGCGGGAACATAAACAATGCTTCAGAATGCTTAATAACTCGGCTCAGGTAGGCAGACTCCTTAATATGTTACGTCTCTGAATAAAATACTGTTTCTGAGCCACGTTCGAGAGCTCGGGTATGGGTGCGACATGTTCAGAAAAGTCAACATCATCCGTGCTGCATACACAAATACAGCAATGTCACTTATAATGATTTACACATTGAAACGCAGTCCTTTTAGCAAGTTTTTGAAAAATCACCACATGTATTTGGATGTGTCGTGTATCGTAATCTATCATTAATTTATTGGCCAAATTGAACTGTTACCTATATTTTATATATTAATAATGTAAATAGACGTGTTATTAAGAAATACGCCCACGAATGCGGTTCGCTGTCCTTAATTTTATTTGCATGAAAGTAGAACTTAAGCAGATCCTCAGAAAAGTTGGAAAATAGCCATGAACTGACTATCATAGGCAGCACTCCTACGCCGTAGCAAGCAACTGCTAATAGATCGTAATATTCACGGACAAAGATGGGGAAAGATTTACGCTTGATGTAACACAAGATACGTGGAGGATTTAGCAATTGTCTTAGGGATGTCTGTGTAACGTCGGAAACTTGGGAAATTCTATTTCTTATACCCTTTAGGCATTGTAAGCAATTTTGTTGCATTTTCTGGGTTACTTGTGCGTGTTATACTGTTAATACTTTCTTCACATCAACAAAAGTTACAGGAATATTTCTTTTTTTTTTTTTTTTTTTTTTATTGGTACATTTCATGGCTGTTATACAGTTGGTGATTTGTTCGGACTTTGAGTGCATCCTACATAAATAAGTGAAATCTTTAATGTGAAGTATAATCCCTGGAATGTCAACACTGTCCTAAAACTAAAGAAAATGTATCATTATCAAATGTAGCTGTTAAAATTTTGTGCAAATTTGATTTCCTACGTCTAATTACAGTTCCAAGCACTGTCACACCACATTGAAAATCATGTAAGAGAAGCATATAAAGTTTGTGTGTGAAACGTAATTTTGCTGTTCTGATTATATAGCTCCTCCTTAGTTTTCAGTATGCAGGTTTAATTCTGATATTGACATAGAAATTATTTTTAATATTGGCGATTCAAATATCAACATTGAAGCCTTTTTTTGCACAGAAAAATTCTGGGGAAACATTTCTGTCTATTTTGCAGTACCTACTTGTGCTGTTATGTGAAAATTCTTAATGTTTTCCACTGCACAGCATTTTAACAAACAGAACTAGAAAACACGTCAAATCATTAAATTTAAAAAAAAACCACATAAATTTCAGTTTTAGTGATTTATGTAAATATTTTAACAAAGCACTGATATAAAAATTTTGAACTCAAAACTTATTCTACCTGAAATACTGAATTGTTTAAATGTGGTACAAATTATTTTTCTTCGAAATATTTTTCACAGAACTCCTACAATATTGTTTAAAATTAGTATACAATTATAAAACATACGCTTCAAAACAGTGTGATTTTGAAATTGACGTATCCCAGTCTGCTCTCCACTCTGTAGGTGTTCTACAGGGTGATGGAGCGCTAGATCAACCTTATTGTGTAATGACTGATACACACTCAGGGGTGAAATGAGGCGGCAAAAGAACACTTCGGCTTAGGATTTGGTTAGTTAACAGTTATTTATTTCATCGTTACGTCACTCATATATAGGAATGATACACTGCGCTTCTGGGGTCCCGCTCCCTTCCCCTTTCCCTTACCCGTCGGAGGCCTACAGGTCGGAGTTTTAGTTCCTAAACGTCGGGGAAAGGTGGTCGGATATGGAGGCGCGGTTACTTAGCTGCGCTGCTGTGGTGTGCTGGTTCTTCTCGATTTCTCGTCTTGCGGTGTCGTCCCTCGGATCGTCTGGATTCGCTCCGGCGTCCCACGAGTCCCTCGGATCGACTTCCGTCTCCCTTCGGCGCCTGTCCCGTGAGGTCGGCACGACCTCCATGTCCTCGGAGTCCCCCGGATCAACTGCCGTCTCCACTTCCCTGCCGGACTATATCTCCCGTCCTGTCGAGGAATTACCTACGTCAATGACGACCCGATGTACGTCAAACTTCGGCGTGCGTCGATCAGATGAAGCAAGCCTCCCGCGCCGCCGAGCGCCTCTCTGTCACCTGGCACGTGCGTCATTGGAAGAAACTATCGGGTGACGTCTGTATGCGTGTTTGACGCACGGTCTGGCAGATTGTGACGTCGTCGCTCTGTTCTTTCTCTAGACGCGTCATGCGTCAAATCCCCTCCGGCAAATTCGACGTGGGATAATCTGCCAGAAATTTACTGTAGTTGAATATCTGTATCTGCTATGGTTCTGTACTGCGCCTACGTGCTAGAGCGCATGCTGTGGCCCTAGGCGGCCGTTCTCCCTCCCCCTCGGTCTCTTGCTCCTTCACAGGTCGCCCGCGGACAGCTGACTTCCCCATCCCTCTACTATCTTCGTTCTGACCTACTTTTAGGTAAATACCTGCGGAATATAATGGCTCTCCTCGCCGCTAAGGCGGATTTGTAGGAAGGGGGGGAAGTGCGACGGACCCCAGAAGCGTTTACATTCTCACACTACATAACAACAATAAACACTCTTACCTCCTATCACTGGTCGGCACAGAGGCCGGTTTTACCAAAGGCAAGACACACAATTCTTATCTCAGCTGGGGCCAAAATCACTAGTTCTAACCCATATTACATTAACAAATATCGGTCACTAACACCAAGCAAACCTGGCGGTAAACACTTGTGATAAACAATATATAAACATCGATAAACAATACTCAAACCTTGTGGGAAAACCACTCGTAAACAGTTTGTTACCTCGGTAACCAGTGAACTAACTGTTGATACACATTGGTAAACAAAAACAAGTAAATACCGGTAAACAGTTTAACTGATTTCTAACCCTAACACCCACTTAATTAATGTCCCTTTCTTAACAACAAGCAACTCTTTGGCGTTAATTGACTTTTAGACAATATACAAACGTCGTAAACACAAAAATAAACACTGGCAAACAGTACTACTGATTCATTGAACTGTGTCAAGCACCACGAGACTGATGTCCTGCATCCTTTGTCACGGAATTCTGAGTGGTCTTACGGCGCGTGTTTGCACACATAATGACACTGTAAACATGACCTCGTTAACTGAACACTTTGCACTTACGATTTTGAAATTACTGAAATACATTGTTCGCTGTGCACTCGGTAAACAAATTTATATTCTTGCCGCACTGTCTCGCACTCATTGCTTCGGCTGTTTGCTCTCAGAGGGTGACACTCGGTAGGCATTCTACCTCGCGTCACACAGAGTCTGTTACTAGTGATGTCTTCGCGGCCCCTGGACCTGTGCGGGGCCGGTACGTGCGCCAATCTATGTAGAGAAGGTGCCCCTCACGGTCTCTGCAACTACGCCACGGCTGGATCCTCCTGGCGTGGTTTTCGTCTCCCCCAGGCACCGCATCCTTGTCACCTGGCGGAACACGAGGGGGCCCCTCGTCGCCAGGTGCTCGGGTGTCGTCTGTGGGGGTTGATGGCTCGTCATCGGGCTGGCCGCTGTCGCCCGGTACATCCTCTCGCCCTGGATCCTCTCTTGGGTTCGACTCCCTGTCGGTGATGTCTCGCAGAGAGTGTCCTGTGAATGCTCCCGGGGAGGGGTGACCTCGCCTCCTCGTTCCTCACTTATTCCCCTCGCGGCGTTGCTTCCTATGCTCTCCGCCTGTCCCTCGTCACCCGCCACTTTCTCCCCACGTGTCATAGCTAGCTGTCTTCCCGCGTCACCAGTCACTTTCTCCTGCCTTCCCGTCTCTTCCCGCTTCTCGGACATGCCCGGCCTATTATCATCCCGGTCTCCTCGCTCTCTCTCTGTCCGCTCTCTCTCTGCGCGCTCCCTCTCGTTCGCGTGGCTCGGCGCGGTTTCCCAGCCTTGCCTGACATGACCAGGCGCTCCCGCAACCCGAGCGTAAAACTGTTGTGGCGAGGCCCGCACTGTGGGGCGTGGCCGCGCTCGCTCCAGTATCTCTGTCGGTTCCTCCTCGCTCGCTATTCGGCGCGTGAATGGTACACGGTGGATTTCTTTCGGGGCGTCTCTTGCATTTCTCCTGGGGCCCTGAGCGTGTGGCGCAGTTATAGGGCGTATCTGGTCCCGTGCTACCTTCCGTATTTTCCCCATCTCGTCCTCCGCCCAGTACACATTACCTTGGCGCCCGATTATGATATATGGCCCTTCCCATTTCCGCGCGAATCCCGCACAGTAGTTATCACTGGCTCTGCTTAAGGGGTGGTTACGTAATAGTACGTGTCTGCCCTCAGGCAGGTGGTGTCCGCTGCCTGCTTGCTCCGGGTATTTACTTAGGATGTATCGTTGCTGGTTTCTCCTAGCGGCACCTGTCCTCCTGGTAGCTGCCCTTCTTATCTCCTCGGGGGTGGGAGGTTCTGTAGCCGCCGTTTCCCACTGCCATTCTCCGGGTCGTCGGAGGTTGTACCCCAAGATCAGTTGGCTGGGGGACGTTCCCAGGGCGGCATTGTACCTACGTCGTAACGTGTATAGGATTTCCGGGAGTGCCACATCCCACTGCGTGTGGTTGTCCCCCGTCCTAATGGGCAAGTTTTTTTTTAGTTCCTGGTTCCGGCGTTCAGTAGGGTTCGCCTGGGGATGGTATGTCGGGGTCGTCCATCTTTCCGCACCCCACGCCTCGCAGGCCTTTGCCCATTTCACGCCCGTAAATTGGGATCCATTGTCTGTTAATACGCACTTCGGGTATCCCCATCGGGGAAAGACTTCCCGCTCCAGCTGTCGAATGATTGTGTTCGCTTCCTGATTGGGTATCGGGAATGCTTCTGTCCACCGGGAAAATTGGTCTGTTACGACCAGGAGATACCTTTTCCCTCGTGGTGTCCGGGGATAGGGGCCCATAATGTCTGTGGCGATGTGGGTCCAGGGGGTTTCCGGTTGTCTGGGCGTATATTGCGTCTTCGGTATGGGGTAAGCCTTGTTTTCACTGCACGTCCGACATCGGGCGATGTGTTCCCTGACGTCACGGCTGACTCCGTGCCAGGTGTACCGGTCGGTCAGGGCCCTTAATGTCTCGTGAAACCCCGGGTGTCCCGCGTGGGGGTGATCATGGTGGTGCTCACAAATGCTGGTCCGGAGTGCATGGGGAACCCAGATTTTCCACTGACCTGTTCGTGGGCGTGTTCTTGCCCAGATGACGCCATCTCTTTCTTCGTACCCGTCGGGATATTGTTTGATTAGTCCTGGTAATGCGGGATCGGCCTGCTGTTGGTCTTGTAAAAGTTCTCTGTTCTCGCGGAACTTAATTAACTGTAACCTCGGGGTATCGGGCTGCGGTCGCTTTGGCGGGGAGGGGGGTAGCATATGTTCCCAGTCCTCGGCTACTCTTTCTTCGGCAGCTGTCTGCGGCCGGCGGGATAATGCGTCTGGGAGCTCATTAGTAGATCCCGGGCAATGCTCTATCGTGAATGTAAATTCCATTAGGAACAGTGCCCACCTCCCTAATTTCGCCCGCTCGCTACTCCGGGTCCTTAGCCAGGTAAGGGCCTTATTGTCGGTTCGGAGAATGAAGGGCCTATCTTCCAGGTAGTACCGATATTTACGAATGGCCCAGATCACGGCAAAACATTCTTGTTCGTTACTGTGGTAACGCCGTTCGGTCTCGTTCAACATTTTGCTGGCGAACGCTATCACGCGTCGCTGGTTTTGTGATTGCTCCTGATATAAGACTGCGCCCATCCCAGTTCCGCTGGCGTCCGTTTGCAAGATTAGGGGGAACTCGGGTATCGGCCGATAGAGCATGTCTATTTCGCTATATCGTGTCTTTAACTTTTGAAAGGCGCTTTCATGTTGTTCGGTCCATTTCCAGCGAGCTGTTGTGGGTAGGAGTGCGTTGAGGGGGGCCATAAGGGGGGCGACATCTTTTATAAAGTCGCGGAGCCAATTGCATAGCCCCAGAAACCGTTTAAGTTGTCTTCGGTTAGTTGGTACTTTGGCTTCCTCGATTTCTCGCACTTTTTCCGCCTTTGGACGATTTCCCTCCGGGGTAATTAGGTGCCCTAAGTATTCGACCTGTGTTTTTCCGAAGGGGCACTTCTCCATTCGGCATGTAAGCCCATGGAGTTCAAAGCGTTCCAGCACTTTTCTCAGGTGTATTTGGTGTTCCTCCCATGTACGGGAGTACACTATTACATCATCCAGGTATGCTAAGCAAAACTGTCCGCTGTAGCCTGTCAGTACCACTGCTGACATTAATCGCTGGAAGGTGGCGGGCGCGTTCTTCAGCCCGAAGGGCATTACGCGAAACTGCAGAGTTTCGCCCTCCGGGGTGGTAAAGGCTGTATACTTCCGGGATCCTGGGTGCACTGGGATTTGCCAGTATCCACTGCGTATGTCTAGGGTGGAGAATATGCGCGCATCCCCTAGGTCACGAAGCATGTTCGCCATGTTGATGGTGGGGGGAGCTATGGGATAGGTGACATATATCAATGGCCAGATAAGAGGTAATTAAAAATATTTTGCATGAACGAATTCACTAGAGAAACGCGATTAGAAATGTTATGCCGCATCCGAACCCGCCTGAAGTACGTATATAATTGTGCGTACCTGTCACCGGAAGTGACATTATCGGTGCTGTCCGAATTGAAAGTAAACGAACATGTATTCTTCTCGCGGTCTTGCGGTTTACGTGTACCGCCATTTTGAGGTGCATTATGTAGATTACAATTGGTTTTAGACATTATTATTTTATTTAAAGACTAATAGGTGCAACGTCACTAATTCGAAGGCATAGAATTTTGAACTAAGTAAATAATTATGGAAAGATACACCTTAAAATAGTTATAAACAATGAATATGTATTAGGCCTGCCTGTTCATCAAAATTGCCAACTAACATACAGTCAGCATGACAATAAATTTTATGTAAGTCAAATTGAAATATGATATTGAATTATTTAACTCTGCAAAATTTCGGCAATTAACAAGTTCGTCACCAAAATGCATGTTAAACATAAGGAACTAGCTGGGTAACAGCTGTGGTTGAATTCAGAATAATGTGAAGAAAATGTGGTGTTAATGTCCATTTTAAATACTAGGGCTGCAATAGCAAATGCAGGCGTATGAAAAAAGGAACCGAAGTTCCGAATAAATGTAGGGGTTAAGTTAAGATTCTTGCGGAAACAGCTCTAGACATGGTAACAAACCGTTTGAAACAACATAACAGTAGCCTTAATAGCCTTAATCCAAGGTCGCAGGATCACTATAATGACGTGTTCGTAAAATGCGTAAATGAAAAATACTTAAAAATCTCTCAATAATCAAGGAAAAATTATACAAAACCATTGGTATACGTATAATACTTTTTAGCAAATCAAATAGGTAGATAAACTTCAAAGGGTTGACACAAATGATTAAGTTAGTGAACTGTTTTTTCTAAGTGCTTAAACACAAACCCCTCCATGCACAATTTCCATACTGTTTAGTATGGTTGGCATGTGTGAGTTGCAATCGCCAGGTCAGTGACAGCGTTATTTTTTTACTTGTAGCTATGGAAGGATGAAAGGAGGACAGTACGTAAAAAGAAACTAAGCGAGGAACACAAAATGTGTGTTTATTAACCGTAGCCTGGCGTGTCCTTGCTAAGCTTGTGCAGCTCTGGCTAAGGATACGTCTTCTATTTAGCGATTTTATTTATAATATGTCACCAAGCGAGGTGGCACAGTACTCGCACTCGGGAGGACCTGAGTTCGAGACCCGGTCCGGCCATCCTGATGTCTGTTCTCCCGTGGTTTCCCGAAATCACTACAGATGGGACGGTTCCCTCCATGGCAGATTCCTGCTTCTCTGAGCAACTTGCTCTGACCTTGTTTTCGACGAGACGTATCTAATACGTCCTAAGTGAAAACTGGTACGCAAGCAAATTGCTGTTACCAAGATTTGTGTGCTCGTCATGCTATGACGACCCCGGACAGAGGTACCCCCTGCCACACGTGCGAGTGGCGAGTAAGGCAGAGTAGAGAAAGGCATGTACATATATGCAGTTTACACACAAACTCTTACGGAAATATGGTTCGCCAGTGTATTGCAGCGAGGACTGTGACGGGCATATGCACTATGTGTGTAGCTAGGTACAGCTTCTCAAGGATGAAGTCAACACGAGGTTGAAAGATGTAATCCTTGTGCGAACATTCTGTATACAGCGGCTTGCTGTTACGACAAGCTTGCGTCACGCCTGCAAGTGTCCTACACCGTCAGTGGGGAGCTTAAATCGTTATGGTTGTAGTAATACCCACTCGCTTCTCATCAGTCAGCTGCAGTTAGTCTACAGGAGTCAGTTGACAGGAGTCATGTGGGGGGTCGATCTTGTGAGGGGTGGGTCTGGCATTTGTCAGTTTGTAGAATGCTGGCTGGGCTTATTTGTCACCTGTCTTCTTTAAGTATGACCATGAGTTCAAGCTGAGTGTAGTACTTGTCTGGAAGAAACTGTTGAATATGTAACTGCATGGTAATGTCATTAAACTACTATATATATAATGTTTGGATAAATTGATGCATAAAAAATGTTTAAATCCCACTGATGAAATATGTCAACAGCAACAACTCTACAGAGTAGTTACTCAAGATGCTAGTATGGAAAGAATCGCAGTAAACGTGTAAGGAGACTGCACTTGTGAGGATTCGGTGGCTGTTGTCTGTAAGGAGTAGGTGGCTGTGAGGAGTCAGTGTTGTGAAAAATATTGGTGTAAGAGTTCTTTTTTTCGAGTGAAGATGGTACAAGCCTTCAAGACCTCGCATGTAGCTCTGTATCATGTAGAGGCAATGGAAAACACTGTTGGCGATAGTATACACAAGTTATGCCAAGAGGAAGAAAAAATTCTTTCCAAGGGTTCGGGTTTGACCCTCTTTTCAGTAAATCATCTAGAGCTGGCTCAATACACTTAGCAAAATAGGCACATACTGATTTCCTCTACCTGACTATAGAGAATTACAACATAGCTTCGCCTTCAACCATCAGGGTGGTGATTTAAATTACTGCAACCACATAAAATCGCTCAGTTGTTAAATAGACCTCTGAGGTGTCAGCATTGAGGAGTCAGCACTGTGCAGTTGAACAAGTGTATGAATTTACATATGCTTGAAGAGGATGCAAGCCAATGATTGTACAAAGTCTACTGTGGAGCTTACCTCTATAGATGTACGAGGCGTGTCCATAAAGTAAGAGTACTGTTGGGCTGTCATGTTGTAGGAATTTTTTTTTCAACAGTTGGCAACACTGAGTGGTAGTGGGGGGNCTGAGTGGGGGGGGGGGGGGTCTCCTGAACACAACGAGCACCGGCGACCCTCGTCAGTAGCAAAACTTGCCTCGTAGTGTCCGTTTCTGTGAAATATGTCAATCAGAAATCCCGCCAAGTGCGAGGTGTGCGCTGTCATAAGGTACCTTCTCGTGGAAGGAAAAACACTGACTGAAATTATGCATGGATCAAAACAGTGTATGGCGAAGGTGCTATTAACCAAATGAACGTGTTTAAGTGGTGTTGTGCGTTTGATGAAACCACATGACGAATAAAGGAGTGGAAGACCTTCAATTGTGACTGATGAATTAGTGAAAAAATTGAGGAAACTGTTAGTGAAGACCGCCGATTGACAGTGGATGAAATGTCTGCGATGTTTCCACAAATTTCCAGATCTCTATTACACGAAACAATTACAGAAACACTGGGATATCGAAAATTGTGCTCAGGATGGGTCCCAAAACAACTGACAGAGCAGCACAAATTGAATCGGGTCGCTAGCACTCGCGAGTTCCTTGAGCGATTTGAATTGGAAGGTGAGGATTTTCTGAGCTCCAATGTGACCTTAATTTCGGCCAAAAAAATCATGGCAACCGTGTTTTGGGACCAAAAAGGGATAATTTTGATAGATTATTGCCTCAGGGGGAGACGATTACTGCAGTACAATACTGTGAAACCCTACAAAAGCTCAAGAGAGCAATTCAAAACAAATAATGGGGAATGTTGACGAAGGGAGTGTGATTGTTGCACGACAACGCCCGCCTGCACACGGCCAACGCCACCAAGGCACTTTTGAACTCGTTTGGTTGGGATATTTTGAACCACCCTGCATACTCCCCTGACTTTTCACCTTCCTGAAAACTCACATGGGTGGAAAAAAATTTCTGACCGATGAGTAGGTGAAACAAGAGGTCTTGAAGTGGACGAAGGAGATGGCAGGAGAGTTCTATGAGGAGGGCATCAAAAAGCTTGTGCCACGACTTAAAACCTGCATAGAACGGGAAGGTGACTACGTGGAAAAATAAGTAACATATATACCTACAATATCCTGTAATTTTGTTTAAATAATTTTTTTTTTATTCAAAAATTTAGTACTCTTACTTTCTGGATATGCCTCATACCTTTTCACACTGCTGAAAAATTACATGGAAAACAATGGTGTTACTGTGCTAAGACCTTCAGTGATAGTTGTAATGCATGCCGGCATGAAAATAGTGAATTTTCAAATCACCAGCTTCCAGAATACTAAAATCTGTGTTCGACATTTGGTAGAAGCAATAATTTAAAGAGACACACTAGTGCGCGTAATGGTAATGCACCTTTGCTTGGCTCGGGACGGCTTGCACTGCACTTATTGCCACAAGACAAGGATCTGGCTTGCCTTCCTACTGAATCGTCAAGTAAACTATTTCTGATTCGAGCGCCCATAACATAAACAGAGCCTGCGCCGTGTTTCAAAACAGTGGGCGATGAAGGAAATAAAAGTGTTGCAGAAATATGCTATGAATAGTGCGAGCCATACAGAACTGCAGAAGTTGTAGACAACAAACATGCACTGCTAACATGTAAAGTGTAAAGTGAAAAATGAAGAAGTTACTAGTCATGGCGAAGAGAATGACAATGTAGACTCCAAGACTGCTGGTGGCGCTGTGAAAAATATACGGAAATGGAAATATTTTACAGATGATGAATTGATGACGTCTGCAAAGAAAAAGCGTAAACATGTTGTGGAATACAATGACAACTTGAAGTTGGAGCAGAAAGAACATGGATTCAAACCCAGTACTCTGGCCCAGAGGTATCTCGCAACCGACCCATCACAGAAGAACAATACAGCATGTAGTATGTATAAGCATAATGGTAAATGATTTCTCGAACCCAAGGAAATTAAGTTTTTTTTTGCCTAGCGATATTATACGAGCGAACAATTACATAACTCATGGGAGTCGAGGACTATACGAGTTATTAT
Source organism: Clitarchus hookeri (assembly GCA_002778355.1). Lineage (NCBI taxonomy): Eukaryota > Metazoa > Arthropoda > Insecta > Phasmatodea > Phasmatidae > Clitarchus > Clitarchus hookeri. The sequence goes on along the minus strand of NQII01003112.1, from coordinate 72,423 downwards.
TTTGCATGAAACCTAAAAAATGTACTGAAGAAGATTAGAGGAATATAAGAAATTACTCGAACTCGTTCATTACCAAAATAACGACTCTGAGCACAGTGCTGATGAAGATGACGAATGTAGTGGCCCTAACATATGTCCTGATAGTTATGAAGAATGTGATAGCAATGGTGTCCTTGTCTTCAATTATTATGATGATCGAGATGAAATGAACATACATGCAGAAATGTATGGTGAACCTTCTACGAAGAAACTCGTTAAGTCCAGCTACTTATTTTATGAAGAACCCAATGACTTGGTTGATAGACTCAGACATTTGGTTGACTTGCAAAAATTAAGATATATCTCACACATTGTTGAGATATCTCCAATCAGCAACGAACTGAAGGATCAGGTTTATATCATACTAGTGAACCAGCCCGGCTTCGCCTGGGTACAATTGAGTTTTACAGTGATACACTAATAAATAAATTGGGAAAAGTCACTTCATTTATGTGGAAACAGAATTATAAAATTATACTATGTTGGCCTAGGTTTTTAACTGATTACGGCAATCCAAAAGGAATGAAGTATTTTTTACCCGATAGCCAAGAAGTAGGGTATTTTTTGGAGTGTATCTGTGCAACTATCGCGTAGTTACCATATTTCCGCTTTCGATGTATGAAAATCAAAACGTGAGTTTCATCAAGTTGTAGCTTTAGAAATAAGTGTACCTAGGTACTACTTTTTGCGCTTGGCTGAGGGATTTTAATTGATCACCAAAGTTAAGCAACATTCCCAGCGGCACACATTTGGATGGGTGACCGTTTAGTGACATAACATCTGAGTGCTTCCGGGTTTCGGAGGGCACGTTAAATATTCGGTCCTGTTTGTTATCGATTGATAGCAGTTGTTAAACCTTGGGTGGCCTGATAAACTCTGACACCAGAGGAAAAAAAATTTCCGGTCACGTTTTCTTGTTATTCCACAGGACCCGTATAATTTACCGGGATAAAAAGTATCCTATGTCCTATTCCAGGACCCAAAGTACCATCACACCAAATTTCATCAAAATCCGTTCAGCCGTTACGGAGCTTAGTGGTAACAAACATATACACACACACACACAGACTTTTCGCATTTATAATATTAGAAGTATGAGACTTATGAGACATGATATGCAAACGACAGGGAAATGAAACAATCAAGTTTATGAAAAAATTAGAAAGATAGAATGTATATAATAAGTAAATAAATTTAATGTATGTATTCATAGTAATGTGTGTTTAATTACTTGACAGTACGTTCTGCTTCAGTGGTGTATACAATCGATTGCGATAGTCTGTTTTAAATAAAATTTGTGTGACCATGTATAGGTTGAGGGTTATGGTAGGATCTGAAGTATTCGAGTCGATTCAGATCGGCTGAGTTCTATATGGCGAACGGAGGAACTGAGAAATATTTTTGATGCAAGTTTTTAGCCAGTCATTCGTGTGGGAATAAAGACGCGTACAGGTTCGGTGTGGTATTGTAACAAAGCTTGTGTTTGGTATCGACAGGCATGAGAAGTGCGGTAATGACTTTGTGTTTTATCAGCCGCTGAAATTTATGTTAGTATGAAAACTTTCAATATTGCTCTTTAGTTAAACTCTTTTTTGCTTAACACTTTTGAGTGTATACCAGTTTTGAATATACTTTGTTATATATTTTAAGAAATATATGTTTTTTAGATACATACATTTATTCACATTTTTACAAAAAAAAAGAACTTAACACATTAGTTAGAAATTGTTTTACTACTTTTCGTACACATGAAGTCGACATATCAGAGTCTATTAATGTTTTTTAAGGAAACAGCATCATCTTATGTGTGGATAGACATGGAACCGCTGCTGATGGAGTCACCGGAGGATGAGTCAATACTAGCATTAACTGCTGCTGGAGTACATAAGCTGTAGTTCTTGGTTTACGGTGCATGAACAAACACATCTGCATTATTTATATAGTCCAGCTTGAATTGATAAGAATGTTTTTGGGGAAAATCTAGTTTCTCGAAGCAGTTTTTGCCTATATACGGAGCACAAAATTGATGCACACGGTTTATCCATTGTCGGTAAACGACCAAGTATGTCTTTCTTAATACTTCTATAATGTTGTTTACCATCGCATGATTCTCTGTACTTGATGACCTTGGGGTCCCTGGGCATCGCATAAGATGGTGCTATCTTCGGAGCACAGAGATGAACAATGTAATTACTACGTTCACACACGAAGTTGGATACTACCCTGAAGGTTTCGTACGGTGGAAAGTCATTCCACTGAAGACAGAAATGTGTGTTCTCACTACGCATTTCAAAGTATGTCAAGCTGTAAATATTATCACATTCATTTTTAAATGTAATACCATACTACAGACAATGTAAGCCTTCATGCACATAGTCGTAGCAAAGCTGGGGTTGTGCATTATGCATGGTACCGACTCGGTGCTAGTAGGATCAGGCAACAGGAACACTTCTTCATCTTCCTCGCAGTCTTCAGAAGATGGTTCGTCACCATCGTATCCAGGGTCCATGGTGGCTGAGCTGGCTGACTGCAGGCTAGGCAGAAGAAGACTGGCTGCAGACTGATACACAACTGGATGATATAATGGAGGGGAATGGATGATTGAGTACGAAGCGGACTGGAATACTTCCCTTGTAAGTGGAGAGCATATGGTTTTCCAAACTAACCTGCCCTTCTCGAGAATGAATGTGTGACTATAGCCATCACTATACTCCTTACAGCATAGTGCTTCATTGCTGTTTGGCCGTCGCAACTTGTATGCAATGCTGCTAGCACCACGGAATGCAATCACAGTTTCATCTCGAGCTGCACTAACCAAGCTTTACGGTGTAGTCGACAGCTGGCTGTCTTGTCGGAGATAATAAACTGGGCAGACATTGAAGTCACGAATAATTGGTTCCACAGAGAAAACGTCTTCCACAGTGCATGCAACCCAGTGCTCCAGTCCATCGCAGCTTTCTATTCGCTCTGGCATACCAGGCATCCGAGAGTGAACTCTGCGGTGGCCCGTAGTAATATCGGAGTAAATGGCTACATCTTGAGACCAGAACTGTGCAGACATAATGTGATGAAAGAAAAGTCACAGCTAATACTACGAGCCTTCTCCTCCACTTTTATATCAGCTTCCCCCTCCCCACTGTCCTCACCCACTCTACCACTATTCTGGATGGGCTAGTGCTTGCTTGTGAAGCCTGCTGACTCATTCTCTTTTCCATTTTTAGGTAACTCCAGTTACCTCAAACCAAGCAGGTGCAAACCTGTGAAAATGCTAACACAGCTCTTCCCACAGGCATGCTAACTTATGCTATCTGACACCACGTAGATTGTGAAAACGATGTGGAAGTATGTACACATGCACATGTGAAGTTACCTGACACCGCACAGGTGCAGACCTGTGACAATGCTAACACAGCCCTTGCCATGCAAGCACAGATATATTTTTAACTTTAACAAAGTCAGCTGCCCTGCCTGTCCATGCATGCTCGCAAACTCGACTCCAGTAACATAACGGTGTACATATGTTATTCAGAAAGTAATTTTTTCTATAATTTATCTCCTTATTGTATTAGTTTCTTTTCTCTATTTTGAAAAACAAAAATGTTTACTAAGTTTTTTCACCACAACACTTTAGATCACCTATTTTCTGAATTGATACGGTACATAACAAACAATAAAATAAGAGGTAAAATTGTTTTAAAATTATAATCATATTTTATTCATCAAACTTTTTTATTACGTTTTCACGTACATGTTAAGCAATATTAGTTTACATTGCTGAGCAAAAAAGTTATTTAATGTCCTTTTTTCTGCATTTATGTTGTGACATTTTTTTGCATTACTCATAAATAGATACGCAAGATAATTTTAAGAGAGACAGATTTTTTTTATGAAAAATTCCCTGCTGTTTTTGTTTACACACACGATATGCCTGAAAATAGAATTGCTTTATTTGAAACACTGTTACTTTATATTGTTTGTTATTATCCGCTGTTCGTCCCCGTCCTGGTGAGCTTGTTTTACCTCGCACGGCAGACTGCGACAAGTCATAATCCGCTCGACCAATGGAACCGTGTCAGCTTCTTCGTCTGGTAGGAGTCTATGCGTCTCGCCATCGCATTCTTCACTGAAGCGAAGCACTGTTTCCTTCCCCCCTCGTCGTATTTCGTAGTCCCTACGCTGGATGCCTTCTTTAATATTGATTGTTTCAACCTTGTTCAGCTCAACAGTTCATCCATGCTGCATGGTAGGGTTACGTCCAGCCTCATGTTGTACAATGCGCAGTTTTCACCATCAAACTGGATTCTGCCCATAAAATTCACTTTTGACTTGCCTTCGGCGTTCGTGATGCTCGGGTTGTATGCTGGCCCCAGGGTGTAGCAGAGGCGGGAATGATTCACACCGTCACAGGCTAGTATGTTTTTCACAGCATCCTCATACCGTGGGTCGCCTAGCCAAGTACTCCACTCGCCGGAACTCGGGGATGGCATTGGGATAACACTTCGCCATACCTGACCCGAAGGAGCTGGTGTACATCACCTCGTGCATCGGAAGATTGTGGTCGTGGTGTGATGGGAGTAGCTGTGGCGGGCGTCAACCAACTGCTGCTGGTGGCCATAGTGGTCTGCTTGGAGTCCTCGTCGCATGTTGTCGAGGTGAAGGTGGTGCTGATGCTGGGTCGGAGACCTGATGTGATGAGCTGCACGAGGTCGGCGGTCGCTTGGTCTGCAGAGCAGCTCATGTTTTCCATTGCGCGGACCCTTCGTCAATGGAGGAGGAGGTGCAGGTGGTGGCTGCTGCTTTGCGATGTAGTGCCTTGCACCAGCTGCGCGAATCAGGACTGTCCGGAATGGAAGTGGTGCAATCTTCTAAGCACTTCTTGCTGCAGGTAGACTGGGAAATCTCTTGTACACGTACCGAACTTCGTGGTGTGCATACGTCAGCAGGAACTATTTTGGTAGAAAGGCCAGTTCGTTATCTGGATCTAGGACCACAAGTGACCATAACCTCTCGTACGCAACGATCACCGAAATTATTTTCTGCCAGGTAACGAAGACGGCAGTAGCAGGCATGCTACTGGGTCCCGAGGCCTTTTATATGCTGGTATATGAGTGCAATGGAGGGGGTAGGCAAAGTTGCATGACTGGCTCTGACAAAGTAGCCAATGGGAAAATGGTATGGGTTGGAAGAAGGGGGAGCTGAAGAGGGGTTTGGGGTGGGGAATGAGTGAGTGGGGATGTTGGGTGGTAGGAGGGGTTGGAGGGACAGAGGTCCAGGAGGGTCTTGATTTGGGAAGGGAGGGTGGGTGTTGTAGCAGGAGGAGGATTGATAACATGCACATGAAAGGTTTTTAATAGAAAAATAAGATGATAATAAAAACTGAATAATATAAAAAGGTAACAAAAAAGTGTTTTGTTTCTGAAGTACACCTTTTCATAATATTTCTAAAAAGAAAAGAAAATGCTTTAAAACAAAAAATATACTTAAAAAGAAATACTTAAAAAGAAAATTATATACTTAAAAAAGAATTATGACTACACGAAAAATTTGTATTGCATGTATGCCTACAGGGTGATTCTAAAATCACGGGACAAACATTGAGGGGTGGTAGAGCTCACTAAAACAAATAACTATTGTATAGGAATATATGGGTGGGAGTGACGCGTTGAGGCACAAACACAAAAACATAACACATTTACGGAAACATAAAATGTTCATTAGCAGCATACTTAACGAGCGATTCCATACAGAAAATGTTAAAACCGTTGCTGGAAATGCATCCACCAACAGCCACGCATGCTTGGCGACCTCTACATATGGCGTGATTGGCTGACAATGGTGGCGATAGTTGAGGGCAGTCAAACGGTGCGCCAGTGACCTGCTGCATCAGCGAACAGAGCATTTGCGCTTGAGAGTTCGGCCGTGATGGGTGATTTTACGAATAGCGAAAAGGCAGACATGCATCTACGGTGCTGCTAATGGTAACGGCAGAGCAGCGCTACGGCTGTATCGGGAACACTTTCCACATAGACGCATGCCGAACCACAAAATGTTTGAGTGATTACATCGGCAACTTTGTGAAAATGGTTCATCTATCGCCAGTACTGATGGAAGGGGTCGATCGAGGACTGTACGACAACCACACCTTGAAGAAGTCATCTTGGACCATGTGGACGAAACACCCGGCACAAGAACAATGGCTGTAGCATGTCGTCTACATGTCAGTCAACCAACCGTTTGGAGAGTTTTACACGAAGAACGTTTACACCCATTCCACATACAGAGTGTCCAAGCTTTGCAGACGTGTGATTACCCTCTGCGCGTGGCTTTCTGCCAATTGTACGTGCAGCAGTGTGCGTTGCAGCCAGCTTTTCCAGCTCATGTGCTATTCACAGATGAGGCGACCTTTACACACAAAGGCATTTTCAGTGCCCACAATTGTCATGTGTGGGCAACAGAAAGTCCACACGCCACACGCCCACATGCATTCCAACAACGCTTCTCTGTGAATGTTTGGGCGGCTATTGTGTTGATTACCTCATAGGCCCATATCTTCTACCAGCCCGATTCAATGGCCGCTGTTATCGGATATTTCTGGAAGAGGTTTTACCAGAATTGCTGCAAGACGTTCCGATTGGCGTTCGCAATCAAATGTGGTTTCAGCATGATGGTGCGCCAGACCATTTCAGTATGGAAGTCCGCAATTACCTGGATGCTACCTTTGGGGTGCGCTGGATTGGGCGTGGTGGGCCAGTCCGATGGCCACCACGATCGCCAGATTTATCAAATCTCGATTTTTTCCTATGGGGGCATTTGAAAGCCCTCATTTACAAGACTCCAGTTGATTCCATTGAAGACCTCGTCGCTCAACTATCCTGTGCGGCTGCATGCGTACGTGAAATACTCGGCGTATTTGAATCTGTTAGCCAATCACTCCACCGACGCTACCAAGCTTGCATTACTGTCGGTGGTAGCAATTTTGAGCAATTATTATAAACATTGCTGTAAAAAGGCATTTAGCAACGACGTTGTAAATAAACAATGTGTTGCATTTCATGTGTTATTTTTGTGTTTGTGCCTCAACGCGTTACTTCCGCCTATGTATTCCTATACAATAATTGTTTGTTTTAGTGAGCTCTACCACCCCTCAATGTTTGTCCTATGATTTTAGAATGAGCCTGTATATGAAAAAAATTCTTATTGCTGGTCTATATAACTCTGGGATAGTCAAAAATATTTAAGTAAAAAAATTATTACTACACATTAGAAAAATTACGACAAAAAAAATGTATTCATCCCCCGCACACACGCTATTACTTCTTTTAAACCCCTTACTCCAACACATGCCCTGACAGCTCAGTTAGTTAGGGCATCAACCATGCTCGCAACCACAAGGTCCGGCAGTTAGCTCTCTTCTCCAGGCAATATTTTGAGTTTTGCGAAAATTAAATAAAAAAAAGTGCCCCTGGCAGCCAACCCTAGAACTAACATGGCAACACCAGGGCCGTAACAGGCGAAATTTGAACGAAGGACAAGTTGAAGCAAGATGGTGGGGTTGAACGAAGGTGAGTAATAGAGTGGCACACTCTAGTAGCAATAAACAGCATTAGAGGGATCGGTGGTGCACTCTAGTGGACTACGAGAGAACTATGACATGTGGAGTGCATGCGACAGATGTGCAGGTGAATTATTGGGAAAAAAAATGGCGGCCAGAAACAAAATAACCTATGGAAACAATTTGGTGGCCAGAAACAAGATGGCGACTGATCCGCAGACCCTCAGCCCCAGCCTTTGTCCTGGAACATACATTATCTATCCACTAATATTATACAAAAAATAAACAAATACATAAACAAAATAACCTTCCTAGCATTAAAATACAATTTTCTACATGTTTGCTACACCACACTTGCGACATTTTGGCTTTCCTGATTGCTTTACTAAAACTTGGGATCTTGTCGCAAATAGGAACAAGTCATGCATCCAGAGGAACTCCCAGTACTCGGGCATCACATTTTATCTTTCAAAAAAATTTTGGTCGTAAAACAAACTGCTCTTTAATTATTGCTCTATTCTGTTATAAACTCCTTCCTCAGTGTAACAATACATATATCGCTTGTGGCAGGCATGTTGGATGGAAACACTTTGTTAGTAACTTTTACATGGCTCGTGTGAAACTATTATATTTAAATCAGCATGGCAACGATTTCCTGTACTGATACACTGATACCTATGTAGTATTGAATTCCTTGGTTTACATTGGTAGGTAGTTACATTTAAAACACTCACCATGTGGTCGACAAGGAAGCTATGCTTGGTGTTGGTGGTACCTGTCGGTGTCCTAACCTGTGGGGTCCAGGTGTTTGCTCGCCCTCCTCTTTCCATTCACTAATGATAGGTTCCTTGTGTCCCTTTTCCCTGGAGTCCAGGATCAGCCACCTGGGTGTTATGTCAAGCTCGGGTACGGCATGGTGGGTTCTACTCTGGGTGCTTCCAGCTTGTGTCTATTCGTGGTTTATTCACACTTTTTGAATCAAACGTTTGAAAAATCACCCCATGCATGATGTGCCTGGTTCTTTCCTTAATAAACATTTTACAAAAATTTATGGAATATACTTAAAATAAAGCATAGCAATTAGACGTTACCAAAGGTGCCGATACAAAATGAGAAATTCAAAGTGTCTTTAACAAAAAACTATCTTCCAATTTCACAAATAAACACTAAATAACAACCGAATATTGTCTCTGACTAGGTAGGGGTTTCTTTCTTCCCGCTGCAGAAGTCCCTAACACGCCGTGGCATGCTTGTAATCACTGTGTTCATGTCATCTTCTGGAAGAAAGTCCCATTCCATCTGGGCAGCTCTTATGGGATCTGGAAGTGTTTCTGGACGATTACAATACCACCAAAACTGCCTTATCGCACAATATTCCAATATTTTTGTGAGGTGTATATTACATGTGTGTCAATCATTTTATACTTGTGTTAACGTAAATGTATGAGTTAAATTAATTTTTTTATATTTTATTCATAAATTATAATATTTCATTTAAAATTAATATAAATTAAACAGCAAGAAAATAGGTGTGTTGGTAATGCATAGTAATAAATAGTTCTCATGCAAAATATTATTTTCCTGAGTGTGCACAAATGTGGTGCATTACTCATTTGGTTAATTTTCTAGACCCTGTTAATCTTTGTTTGCATGAGGCGGAGCATTACCCTGGAAGTAGAACTTTAACAGGGCTTCAGAAAAGTAGGAAGTAACCCTGAATGGACCACACTGGCTTAACAATGTACTTCAGAATAAATATTCATTGACCCAAGTACTGCTGTGTGGTATCACACGCGACGACAGCCACAAGTCTGGCATGTGAGAAGTTGGGGAAGACTCTCCTGCAACAAGCGAAGAAAAATCATTGTACAACTGAATATCTGTAATTATGATACCAATCTATGGTATATAAGTCGCGTGCACTGCATTTATGAACAGGGAATTTCTGGCCCCATGCAGCGTGGAGACAACTGTTGGAGCTGCCACGACGTGAGCCTGGCAGACCAAGGCCGCAAGCAAGAGTGGCACGTGGACAATGCGACACTCGTGCCCCTGCTGGTGGGGAATGGCACCACATCCCTGATGGAAAACAAGGAACCAGCAGATGCATGGATATTCTGGGCATGATGAGCTCATGTAGCGCTAGTAGTGGCACCGGACAACACAGCTCCCACAGACAACTCAAGTTATTGGATTGAGACCGGGGAATTGTTTGTGTATTGATAGATATATTATCCTAAATTGTGCACTTTTTAAGTTAATTTTTATTTAATTTTACTTGTTTCTTTTTTAAAGGGTTAGAATTTTTCTTATGGAAAAGTTGATGATGTTCAATGTCTGTACCCTCTGTAATGACCAGATTTGCTAGTCTCATCCAATATAACGTTTATTTCTTCAATTTTAGTGTTTTCGATTTAGCAGTGTCAGTAGTTCAACATGACCTTGGTTCACTCCATTAGCCTCCTCTAACGTCACAGTCCCTGGTGTGGCAAGTGGCTGACTGGACTGGGGGAGAAGGTGAACTGTCAACCAAAACGAGAGAGCAAGAGGAGGAGAGGCTGCTGGTGATGTGTTTCGTGCGTAGCCTATAAAGAAGTGTGTGTTTATGTGAGTCGTGCCACGCCCCCCTGGACCTGTGTTCTTGCTTGGCTGGGTGGCGACCCCCTCCACCCACAAAAACAAGCTTGTGGCAGGTCCCTTGCCGCGAGCTGCGTTGGCAAGTGTGCGTGCTGCGAGGCTTGCCAGGTAACACCGCAAAGGAAACAATCAATAGCAGCATTTCACATTCCCGAAAGCCGCCACATTCAGGATAGTGCAGTCCTTCTGAAAGTAAAATCTTACATGTTGTTTTATAGAAATGTAAAGGAATTTTTTTATCAAGAGGGATTCATGCCACAAGGATTTTTGCAGAAAGATATGTTGAACACTGAAGAATTTAAGGAACGTGATGCAGAACAAAAATCCTGCTTTACTGATTGTGATAGCTGTGCACGTGCTCGCACATAACGGAGAACCTGCTCGACAACCAAAAACTGCATGCTTTACACAGAACCTGCTCTACGCATTTCTATCAGACATCGCCTCTCTTGTTCTGATGTCGCATTGGGCAATTTCTACATCATTGCGTACTTCAAGAAATTAACAATTGCCAGAAGTTTGGCAGTGATAAAGAAAAATGTTCATAGGTGGCAGAATCTGTGAACATAGTATCATTAAATTATTGCCAAGCTCTAAATGCCTAAATTTGTATGGTCCCTATATTGATATAGACATGAATGTGTTTAAAATTTTGTGGTAACAAACTTATAGTTTTTTCCAAATTTATACATTTATAATAGCTAGACAGTAACACATTTCTGGATGCACTCTCTACAAAATACTTACATAACATNTCAAATTTATACATTTATAATAGCTAGACAGTAACACATTTCTGGATGCACTCTCTACAAAATACTTACATAACATGTTTGTAATATGTACATTCTTATGTAAATGTGCATGCATACATGGCCATGCATGCACATACTACACATATGTATGCACATGCAAACACACATACATTTTTCTAAATCTGTCAATTCTTTTTTTTTTAAGGGTCTTTTTTTATTTCTGACAAAAAAAATTTCTTGTAGTGAAAATATGGGCATCGTTTTACTTTTGAGTTTGTTCCACATTTGGATAAAAACAGAATACACACACATATATATATATATATGCATTTTCACACATATACACAATAAATACATGTATATAAACATTTGTACGATCTGGGCTGGTACGAAGTGTCCTCTACCCCTGCAGTGCCTTCAAAAGACGGGATTGGATCACGTCTCTTTGTAAACGCCCTTGTCATGTGCCACAGTTGAGGGGCATAAATGGAATAATTTATTATTCTATGTTTTAATTTGCCAGATTCTAATCTCAGTATCAATTCGCTTTTTAAGCTCGTTAATCTGGGCTTTAACTAGCCTAGTACAATCCCGGGAATAGAGCCTGCGCAGCTTATTTTTGCGCAAGATCAACTCCCTGATATGTTTAGGCAGTGTATCTGCGCGAATCCACTGGATTTTTTCCGGGACAAAATTATTATTTTCTGTCTGAATTATCNATTGGATCACGTCTCTTTGTAAACGCCCTTGTCATGTGCCACAGTTGAGGGGCATAAATGGAATAATTTATTATTCCATGTTTTAATTTGCCAGATTCTAATCTCAGTATCAATTCGCTTTTTAAGCTCGTTAATCTGGGCTTTAACTAGCCTAGTACAATCCCGGGAATAGAGCCTGCGCAGCTTATTTTTGCGCAAGATCAACTCCCTGATTTGTTTAGGCAGTGTATCTGCGCGAATCCACTGGATTTTTTCCGGGACAAAATTATTATTTTCTGTCTGAATTATCNTTGTTTAGGCAGTGTATCTGCGCGAATCCACTGGATTTTTTCCGGGACAAAATTATTATTTTCTGTCTGAATTATCTCCGTGACGTGAATGACGGCAGAGTCTAATTCTTCGGGAGTGCTAACAAGAGCTGGTAGATTTATTGTCTCGTCCAGATATTCCCTAAAGCCAGGCCAGTTTGCATTCTTATAATCTTTAACATTACGAATTAGCATGTTGTCAGTTTCAACATCACTGAACAACATGCGGACAGGGTAATGGTCCGAAGCCAATTCATGGAGCACTTCTAATTCTAAGGTCAAATGAAGGCCTTTATTAAGCACAATATCTAGTATACCGGGCTTCTGATTAATTGCAGGCTGAAAAGTAGGTTCGCTGGGCGCATTAACACAATAATTATGTTGCTCTTGGTGTCTAAATAAGCTATTCCCATTGGCTGTACGCGCGAGACAGCCCCAAGCGGAATGCTTTCTAATTCAAGCAATTNGTGTCTAAATAAGCTATTCCCATTGGCTGTACGCGCGAGACAGCCCCAAGCGGAATGCTTTCTAATTCAAGCAATTTAGCTGGAGTGCACATGATAGTATGGTGTATTAAAATTAATACTCCGCCACCATACTGATCCCTGTCTGAACAATAACATTAAATCCCGGAATTGTAAATCTAATTTGTGGGTGCAAATGCGTTTCATTAATAGCAATAATAGGAACCTGGTGCCGAGAGATGAAATCCATCAGCTCGTGTTTCTTATTACGAACGCCTCGGGCATTCCAATAAGCGATACTATTAATAACCTTAAAACTATGAGAGGGCAGACTGGCATTCTGCCCTCTAGCACACATTGGCGGACTTGGGTAACATCACGAGGACGAAACTCAAGAGGGCCTGGTATTTATCCTCCTGCCCTCGAGCTGGGTCCGTCCAAATGGCGAGGAGCGTAAAAAGGCTCTCCAGCATCTCTACAAGTGCTGGATTAACTCGGGCAAGTGGACAGTACTTTATTAAATTAAACAAAGTCTGCGTTTTCAGGTTTTCTGAAACGATTGGCCTGCTAGTTCCGAAACTGGCCGCACTGGCGTGGTCCGGGACGGAAGCTAGACTCTCATTGGCCGGTGCCTGGGCTCGCCTTTCCCTTGCTTGGAGTGGTGGGAGGAACACAAACTTGGCGCCTAGTGTGTCGATTGTTAGCTAGAGCTGGAGAGTCCAACTTGTTGTACCCCAATACGAAATAAGGGTTATAGGTCGGTACAGGGAGGCCTTGTGCATATGTGGGCACGACATTTTGCACTTGAGTGAGTCTGGGGCCACTGTTCATGGGCTGGCTTACCCCAGGGGGCGGGAGGGGACCTGTACTGAGTTCCTGGACGGGGGGAGTTAGTTGTGACAGCTTTGACTGCTGCTGACGCTTTTTGCGCTCCTCAGCAGGCAGGAAGCGCCACTTTTCCGTCTTGTAGGTGGTGCAACCTCGGAAATTAGCTACGTGGTTGCTTCCACAACCAACACAGTATCTAAGTGACCTGTAATCCTTGTCGGGCAAGGAGCAATCTAAACTGTGATGTGCCTGTCTGCAGAGTCTGCAGCGAGCTGCGGCGCAGCACACCCTACTGGAGTGTTCGAAGCGCTGGCAGTTACTACACTGCGCAGGGCCTTCTGGACGCTGGAANAGTCCAACTTGTTGTACCCCAATACGAAATAAGGGTTATAGGTCGGTACAGGGAGGCCTTGTGCATATGTGGGCACAACATTTTGCACTTGAGTGAGTCTGGGGCCACGACCCTGAACAGTGTTCCACTGTTCATGGGCTGGCTTAGCCCAGGGGGGCAGGAGGGGGCCCTGTACTGAGTTCCTGGAGGGGGGGAGTTAGTTGTGACAGCTTTGACTGCTGCTGGCGCTTTTTGCGCTCCTCAGCAGGCAGGAAGCGCCACTTTTCCGTCTTGTAGGTGGTGCAACCTCGGAAATTAGCTACGTGGTTGCTTCCACAACCAACACAGTGTCTAAGTGACTTGTCATCCTTGTCGGGCAAGGAGCAATCTACAGTGCGGTGTGCCTGGCCGCAGAGGCGGCAGCGAGCTGCGGCGCGGCACACCCTACTGGAGTTACTACACTGCTCAGGGCCTTCAGGACGCTGGAAATAGTCTACTTTTACTACCAGACAGCACAGACCGTGGATCTGGTGAATGGTGTGGTAAAATTCGTTGCTAGGCAGCTCTACAACAAACATGTGCAGAGGCTGCCTGTCACGAAGGGAGAGCTTGGGTTGGATATGAATTGGTTGGAAACCAAGGGCCTCCAGCTCTTCTCGGATAAACTCAACTGGCAGTGATTTCTCCAGGCCTTAAATTGCCACCTTGAGTGGCAATTCGTTTCGGGGAGTGAGGACACTAAAGCCAACCTTTGGTGACTCTAGAATGCGGACAGTGGACCTATAGTCGTCGTGCGACTTAGGCAGGTATTGCACACCCTGGGGAACCACCCGATTTACAGTCGGCCCCTGCAGGTGTGTGCNAATATTACAGATTTTCCGAGTTCTAAAAAGAACCCGGAACTGGAGTTGCCGAACTTGCAGTGCTCTTCTAACTGAAATACAACTTATTCTCGCTGTGCCGGGACGGACAGCAGTTACTCGCACTCAGCACTGAGCAAATACAGCTATAACACCCTATCAGTGAAGCACCAGTGAATGCGGGGGAGCACGGAGCGACCTCCTCGCACCAAGGCAGCAGCTTGAGTGGTTTTTCATGGCAGGCTTGTTTCCATTGGCTGAAATTAAGAATTAAAACATTAATTGGAAACTGCGGATACGAAAGACGTGTTTCCGGAAGCCAGATCAACTCTTACAGCATAATTTGTAACGCATGATTATTTTATTGTAAACCCAGCTTTAGTCTGTATCATGGTCTAAGAAGGGGGGTCTTGTCACTCGCTATACTCGCCAGCAAGGAAATATGGCTCCTGATAGTCGTCGATAGTTACGCTAGTTGCCGCTGCGCCACTTGTTATATAGTGGAATATAAGCATTGTATAAGTGCAGTTGTTTTAGTACATTTATAATTATTATAATAAAACCTTTGCAATTTTTATAAAAAAAATTATGAGAGTGCATATTTTTACTTTGAACAGTTATCAGCATGTTACCTACAACTTGTTAACAAACATTAATTATAAAATAGTGGGTTTTGTGTACTTGTATGTCCAGCAAAATTTGTATTGCATTTTTTAGCACAAAGCAATATTTCTAAAGGAATTGCGTAGTTAATTTGCAAAAAAAAAAAAAAAAAAAAAGTACCGAAATGTATTGCAGAGAATATCAATTATTCCTTCCTACAGCATTTAAATATAATGTAAATCACAGTTAAATTATACTTCTGTGTTAAATGTACGAAATGTGAAGCAACGAGCATCTACTCCTACTAAGGTTAATAATTTATATAATGTGGTAAAGGGTGTTATATCTATTGTATTTCAATTGTGACAAAATACTTGCTGAATACTTTTAATACTNGATATAATGTGGTAAAGGGTGTTATATCTATTGTATTTCAATTGTGACAAAATACTTGCTGAATACTTTTAATACTACAAGTACTTTGTACTAATATGTAGTCAAATGGAACAAGAAAACAAACTCCCATACTGAGGAAAAAATTAAATTAACAATCACACTGTTTTTAAAAATTTGCAAGCTATCTCGCATGAACCAAAGTTCTTGATAAATCACANAATTAAATTAACAATCACACTGTTTTTAAAAATTTGCAAGCTATCTCGCATGAACCAAAGTTCTTGATAAATCACAGATGAGGGAATCAAAGGCTTTATTCTCAAAACAGAGTTGATATTTTAGGGTATATTTTCTTTTCGAAGTCGGTAGACAAACTGTTTTAGTGCATTTTTGACAAATTTAAAACATAACTAAAATGTATATTTACGAATTTAAAATGAAGAGCTGCTTTGAAATAGGCAGCAAGCAAAATCAATTAAAGACCTTTTTAGTTAAAATTTTATTAATGGGAATCAAGCTCCACTGCCAAATTAATGAAAACATTGTAACGTTCGGCACTTGTTACCTGGCCGATGTTTACATTGCCACTGCTAGCTCAAGGTAGAAACACGAGACTCAGTACATGGGTGCCAATTAATTTAAAAAAGAAGAAGTTCCAGAGTATTTTGTTATATATACGTTTATTTAACTATTGAAGTTTCACAGTTCACAGACGGAGTTTCAGTATGCAGAGTACGAACCTCTCGCACATAAATATAAAAGTACAGACACAGCGCCACAGTAGTTTACAGATTATTAATGTCTCAAAACTTGCATCAATAGAAATATAATATGCGGCTACCTCCCACATCGGCGAAGAAATAAAATTAATAAAGTCTAGTGGCCGATGTGGGGGTTTAGCGTCACGCCCGACGTGACCTAAACGAGCATTGTATGATACTTCTGACGACTGATGAAACTGCTAGAAGTAAAGTGTCCTGAAGTGACGCCTCTAACGGCCCTCGCCGCCGACTGACTCTGAAGCACTGCTCCAACTGCTTGGAGGCCGACAGACAGACACGTCTTTTGTCCTGCCTATCACCCACCTCTCATGAGATAAGGGCCTGGCCACGCACGCTCTCCACAACGTTATCGTAACTACTCTGCACGAAACTGCGCCGCAGGAACTAAAACTTGTCGACATCAACATCCACAGAAACAAACTTCTCGTATAAAATTTGTACGTCGCAGCCTGAAAGTTTCTAGTTAATGCTGACGCTTAACAAAAAACTGAAAACAACTGACAAACGGACTCCTGATAAAACGTAAACAGCAGACGTCCGCCCGATAACCTACAAAGTACACGTCTGCCGGATAAACTATCACGGGAAACGAGCCACCGCGGCTTTAAACTTCAAACCCAATAAAAATATTACGAAGCTTTCCAAAGCTACATACACACGAAAGAATTTTACACCTGTGTCCCGAAAAATCAAGAATATTGCGTCATTACAACATTCATGATTCATCAGAAGCAACGCAAAATTATATGTTCTTGTTAAAAAAAAATTAAAATAGAAACTTTAGGCACATTTTTTTACAGCATAGCAACTTAGCTTGGCTGGAACACTCCTTTTACAGTAAGCAATTTATTATATACAAATAGTCCAATGTCTATCATAATATTTGCATTTACCAGGTTTATGAGTTACTTATTTCGTTAATACACAGACAAATCTAATGTGTTGTACAATTATTCTGAAAAAATCACACGACGTTGCTGTATAACGCAAGGCATCTTTCTCACCAAATTACTAGTTGCGTTGCACCAGCTTGCATAACTATCGGCGACACGAAAGGGTCAAGTGTTTAGAGCGACTGTCAAGACCTGCCCTTCTTAGGCTGTGGTCTGTAGTAAAGCAAAGTGATCTCTGTACTAGCACAAATATGGCTCTCTGAATACGAAAAAATTAGATCGGAGGTATGTTATTTCCTTAGTCCGGAGTAAGTCCCCTTATGTTTCCATGTAGTACAAAAAAATAACACGAATTAAAACAAGAACTATTAAAATAACATAAAAGAAATTAATGTAACAGTAATGTCAATATATATCAATACAAATTAGTGTAATAAATGGTTGATTAATTACAGCAATTTCCTTAATTTTTGATAATGAAATTGCTTTACGATTACCTGTAACACCTACTGTAATTAAATCAGAAATAATTCTATAAATAATCACACTAATAATATAAATAGTTACCTTAATTATTGGCATGAAGTTGTGCTTGCTTGCTGCAGGTTTGGGGTCACCCTGATTTTCTTGTTCGTGCTGACGTCTGCAGTGTCGTTCCTGCTGACATCGTGCAAGCGCAAGCAACATAACCTGATACGCATCCACAACCTGTCTTCTCCACCCAGCATCCCAGTGATCAGCACCATCAGCGGCCCGGGGGGCATCATTCAGCCCCAGATCCTGCACAAGAGCACGCTGCCCCACTCCGTCCATGCCACCGCGTTCATTGGCACGTGAGTTCCCTCACCAACCATCCTGCAGCTTTCATTATAGCCTACCTTAAGGAGGGTAGGAAGTCCTAAGGGCGTATGACGTACATCTCAGTGCCGAGCCCCATATACACAAGCAAGCAAAGAAAGATTCTAACTACAAGACAACACGATTGCAGCTTTATTGGGATTGGGAAAATAAGATTACTTCCCATGTTAATCTGATTTGAACTACAAAGGGAGGGGAGAAATGGACATAAACACCGTAAAAAAAACCTTCAGAGAAAATAACTGCAAAATTGAATGCAATTTATGAAATAGAAAAAGAGTTCTGCTAGAACAGGGGTCAGGAATGTATAATCTTTCCTAAAAGGGTGTTTGAAACACTGCAAGAGAAGTATTGGTAGGGAGGGCTTACATTTTGATGTTCGTGCCTGCATTATTTGTTTATGAACAGAGATGTGGGAGGTACGACACCCCTGGTGGAGGGGGGCATGTGCAACTGGAATACAAAAGAAGGGAGAGAAGGNAGTATTGGTAGGGAGGGCTTACATTTTGATGTTCGTGCCTGCATTATTTGTTTATGAACAGAGATGTGGGAGGTACGACACCCCTGGTGGAGGGGGGCATGTGCAACTGGAATACAAAAGAAGGGAGAGAAGGTAGAAGGGTTGGAGACACTCTAGGTGGACAGCCAGCTCGAATGAGAGTGAATTTACGTGATTCTGGGTCGGAATTGGCCTAGTTTGCACGTAATATGTCACAAAAGCAGACATGAACATGGACGAGCACACAAATTATGAAGTGACTGACATGGTCTTGGTGTACCATAATCTCCTTTTATCCGAGATCTTGGTTTAATTAATTCATATAACAATTAGTGTTCCTCTAATGCAAGTACTTTGCATAATATCCCATGTAATATGCTTGTCGCCCTCTGCCATTAAGGGCTTCTACAGCCCTTATCAGGCACGAATCATGTGCATACATTTCCTAAACATGTTGTATATTTAACTGTGTGCTGCTAGTTGCACTTCACTCTCTTCTTGCCTGCTGGAACCATCTACTTCCATTCTGTTCCGAGGTGCAGGCCTTCAAAGAACCTACATCTCGCAGCACAGTTACAGCCTGAACTGTTGTGATTTAAATGCTGGCACTTGGTCCAAACTACTAAGCCAAAGGGCAGGTCAGCTGGAAAAAGTGATTATTTTCCATTGTTAACCTGGGCCATTTTCANACTGTTGTGATTTAAATGCTGGCACTTGGTCCAAACTACTAAGCCAAAGGGCAGGTCAGCTGGAAAAAGTGATTATTTTCCATTGTTAACCTGGGCCATTTTCAGCTGCCTGTGATCTCATCTGTACAATGGCATGATGCTGATCAGCTAGAAGCCCCTGTTCGTGAGTCCATGTCCACATTCATGACTACAGATACGGGTTTGATGATGGCCTTGACTGGCACTTGGTAGTGGGGGAGCAGTACACTGTAATGCAAACCTGTCTGATGCACAACTGCGAGTTCAGTGCTGTAATATGCTATTGCTGGCAGCTGGTGTGCGACTCCATCTGGGACTACACACTTCTGCATGTCCGTGGTCCCAGCCGCTCTCAACTGGTTCACTAGGACATGACAGGGGCTTTCTTTTAGTGTTGCAGACAGTAAGCGGTCAGATGCTGGNCCGCTCTCAACTGGTTCACTAGGACATGACAGGGGCTTTCTTTTAGTGTTGCAGACAGTAAGCGGTCAGATGCTGGACCTATGGGATTCTGAAATGCATGTGTTCATGTCTTGATAACTGCTGTCTGGTGGGACACGAGTGTCAGTTTCTGATCATTTCACCTTTATACCTGGAATTGGCTTCGGCGAAGGATCATGCATACTAACAGCTGTTGGATGGGAGGAGTGACTGGTACAAGTTTGTCACAGAAGTGTTGGCCACGTGTTTTCCTCTCTAAAAGAAAGGAATTTAGGATGCTCAGAATCTTCTCCTAAATATACCTAGAGCCTTGACGATGGTTTCGCTGCCTAACTGGCGTCGCTTACCTCTTCCCCGTACCAGAAGTAGGTCTAGATTCCACCAACTACCTGGAAACTTATTAACTAGGAACTAGCAGATAGCAACTGGTAGCTAGGCTGCTTAGACGAGCCTTAGTCCTGCTGGTGATGCTGTACTGCAACACAATGTGTGCTTGCTTGATACTTCTTATGCAATGACTTCCTGCTAGCGCACATCAACTCTTCGTCTGGAAACAGTCTGTATCTTATCTCTGCCTGCTACTCCTGCAAGGGTGGGGGGGAACCTCTTATGGGACAGATGAAACAAAGTGTAGTGAGGGGCTCTTCCATCTGATGCTGCACCAACATTTTCTTCAGCCAATCAGGTCCCTGCGTGTTATTTAAGCAATTTCAAGCAGCAATGTGATACACAACGTGGTCTCATGTTTCATTTTTCATAATTCTGCGTTTATAATTTGGCACTTAACACTGAGCTCCTGGGCGCTGCAGGCGAGGATGAACCAGTGGCAGAAAGCAAGGGCAGGAGAGTTAGTCCCGTAAAAAACCACAAGCCAAATTGCAATTTCCATCATGTTTCTCACATGCAAAAAAAAAATCCGGGTGAAATCACCAGGAATTTAACCCGATTTGCATTGGCAAGTGGTCCGGCAACTACACCACTGTGCCCTCTAACCCCCCCCCCCNGGTATCTGAAATACATTTTAAGTAAAATAATTAAGATTTTAATGTGTTTCTAGATTGTATTAACTTCAAAAGATTACAAAATAGCACATGTGTTCAGATGTCCAACTTACATTCAAGTTGGAAAACTGCCCATGATGGTGCAACAACAGTACATCATCACACAGACAGGAATTTCAGACACTGTGTCTCGATATCTCTGGCATTCAAAAACAACAGTAACTGTAAATTTCTTTTAAAAGTGAAATCACGCATGCAAGCTTGCAAAATTGCCCTATGGTCACACGAAGGTCATGCTAAAAATCTACACTGTGAGAAGCAATGCACACAGACAGATTTCCAAGGTACTACTAGCTTCAGAAACAGCAAACGGCTGTGGAGAGCAAACGAGAGGTGTGGTGTTGCAGGTCGGACCTGCTGGTGGAGGACTTTGCAGGGCCGCTGGAGCCGCCCTACCCAGCCATGCAGCCCGTGACGATAGTGCGTGGCAACGCGCCGCCCGAGGGATTCAGGCAGACCACCACCTACACCGAGCTGGTGCTGCCACCTGGCTACGTCGACATGGACTACTACAAGCAGCTGCCGTAGCCTCTGTCCACCTGCCAGTCAGTCACATCCGTCTGTCGCTGCAGCTGGCCGGTGCAAGTGCAGTTTATCACCACCAAGCGTGCTTGGACAGAAACTATTGCTCTTATTCTAGCTGAGAGCCAGTATTTGCTATGGATGTGAGAGTGCGCATCCCAACATATGGATGAGTTTTATATTCATGCTGCACATAGCGACCCCCACCCCTCCCTCTTCACTGCCCCACCTAACTCACATTTAAAATTTATGTTTCACCAGGTAAGTTTATTTAATTAGTAGAACTTCCAAACATACACTTCTACTTNGTAAGTTTATTTAATTAGTAGAACTTCCAAACATACACTCCTACTTCTACTTTGTTCAATGAAATGTTTTACAAGAAATGTTTTCAGTTGTGATTTCACAAGCAATAAATGTTATACAAAATGCAATAATTGAGAAATATTTTAGGATGGTTAAGCAGCCTACATCAGNCCCACCTAACTCACATTTAAAATTTATGTTTCACCAGGTAAGTTTATTTAATTAGTAGAACTTCCAAACATACACTTCTACTTTGTTCAATGAAATGTTTTACAAGAAATGTTTTCACAAGCAATAAATGTTATACAAAATGCAATAATTGAGAAATATTTTAGGATGGTTAAGCAGCCTACATCAGNATTTCACAAGCAATAAATGTTATACAAAATGCAATAATTGAGAAATATTTTAGGATGGTTAAGCAGCCTACATCAGTTGAATAAAAAAGCACAGCTTAATTAAAACCTTTATTTAATTTTCTGGACAATAATTTTTAACATTGTGTATTGATAGATGAACGCAGCAGCATTTATAAAAACAAATAGAAGTTAGATGTTCTTCATTACAATTAGTGCCTAGGTGTTTTTTTTGAAAAAGCTTACTTAAAGTGAGAAATTAAATTAGTCTTGATGCACTGACAACTGCAAATTTTAAAACATAACAGCAGTAACATGCATGCAGCACAAAACACAGGCACACAATGACAGTACACCATGACATGCATGAGCACCCATGCATGTACCCTATGTGCATATGCCTAATCACCTACATGTGAACTTTCACTCACCTGCACTCCCACACAAGAAAACCAAAAACATCACTATCTATTTAATTAATGTTTTTTATTTATGAGAAACGTTTGGACTTCCAGTAAACCTCCATTTTATGCAGTGCCACAGTTACCAAGAACAACTTCATAAAATTGCAATGCCCATAAAACTGAAACCAAGCAAATGATATGCCTAAAAGTTAGAAATTGTGTTTAACATGAATTTTCCCCATTTATTCCATGCTATGTATTTATAGCAAACAACAACAATTTTTAAATGCAATATTATTCTTTATATTAATTAAATCCAATCGGTAATTGCCATATGCAAAAATTACAAGCTGTACATGTGTACTAGACGTCCCCTTGTCAAAAATGTTTAAACATTTTGCTGCATGTAACTTTTTTTACCGAGTACAGGGTCAATTTTCAGTTGCTCCTTGCAGGAAAATTGGAGGAGTTTCTTTTGAAATATTTGTTTATTTAGGTTTATAGACTTGTTGTAAATAAGTTACCATACTGGAAGAGAATATGAGACATCCGTTGTTCACCAAATAATGCATAAGCATTGAGACTGAGTGTGTCATAACTCGCAGCACGCTCAAGTAAAATATCATTAGAAAAATCAGTGTATGTTAATTGAATTATTAACAGTCATAAACAGCAAAATTTAATGTCTCAAAAGTCACAAGTTTTCTGATGAAAAATATATTTATCACTTCAAAAATAAGATGTCGCCCAAATAAAACTGTAGTCTTGTATGTACGATAATTTGGTGCACTGCATTCACAAGGTGTGAACATACTGTAAACTTTCAACTTGGAGATATAAGTTTTGGCTGTCCGTGGGTGAACGCGGAACAGCCTCACCTTGCACGGCTGTTGAGTGAGGCTGTCCGTGGGTAAACGTGGAACAGCCTCACCTTGCACGGCTGTTGAGTGAGGCTGTCCGTGGGTGAACTCGGAACAGCCTCACCTTGCACGGCTGTTGAGTGAGGCTGTCCGTGGGTGAACGTGGAACAGCCTCACCTTGCACGGCTGTTGAGTGAGGCTGTCCGTGGGTGAACGCGGAACAGCCTCACCTTGCACGGCTGTTGAGTGAGGCTGTCCGTGGGTGAACGCGGAACAGCCTCACCTTGCACGCTGTTGAGTGGGAAATGGTTGCCTAGCAACCAGCATGGCATTCTCATGCTACCACTTGTGGTTCTTATGGAGGGATGGCTGGCTGCTTCAGTATGTTCCGCCTCTTCTTCTTATGGTGGCCTAACAATCAGTGCCAATGACATTGCAGCACCTATATTGTATCACTTGTGGTCACTTATGAAACCGAAAGCAATAACTCTCGCCCCTTCTTGGATGTTCTTGTATGCAGACAAAACAATACCATCAGCACCACAGCATATCGGAAACCAACGAACACTGGCCGGTATTTGCCTTTTACTCCCTATTTACGAGAGAAGGTAGAACATTTTTCAGTGTCGTGACATAAAAAATTATTTCTGCACTCATGTTAAGTCATTAATATTTATGTACGAAATTCCAACTAATAATTTGACTAAACTTTAGCTGCCTACCCAAGTAATTACAACTACTCTGGAGACCTTTTCCTACTTGGGAGGTGCAGGTGCGTGAAGTAAAGGGTGTTCGTCCCAGGAGAGAGGTATTTCTGGGGTACAGGACCCAGCTAATCGCTCTCTTCTGGGCATATCTGTATTTGAATGGATCATAGCAGACAGTACGCAGTTCACTACAAGTATGGTAAGCAGTACTTCGACCACCAAACCCCTCTAATTGTTACATTGTCTCGATTTAGATAACGAAAGTTGCAATGAAAATACACACATGAGATTTTAAATCTTTAATCTGCCCCAGAAGAATATGCTCGCCTGCCACAATAACAATACTGTCGCCACTTCTGCACTTCCAGGAGCACATTCCTGGCTAAGTCGGTGCACAGCAATTCTAACTTGTCAGTTTATTGATCTGGGGTTATATATTACTTTTAGAATATTTGAATATTCCTCTTCCTTCTGTTTAATTTTTTTGTTTGCAAATTTTATGTTTTAACAATTTTTTTTAAGACAAGACCACCTTCCATTAAGGGGATTTCATAATCTAGTTCACAATTTGTGAACCTTCACGAATCACTTCTGCTATTCTCCTGAAAGAAGAGGATGCTAATGGGCGAGTCACAGGAGACTGACCTAGCGTGACCATTGTAACATTCCAANTAAGACAAGAAGACCTTCCATTAAGGGGATTTCATAATCTAGTTCACAATTTGTGAACCTTCACGAATCACTTCTGCTATATTCTCCTGAAAGAAGAGGATGCTAATGGGCGAGTCACAGGAGACTGACCTAGCGTGACCATTGTAACATTCCAAGAGAAAGTATTCTGCCTGCAAAGTGTACTGTCCACCACAACCTACAACCACTCCATGAAACTTCAGAATAATTGTGTTACGGTAACAAAGAACACGATTTACATAATTAAGGCAAATATTTCCAAATTGCATTTAGCAATTTTGCAACAAAAAAACATACATACAGAAACAAACATTAAGAAAAGTTATATCAAAGAAAAGAATGAAAAAAAAAAATCTAAAGAAAATCTCTTATTGGTTTATTATTTTATTGAAACATATTGCACTGATACACTTTCAAAACTTTCTGCTTCAATATTCTTGAAAAATAAAATATTTACTGCATTAAATGCAAGAAAATCTACACAAAGGAAGTTGTGCTATACATTGGTAATACAATTAAATGAATACAGTTTTATTGTTATAATCATATATTTGTCGTTACCAAGACAAAACACGCCATGTGACAATCTGCCTACAAGTTTCCAGGCCGAATGTTATGTCACTAGATAATTACAATCGAGATACAATTCAATTACGCTCCTCGAATGCTAAATACACATTTCATTTTCCACAAATAAGTATTGTTTATTATATTAATGTCTTTGAAAAAAAAAAACAACTTTGTAATACAATAATGGAGAAATTCTGAGAAGGTACTCTGTTTTAGCATCTGGTTTCGTAGAGACCGCTACGACCAATGTAACGTACCCATTTGATGACATCATGATCGGAGTAGTTCAGCTTTGGCTCAAAAACCTTCAAGTAGCGCACTTTGAACCCAGAAGGAGCAAACGGCACCTGGAAGAAAGGCACAGTTTGAGTTTACAGATTGGTTGGTCTTTCCACAAGCAACATCATGCACAACGCAGCCAGCTGTGTGCTGTTCCCAGCCAGCGTGAGGATAAATCCTGGCCAGTCCAAACAGTGTCCAAGACACTCAACTTCAACTGCCCATCAGGGCGCTGCACAACACTTGGCACGACATTAACCGTGATAAATGGGCTTCGAATACTTCTTATGTATGTTATGTAAACTACACATTGCTAAAAATGTTTGGACTGGCCAGGGATTTGAACCCGCACCCATAATATGGTGGCCAGAATAGTGGTAGTACTTTATCAGTGGAGCGCAAGCGGGGACTAACTCCGTGCTGTGTTGCCGCATCGTGCACAAAAAATATCATACAACATTTTGCCACTAACATTTTCCTCTCCAATTTTGCTCAGGATTCATGTGGTGTGGTTTTTATGCGCATGTTCCGAGACATAGTGTATATAGGAAGATATGTAGGAGTTTCAGTTTATTTAATCATTGTTTATTGCTATTGTATAGTTTACATATTGTTTCTCAGTTCAGTTTTAGTCTGTGCTTTGAAAGCTACAATTTTTTATCCCATGTTGCCTGTGCAAACCAGTGTTTCACAAAATTTGTTTCTCTATCAACCGGATGTGCATTGCAGCTTTGCAAATTCAATCAGTAGTTTTCATCTCTGGCAGCCCTCCCACCCACTGCCCTGCGGCTGGAGTTCTGGCATTTTTCTCTGTATGTCCTTGCAGCTTGACACGTGGTTTTACCAAAATAATGGGCTTCCGTTCACGTGGTACTTTCCCCCACCCCTGTGAGCATAATTTGTCTCTCGTAGACAGCCCACAACATGGCAATATTTAAATCATTTTGTTGCTCGTTTGTTTGACATCACTGCATGCTTCACAGGCTTAATTCAGGCACTTCTGATTCAGCAGAGGAGTAAGATGGCACGTGGTCGCTGTGTTATAGTTTGTTTTCTTTGGGACTTGGTTCCTACGTCAACTTTCAGTGCTGTCCCATAATGTGTGCACGGCAAGTACCCTGCGCACACACAGCAAGTACCCCACGCACACAGCAAGTTCCTGCACACACACAGCAAGTACCCCGCGCACACAGCAAGTACCCCGCACACACAGCAAGTACCCCACGCACACAGCAAGTTCCTGCACACACACTGCAAGTACCCCGCACACACACTGCAAGTACCCCCCGCACACACACTGCAAGTACCCCACGCACACAGCAAGTTCCTGCACACACACAGCAAGTACCCCGCGCACACAGCAAGTACCCCGCACACACAGCAAGTACCCCACGCACACAGCAAGTTCCTGCGCACACACAGCAAGTACCCCACGCACACAGCAAGTACCCCGCACACACAGCAAGTACCCCCCGCACACACACTGCAAGTACCCCACGCACACAGCAAGTTCCTGCACACACACAGCAAGTACCCCGCGCACACAGCAAGTACCCCGCACACACAGCAAGTACCCCACGCACACAGCAAGTTCCTGCACACACACAGCAAGTACCCCGCACACACAGCAAGTACCCCGCACACACAGCAAGTACCCCGCACACACAGCAAGTACCCCGCACACACAGCAAGTACCCCGCACACACAGCAAGTACCCCGCACACACAGCAAGTACCCCGCACACACAGCAAGTACCCCGCACACACAGCAAGTACCCCGCACACACAGCAAGTACCCCGCACACACAGCAAGTACCCCGCACACACAGCAAGTACCCCGCACACACAGCAAGTACCCCGCACACACAGCAAGTACCCCGCACACACAGCAAGTACCCCGCACACACAGCAAGTACCCCGCACACACAGCAAGTACCCCGCACACACAGCAAGTACCCCGCACACACAGCAAGTACCCCGCACACACAGCAAGTACCCCGCACACACAGCAAGTACCCCGCACACACAGCAAGTACCCCGCACACACAGCAAGTACCCCGCACACACAGCAAGTACCCCGCACACACAGCAAGTACCCCGCACACACAGCAAGTACCCCGCACACACAGCAAGTACCCCGCACACACAGCAAGTACCCCGCACACACAGCAAGTACCCCGCACACACAGCAAGTACCCCGCACACACAGCAAGTACCCCGCACACACAGCAAGTACCCCGCACACACAGCAAGTACCCCGCACACACAGCAAGTACCCCGCACACACAGCAAGTACCCCGCACACACAGCAAGTACCCCGCACACACAGCAAGTACCCCGCACACACAGCAAGTACCCCGCACACACAGCAAGTACCCCGCACACACAGCAAGTACCCCGCACACACAGCAAGTACCCCGCACACACAGCAAGTACCCCGCACACACAGCAAGTACCCCGCGCACACAGCAAGTACCCCGCACACACAGCAAGTACCCCGCACACACAGCAAGTACCCCACGCACACAGCAAGTACCCCGCACACACACTGCAAGTACCCTGTACTCACAATATGTAAACAAGAGGCAAAGTGGGAAAGTGTAAGTCGACTGACCTCAAAGTTCATGGAGATAGGTGGCCGGGTCCACTTCTTCTTGTTGTCAGTCTCCAGCAGCTCAATCTCCGCAGACAGCTGTGTCTCCTTCATGCCGGCCATACGCTTGATCCTGTCCGACACACACCCACACTGCCATCGCTAACAGGGCATACATCTACACTATACTCTTCTACATTACATAGTTCCAATCCAATAGATTTGGAAAATGTAGATGAGCACAGTGATTGCAAGAGATGTGCATGAGCAATACAACCTAGTTAATATTCTGTTAACACTCCTCAACACAGGTAAGTGTACCTACTTGGCTTGTAATATAGGTGGTTCAAAATACATTTGTTATATAATTAAAAGCACCTCGGTGGTATAATCAACTGTTTAAATCTACATAATTTTTAGTTGGTGCGATGCACTCATTTTGAAGATATGTTTCTAACAGTGCACATAGAAGTGTGTTTCAAACAAACCCAACTCTGCAAGACAGAAAATGAGCTCGTTCCAACCTCCTGCAACCGTAAAGGCAAGAATAGCTCGACCTCCACAAATTATAGATGAGTGCAATGTTTGCTCAAAGCTACAAACAGCACAAGATGAAAGGTTGTGCCACCGGGAAGGAGGGGAAAGTTGCAGACATTAGAATGAATGTTACAAGGCATGCAGGTAGCAGAGAAATAATGGGCATCTTGCCCTGTGGAAAGAGTGAAAACTCATGCCTACAGCTAATTTTTGTATTTAATTACGTGACTTTGAATGTGAGTATCGACATCCAGTGCAAACCACCTTGTGTATGCACACTGGTACATATATTTTTGTCTACATTAAGTGTTTTTTTTTTGTATCAAAATTGTTTGGTATTGGTCTGGTTAGTATTTATGGACTGTACTTTAGCAATCAGCAACTTATTGGGACTGTGGCAAACATACAAATTATGGAAATATATGAGTATATTACTGCAATGTATTTCAAACATGCAGATGAAAGTTGGAAAGTTGTGATATAACTGAACATGACTTTCAAAGTATTACTACAATATAAGTAGTTCACTGTAAGAAAAACCTCATGTACACACTCCACGGAAACTGCAATTACCATTCCAGAAGTATACAATACATCTCTTACACAACAGACATGCCTGCGTGAAAACCCTAACAGTACAAATTCAACTACTATACCACAACTTTGTAACTTACCTAAATAGGTAAGTTAAAATAAATACAAACTTTATATAGTAATTTTATGTGTTAAGACAGAAGAAAAAAGTCGCTAACCTAGAGGTTTAACCTCTGTACTGTTTCTAGCACAAATGTCTCTTAGAATTTGTTGTAATGTATAATCTATGGAAGTTAGTATGAAGTGGGACTGGTGGTGTCGCAGGAGTCTTGCCGATGAAGTGGAAGGAAGTACACCTGTGTGCGAGGAGATGGCCAGAAAGTTGGAGTGTCAAGCAAATGTAACCACGTAGTTGTGGATTTAATGATAAATATAAAATGTAATGTATTTTATACTCCGTGCAAAAATCATAATGTTACACCGGCCGCAATTGGACATTGACTTATAACACTCAATTTTGGGAGAGGCTAAGTATATGCCTGTCGAGTGTCATTTTATCAGAAGACATCGACCTGCTAAAATGATTTTATTTTTAATTTAAAAAACATTGCGTTTTCCCCGCTATGGCCAATTTAACATGGACTTCAAGCAAAAAAAATGCAAATTTAGTCATAAGGGTTGGGGATGGGTCAAAATCTGTCCAAAATTTCCTTTAATATTTGGAAAAACCTTCCTGCCATAATAAAATTATTTCTGGAAACTATGAGAAGTTTTTTTTTTTTTTTTTTTTTTTTAAAGGTTCTACTGTATTTCTCTAAATAACTGTGCACAGCAATATTATAAATCTTCAGTAAGTAAATCTGCCTGCAAACAAATTTTCACTGTCTTCAGTAAAATTGTATTCTCCAATTTTGGTTGTTTCTGATTTTCAATTTAAGAGGACAATGTACCATAATTTGCCATTTAGATGACTCGCCTTTCGCTGCTGCGAGTTTCTCCAGCTCTTCGCATGCTCACTGGATTTGACATATTTGTCTAATACACGTTTCCTCCAATGCCTGATGAACACAGCAGACGCTACACAATATACTACAGCGACTGATATAAAAGTCATAGTCTATAAAAACTTTTGCCCATTCTTCTGGTACAAAAAAAAACATCTGAACATAGACAGATATTGCAACTGTAAACAGAATAAAATTATAATCCTCAAAAGTTTCAAGTAAAGTAAAAAATACTGTGCATACAACTGACAAACTAATCCAGACAATACTGCACATTTTAGTATATTATTTTACCAGAGTTATTTCTGCTTAAAATGAGTTATGCTTTCCANCGCTACACAATATACTACAGCGACTGATATAAAAGTCATAGTCTATAAAAACTTTTGCCCATTCTTCTGGTACAAAATAAAACATCTGAACATAGACAGATATTGCAACTGTAAACAGAAAAAAATTATAATCCTCAAAAGTTTCAAGTAAAGTAAAAAATACTGTGCATACAACTGACAAACTAATCCAGACAATACTGCACATTTTAGTATATTATTTTACCAGAGTTATTTCTGCTTAAAATGAGTTATGCTTTCCCGTATTACAAACTTCGCAAAAACGTAACCGAGCTCTTTGCAGTGCAGCTCCCACATAACTATTCCACGTAATTACANAGTATTACAAACTTCGCAAAAACGTAACCGAGCTCTTTGCAGTGCAGCTCCCACATAACTATTCCACGTAATTACAAAACTTGTTTCCATGTTACACAGTTATTGTTAAAATTCAAGTTACTTTACTGCAATGACTGTTGTGCAAGTATATTATGTTCACTGACTGTACTGCTTTTCAATATTCGGCCCAAATGTTTCGCTAGTCGCTACATGAAGATAGCAGCCATTATTTCATTGTGACTATCAATGACGTTCGAAAATTAAAGAATAAATTAAACCGTTTGTGTACGCAGTTTATCCCTGTGCTTTGTGACATTAGCATTGCAGCTTTACATGTACGGGGCTAAGCTATGCATTCTTCACCAGTTACAATACAGGTTGTGTGGTAGTGCCGATACCAATTACAAGCGGCCATTTGAATACTGTAGTTAAACAAGTACTCAGCAGGAAGTACAGTCATTAATTTTAAGAGCCACAGGGATTTTGGTGATACGCAGATAATTACATTTTAATGAAATGACTAGAGATTTTTTACCAATTCTGTAATGTACAGACACTGGTGAAATGATGTGCTGAGTGTTTTTTGTGTTTTGAAACACTAATAATAATGCAAAATGGTGTCCAAAATAAAATGTTCCACATTTTAAAACAATTATTTTACATTGCAATCATCCCAAAACTCTACCAATGAAACATGCACATTCGTGAAATTTCTTCTATATTACGCCACAGGCATGATGACCCCATCGAGACCTCCCCAAGCAAACTACTCGCATGGTATATATAGTCTGAGGCATCCAGGAGAACGGGACTGGGAGGAAGGGCACATCACACTTCCAACTGCCAAGACATCCCATACAGAAGCCCAGAAGAAAACTTGGAAAGTGAGGGAAAACCAGCAGAGGCACATACACAAGAAACAGCCAGTCCCGTCAGAAGACACCTGGAAGCATCTGCTGTAGGTCAGTGAAGGCACGAATAGGAGCCATTCTCTTGAGTTAACCTAGCAACAAATCTCAAGACTGATTTGCCCCCACATGGGAAGGGCAACGCACAATCAGAGAGGCACGGTAACGATTGCTGTATGGAAAATGAGCAATGAAAAATAAAGGTAGACATATGCAAGTGTCTTGCAATATAGACGAATAAGAGACAAAAATTCTAGATTTAATTTAAAGCTAATTTTAGGATCGGAGGCTTTCAAAATTTCACCTTCATTAGTCATGATTTTAGTACCCCTAAGAATAGCTGCATACAGATCTATCATCCAAAATGAAGTGCAGCAGTCATTGCTCAGTCGTGGAGCTTGGCTGCCTCACACAGTCAACGTGGTTACTTGGCACAAGAACTGTGCACTTTGCCTAGTAAGAGTGGACGTCGAGGCCCCGATGCCAGTCTGCTGCGAAATTATGATCAACAGTAACATTGATAAGAGTCAATGGAAGAGGAGAAAAGGAAAAGACCAAGTGTTTGAAAGTAATCCACTAATTGCAAGCACATACTGTTGTTTTGGGTGCCATTTTGCTCTTAACTACGCCTGGAAAACCATACGTACAAGTTTGGATGGAAAGATTATAATGGTCAAGTCTGGATGAATGTACTTCTTGTCTAGTTTTGTGTATGTATATTATAGCTCATTTGCATTTAAAAATTTTTAAGTATAAATGTGCATTTTCTTTCAAATTATTTTTAGTTATGGAAAACTGTTTTGTAAATTAAATTTAAATGGCATTCTGGGAAAAATTGAAGTTNCTTTCAAATTATTTTTAGTTATGGAAAACTGTTTTGTAAATTAAATTTAAATGGCATTCTGGGAAAAATTGAAGTTCTGAGTTTGTCCATGCCCTCGTGGCAAGGGACAACCAGAGTGATATAAGAGTTGATCTTTGAGGATCTGTAGNAGTTCTGAGTTTGTCCATGCCCTCGTGGCAAGGGACAACCAGAGTGATATAAGAGTTGATCTTTGAGGATCTGTAGTTGAAGTGGCACACTGAATGTGTTTGCAAACCAGGGATCTTCAGCAGATTGGAGGACACAACACTACAAATTGCGTTACTACAAGTAGCTGTCAGCACCACAGATCTTCCTAATCTCTTAATCGACTGCATCAGTCGCCTGCTGCTTTTATAATTGAATTTTGTTGTTAATAGAGCTAAGTTTAAAAATATGATTAATGCAAAACCTTTTAACTTTTAAAAAAAATCAAACACGAAAGTAATACGAAAATATTTAGTTACGTAACTGTCTGTACGCTACATGCAAGCTGCTTTCTGGCAAACGTGTTGCCGTAACTAATAACACTGTAAGGCAGACGGCAAAGTTTGAATGTTTTATAGCTCTGCTTCAATTAGTGGAGTATTTTGTAATCAACTTGACTACAACTAGCAAAATTATAAACGTATTAAGGGGCAGCGGTGGCGTAGTGTCCAGGGCGCTCGCCTCCCACCATGGTGATCCGGGTTCGATCCCTGGCGGCTTCACTCCCGGATTTCCGCATGAGGGAATCGTGCTGGACGATGCTGCTTGCTGGCGAGTTTTCTCGGGGTACTCCAGTTTCCCCCGCCCTTGCATTCCAGCGCCACTCCATTCTAGGGTCTCATTTCTGTCATGCCCGGGGATGATGGTCACCTACGGGTCCCAGCTGGAAAGNCCATTCTAGGGTCTCATTTCTGTCATGCCCGGGGATGATGGTCACCTACGGGTCCCAGCTGGAAAGACCGTCACTCAGAGGGTGTTGCCTTGCCCTGGGTGCACTCCCCACATGCCTTTTTTTTTTTATATACGTATTTAGGAAACTTAGCAGAAAAGCATTCTCAGACTTACAATGGTTTATCACAAAAATTAATGTTCAGTGGCTGATTACGCAAGCCTGTGTATCCTCACCGATAAAATAAAACATTCATGTGGTTAAGATGAAATTACGAACAAATGAATTTGCTGCATTCGGCAATAACCTTTACTTATTATTAAGTAATATCGCACATAAAAATCAACAATTTCCAGTAAGTTTAGTGTCGCACACAATTATTTTATGTGGCCCAACAAAATGTGCCTTATATGATCGGGAATCGCAAGACACTACCTTTTCTACCAGGGCCTTGAAAGTTTTATCCCGCACATGATTATGGAGGATAAGGCAAGAATGGAGCAAGATAATCCAGCCATGTCATGAGGAATTTAACATTACCGAGTGAAGGTCACATAGAAATCCACAACTAAGTTGCCACACATATTGGGTAGTGAATATTTGTCGCACGGTAAGAAAACCATAAATAATACACAATTATTTGAACACTTCACATGGCTGGCTTTATTTCTGAGGGACGACAACTGTAGAAAACCCAACTTAACTGGCAAGAACCGCACATGTCTGCAGCCGTCTAAGAGAGTTGCATAGCAAATGCTCACAAGGGTGCTCGGAAGTCACGTGTTCAGGTGCTCATAAAATTAAAACTTAACTATGTAGGTTAATAGAACCTAACACACTTTACTCGCAAGACAGTTTAGTGTAGAGATATCTGGGAGACTCATCCCCAATAATTAGCTTTCAGCCTTCAAACATAAGACTGTTCATACAGATGCTAAGAAGTCACTTGATCAGAGACTTATATAATAAAACCTCAGCTTTGTAGGTTAACAGGACCTACCACTATTATTCTCAAGACTGTGTGGTGTAGCAGTATAATCAAAGATCCCGGGGACTAATCACAATTGTCTGCTATAAGCCTTCAAGCATCAGACTTGGTTCACTTGGGTGTGCTCCAAAGTTGCATGTTCAGAGGCTTATAAAATAAAAACTAAGCTGGGTAGGTTAATAAGACCTACCACTTATCTGCAAGACTGTGTGGTGTAGTGGTACATTCAAAGATCCAGGGGACTCGTCCCCAATTTTTTGCTATAAGCATTCAAACGTCCGACTTTGTTCACACAGGTCCTCGAAAGTTACAGGTGTGAGCAAAGTTCAATGTTTGAAGACTAATACCAAAAAATTGGGGATGAGTTGTCTAGACCTATAAATAAATCTCTACACTACACTGTCTTGCAAATAAAGTGTGGTAAGCCCTTTAACCGTACATGGCGTTTTTTATTTTATACGCTTCTGAACATGCGACTTCAGTAAGACGTTAAGCAAACGAAAAAATTAAAATTTTCCGGATTTTTTTTATTTTTCCCTGACTTCATGAAAATCCCTAAACATTTTTAATTCCCTGACTTTCCAGTTTTCTCCGTTTTCTTTACCTGAAGCAACCCTGTGTAAACAGGTTTTGTGTTTGTGGCGAGAAACTAGAACTTTGTATCCAGAGTTGAGGATGGTTCTTAGTTTATAGAGGCCTTTGTGATATAGGGCAACCGGTGAGATACTGAAGTTCTTGACCTATGTGTGTGCTCCTGGGTTAGAAAGACTTGCTGAATCTGTGTATGATCTAGAGGCCTGGAGTATCCTCAGCCAAGAAAAGCCTTGAAAACTTTTGCTCATTACATAAACTGCATTTACTAAGCGAGAAAAGAGCAGAAATGAGACTCACTTCCAGACGATGGCATTCTCCGAGGCCTTGTACTTGGCCTTGCCTTTGAGACAGATTAGCTGCACGCCAGATGTGTTCAGGGGTGTCGGGATTTTCACCTCTATCTTCTGGCCCAGCAGCGATGGTTTGAAGTTACTCTTCAGCACCACCTTCACCTCCATCTTGGTACGTCCCACCTCCCGCACCAGTGGGATCACCCTGAATGGCAGCGAGATATCCTTAGTCGTGCGGTACCTGCAACAAAAACTTTCAGCATTATCTGCCAACCCACTTTTGTAACAACCATTAACATCTTACTACAACTGTATAACCTGCATACCACACATACCAACACA
Source organism: Clitarchus hookeri (assembly GCA_002778355.1). Taxonomy (NCBI): domain Eukaryota; kingdom Metazoa; phylum Arthropoda; class Insecta; order Phasmatodea; family Phasmatidae; genus Clitarchus; species Clitarchus hookeri. The sequence continues at coordinate 36,800 of NQII01003112.1, read as the reverse complement.
TTTGAGGGTGTCAGAAAATGATCTATTTTAGTATCTTATGGTAAATTTTAATACACAATTTTATTATCTATGTATTTATGCAATTTGGGTATGTGTGTCATGTAGGACAATTTTGCATTATTGACCAGGGAAAATGTAGTTTAGACTTGATATTTTGCAGTTTAATAGCCTTGACGTGCGATGGCCTAGGGAATAAAACGTTGAAGTAGGGTGCTTTTGTTTATGCGCAAGTCAGTTACGCAGGTAGAGCGCAGACTCTACTGTGGAGGAGTCTGGATTATGGCTCGTTGGCCTCGCACAAGTCCCTTATATAAAGTCTGGCGCGTTGGCCGCTGGCTGGGAACAAAGTCCGCGAGTGCGACGTGATGTCTCCGGGCNATAAAGTCTGGCGCGTTGGCCGCTGGCTGGGAACAAAGTCCGCGAGTGCGACGTGATGTCTCCGGGCATCTGAAACGCGAAGGGTGGCTGGCTTACCACTGGTGTTGGTTCCTTGGGGCATGCCCTGGCTCTGACCTTCGGATGTCTGCTGCAGCTGAAGCGGGCAGCGAAGCAGCCTGACCTTAACATCGCCTGGCTGTTGATGCATCTGTGAGCTGGCTGGAGCTGGGTTGGCTGGTGCTGGTGTCCCAGTGGTTGATGTCTCGTGGGCTGTCTCGTCCACTGGAATCACTCCCAGTGGGAGCGAGATCCCTCGTCGAAGCTCTACGGCAGGGTGGGCAGCTTCGTGAACACTAACTGGGAGGCCAAAGAGGTTGGCGGGGAGGGTAGTGGAGTGAGGCTCTTCTAAATGTCTGGCGACATGTGCTCTCTCTCTGGGGGGGATAAACAGCTGAAGACTAGTATAAGTCGACTTCTAAGGGGGTGGCGAGACGCAAGAATGGCAGCTGTCCTCCGTGCGTTTCTCCTGCTCCATCAGTGGGCAAACATCATGAGTAGGAAGGGTGCTACGGTTCACCCAGTAAGGGCAGCAGGCAACAAACCTTTAGCTAGAGTGTACTCCAGAAGTTCCTGGGTCAAGCCTCATCAGAGCTGGCAACCCCTCCGGCAGTTTACATGCTCTGGAGCGAATGGGTTAGCCGACTTAGTTGGCCCAGATGCTTCATGTGTCTTTCCAGTGGTCGGGGCTCTGCCATACATGTGCACCGGGTACCTGGTGCGCAGTATGGGTGGTAGTCGACTGTGGTGCATGCAACGTACATGCAGTCCTGGTTGGGGGCTGCCCGCAGTCGTACTCTACGTCGGAAACTGTTGCCAACTCGCGATTCCCTGCCTCTCCATTCTAGGGTGATGTCTACTAGGCTGGGGAAAAGAAACACGTTCACTTCACAGCAAGGAAATACAGAAGTTAGCTGGAATACGTCATACTCTCTCGAAAATAGAACACGGTGACCCGTACTACCTCCTACCTCTGCACACACTAGGTGATCGACGGTCTTTGTATAAGGGCAAGACAGGTGAAGGGGCCTGTCGGCTTGAGGAGCCTGGCGGACGAGAGCGAACAATCAAGTGGCCAGCACTTACCTNAGCGAACAATCAAAACTAAAATTGCTCAATCTAACCAACTCTCCTAGTCTAGCCCAAGTCTCACCACCTCAAAAGCTATAGCAAAAAAGACGGCACAAATGCACCACCAGAAGCTCATATAAAACACAGCAAACTATGTAACGAAGCACTTAAATTTGCCCTCAAACAAAGCCATCACCCCCACCTCTGATTAGTCAGAAACCCTGTTTAGCCTCAAACTTGACTCCCAAAACCAGCGCATACTACACAGACATTTCCCACTAACTGAACACTGAACCCAAGTGACAGGTACTTAATCTGTCTGACCATAACCTCAAATTGTCTAAATGCCAAAGTCTTGAAAAATTTACCATTTTGCAACTGTTGTATATTCTCATACACTATATAGTGTGTGGGCGTGTATCCAGTATCTGGCAAGTAGTCCGGCAGCATTCCCACGAGAATCAGCGAACTACAAGATGGCGAGGTGGTAAGTTCACGTCTGATTACTGTCCAAAACTACACAGTAGAATGGAAACTTACCAGAACATCAGGATGACGCGTGGCGAGGCATAGGGATAGGAATTGCGCTGTATTCACACCCTGAGAAATAACCCCCGGGGATGTCCCGCCGTATAAGAATACGGGGGGATTAACCGCATTCTAGAAAAACAGGGAAAGTCCCGAGAAGTAGCTGATGCAGCCCTCTGCGAAGGAAACAGGGTAACCCCATGGCCGAGATTAGTGCAGACACAGCAGCCAGGAACCCCCGAGACGCTTGCCGCACCCCTCCCTCCACCTCTAGTTGGAGTGCACGAGCTGCTGAGGAGACACTAAATCATATACGAAAAACGTGCGAGTTACGCCAGGGAAGTCCCTGTTTCTGTCGACAATATGCTGACAGCCAATTTGAATATATCGAGAGATGGGTTAAATTCAGGAGCAGCCAAGGCTCGTGGTCATTCAGTCGCGATGCGAGCGAGCATTCAGTCGTGGTCATTCAGTCAGTGATCGTCGGGCAGTTGTCATCGGCAGTCGTGAGCGAGACAGAGAAGGCAGTTAGGCGAGAGGCAGTCGTATCAACGGGCCAGAGTTTGGGACCGGCCCAGGCAGTCAGCTGTAATCAGTTTTTCACAGTCAATTGTTCGGGAGCAATTATCGCCAGCCCAGACGGGACTTGTTCGGCAGTACAGCCGCGAGACGAGATAGATGAAGCCAAAACGGGAGTAAACAGTCGTGTGACGAGAATATGAGTAAATTCCCGGAAACGAGTGGTAGACCCAGTCCGAGTGGCGCCATTCCCCGAGAAGGCGAGTCGTGAGCAGAAACTTCATGTGTAAATTCCCAAGACAAACCCAGTAAAAGTACCGAGAACTTATGAGTTCATTTCCGAAACGTAGTGGCAGTTTCCGCGGTTAGGAATGCAGACAGAAACACGATGGCCGGAAGGAGGACGCGGAGGAAGCACTCTCCAACCAGGAATGCCAGCCGGGATCGCAAGGAAAGTGCAAGTCACGGGAGAACCCTAATCCCGGACTTCAAAAAGAGACCTTTCAATCCGCAGGAAACAGCCAATTTAGTACAGCACGTCAACGAGAGCCAGCCCGAGGGCCTGAATCAGGGCCACCCAACTCTCCATGCCTCAGCTACCAATGAAGACAACTCACCAAAAGCCGCAGTCACAGATAAGTAGAGAAACGTCTCCCTTCAACAAACCTTCCCCGACGCATAGTATTCAGCCCACCAGCCCTCCAGGCTTATGACTAGAGGGGGACTCAGTCTCACCAGTGTGTGCAATAACTATGTGACCTTCTGATTAATAAAATCCTGGTGAGTTAAATAACTGAGAATACGAGTATTTGTTTACCCCTAAAGCAACAACCTCAGGTGCCCTTAGTCTGCACCTACATAATTTAACTATATGAACTAATGGCCACCATCCTGTTTAACTCAGGTGGCCGAGTAGCGACAAGGAAAGGCACAACCCTATACATAAACAGAATTCTGGACCTGCCTGCTGTCAACTCTGGTTTTCTCAGGGTACCACCCGCAAGGATTGGAGATCCTACTGAGAAAAACCCCACACTGCGCTTGGTGGAACAGTGTTAGAGTAAGTGAAGTAGTACCACTGTACTCGACGCAAGGAACTGCGCGGCTCTGCTGCTCAGACCGAGCGTCTGGGGAACTTGGTGCTGAGTGCTGGCCCCCCTCAACGTGGGCGGGTGGTGGCAACGAATCAAGGCGATCAGTCAGCCTAGTGTGTAAAACACTAGTGTGCTGCTACAAGACCTAGATCGGCTAAGAGGTCAGCACTAGAACAAGGGTAAAGACAGCACCTGGGTGGGGCGGTGGTTTCCGACCACTTGCCCCAGCCGTGAGGCTCAGCCTCTCGAGGGTGAGACCTCAAAGCGAAAATGGCACCATCAAGAGAGCCTTGGTACGCTCTGTACCAGTCTCCTCCAGAAAAGGCATATGGAGGTCATCTACCGGAAAGAAAGCTGTTTTTAGGAACAGCTACCCAGAAATCAAGGATTGAACAGAGCAAAGCCATCTATTACCTTCACAGGTTGTTGGATGGCGAGACAGTCTGGGACCAGGTACTGTCTCCTTCCAAGGAAGAGGCGGACTGGATCCGCAAGGTGTACCCTCTTGTTTGGGGACAAGAGGCGAAAATCATGATAAAAACAGTGCAAGAAAGTTACGAGAGTTGCAGCGTGGGCGACGCTGGCACCTCATCCCAACAAGAACAGGCAGAAAAAATCGGGAGTGGTGACCCCGAAGAGAGCACAAAGCCAGAAACAGAAACAGAACCAGAGGGAGAAATAGACTATGAATATATCCAGACTGAAGCGTCCCAGATGTTGGAGAACATCACGGAGTATATCACGGACGATAAAAAGAAAGTTACAAAGGAATGTGGCAACTTCTTACTCCCTAAGATCATGAGACTCAAGGCACTCTTGGACATGCAGTTGCTGAAGAACAGCACACTGCATGCTGAAAATAAGGGATTAAAAGAAAAAGTACTAACCCTGGAAAGAGTTGCCCCAGAAACCCCACAAGTTGTACTTGGTTCAAAGACAAAGGGGCTCTCTTTCTCTGACATAGTCAGGGAACAGAGAGAGAACAAAAGCAAGGAAACAAAGACCTCTGACCAGCCTGAGGAGTGGCAGGTGGTACAGGGTCGCAGGGTAGGTGCACGGAAAACAGTTTTGATATACCCTAAAGAAGGCGAGGGCAAGTCTGAGGAGACAAGGGGTAAGTTAAAATCTCTGGACCCTGTGAAGGAACATCTAAAGATAAGGAATGTGAGACAGGTCGGGAAGGGCGGTGTGTTGCTAGAGGCTGAGGACGAGGAGACTCTCCTCAAGCTTAAAAATCTCAAGCGGATGGAAGAACTTGGACTGAGGGTGGAGGATCCTAAGAGAAGGGGACCAAAGGTTATAATATTCGATGTGCCCCGAGAATACGACACCCCGGAGTTTCTGGAAACTTTGTGTGACCAGAACTTCAGAGAGTCGAGGATAGGAAAAGAGGAGTTCACCCGAAACGCCACAGTCAGGTTCAGAACTGGCCCCAGGAGTAATAAGGACAAAGTCAACGTTATCCTTGAGACAACACCCGCACTCAGACGCATGCTCATAGCAGAGGAGTTCCTTTATATAGGGTTTCAGAGATGTAAGGTACGTGATTATCTTGTACCCGCCAGATGCTTTCGATGCCAAGGCTATGGCCACGTTAAGGACAAATGCAAGTCACCCCTAGTCTGCTCAGGTTGTGCCGAGATCGGACACAAGTACAGCGAATGTGCCAAACAGGCCGAACCTGCAAAGTGCTCTAACTGTCAAAGGGATAAGAAAAGGGAAATATATCACAAGGTCGGTTCTCCGGACTGCCCTGTTCACCAGAGAATGCTCGCGCTAGAGCTCGAAAGAACCCAGTATGACTGAGCGTCATGCGCTGCTACACGTCGGGCAAATTAACCTGCAAAGGGCAGCAGTTCCCACAATGGAACTGCATCGAATCGGACAGGAGCAAAATCTGGATCTGGTAATGATGCAGGAGCCCTACCTGCTTCATGGGAAAATACCAAGTCTTCCTGGTCGTTTTGTCTTGTTTGGGGACACACCGATGGCTGCTATTTGGGTTAGAAATCCCAAGGTATGCTATATCCCGCTGGAGGCTCTATCAAACACGCATCATGCGTGTCTGAAACTGGAGATGGGGGGAGTGAGTGTGACGATTGTATCGTCATACTTCCAACCAAGTGACCCACTTGATCGGCACCTCTCTCAATGGGAGGTGATCATCCAAAGAGCCAAGGAAAGGAGAATCATTTTCGGCGCGGATATCAATTCCAAATCAGAACTGTGGAATTCCCCTAAGACGGACGACCGAGGAGAGGAGGTAAACAGGTACCTGACCGAGAAAAATCTGCAGGTTGTAAATTCACCAGGTCATCAGGCGACTTACCGGTCGCCAGCCCACGATACTGAATCGTATCTTGACGTGACAGTAGCTACAGCGCATGCTCTCGGAAGTATTGGGGACTGGAGAGTCTCTGACGAGGTAGATAGTGACCACAAGATGATACTGTTCACCATCCGGATGAAAGGAGGTGAGGGAAACGGACCAGAGCGCCCAAGATTTATAACTGCGAGAGCCAATTGGACCCTTTTTGACAAAGTGCTGCTGAGAAATCTGGACAAGTACAGACGAGAACAGAACAGTATGTCTACAAACCAAAGGGCTGAGAATCTGGTTGATTGCATTATGGTGGCCTGTAAGGAAGCAATTCCTCAGGTCACCAGGAAAGTCCCTCATCACCCCTGGTGGGATGATGAATTGGAAGGGATGCGAAAGGAAGTTAAGAAAGCCAGAAAGAATTTCAAGAGAACTTATCAACCAGATCTCAGAGCTAGAGCAGTCCAGCGGTACAATGTTCTTAGAGGGGACTACCGGCGAACGCTTCGGAAAAAGAGGCAGCAAGCGTGGAGAACGCTTGTCACAGAAAGGGGAAATGAGGACCCATGGGGCCTGGTCTACCGGATGGTGTCAGGTAAAATCAGGAGAAATGAGGAGCTTCCAGCTCTCGAGTCGGATGGAATATTACTGCAGTCCCTCGAGGAAAATGCCAGGCACTTGATGGAAGTCTTGTTGCCTGACGACTCTCAGATAGGGGAGAGTGATTACCATAGGGAAATTAGAGAAAACGCAGTACTGGAGGTCAGGACAGAGGACACGGCACCGTTTCACTTGGATGAACTGAATCTGATAGTCCGTAGAGTCAAACTCAAGAAAGCCCCAGGTATGGATGGCCTGACAGGGGAAATGCTGCTCCGAGCATATCCAAGAATGAAAACAGAATTGCTTGACATGTTCAACCATTGTCTGGGAACAGGAGTATTTCCCGAGTGCTGGAAGAGAGGGCTTCTTAAAGTCATCTTTAAAGGTGCCGGGAAAAACCCGAGAATGGCCAAGTCGTACCGCCCCATCACGCTACTATCTGTGATGGGGAAAGTCTTGGAGCGTCTGGTGAACAGACGGCTCATGGAGTACCTGGACGTAGTCCAAGGTATTCACGCAAGACAGTATGGCTTTATCAAAGGGAAAAGTACTGAGAAGGCCATAATAGACATGGTGAACCAGGTAAGACAATACGAACACAAGTATGTCTTGGCAATATCACTGGATATCTCGGGAGCATTTGACAATGCGTGGTGGCCGCAAATTCTGTGGCAACTACGCTTGTTGGAGTGCCCCAAGAACTTATACGGACTCATCAAAGATTTCTTGAATGAAAGAACATGCCAACTCAGACTGGGGGAACACACTGAGTTTAAAGTGCTAACGAAAGGTTGTCCTCAGGGATCCGTCCTTGGCCCGATATTGTGGAATATCATATTCGAAGGATTGCTGCGGCTAACCCTCCCGGATGGCTGCGTGATCTATGGATATGCAGACGATGGACTCCTGCTCATACCAGCATGGTCACGGCGAGAATTGGAGGAAAAAACGGAAAGTGCCCTGGAAAAGATTACCACCTGGGCTGAGAACTTCAAATTGAAGTTCTCGGTTGAGAAAATGAATGGATTAATTCTCAAAGGAAACCTCCAAAGAAAGCCAGTGATACGTTTCGAAGGACGAGTTGTGAAACTCGTCCAAGAAATGAAGTACCTCGGAGTCATACTTCAGACACGTCTTGCGTTCCATGGTCACGTATGCTATGCGGCGAACAAGGCCGTTGTGATGTTCCACCGACTCAGAGCTGTTGCACCTGCAAACTGGGGACTCGGTTACCACACGTTGAAGTTGATGTACAGATCAGTCTTCTTGGCAGTGATAACATATGCTGCAGGTGTATGGTACCCGGAGGTCGACAAAGTACATACAAGGAGGAAGGTGATCAGTGCACAGCGCGCTGCGCTACTGGCCATCACCAAAGCGTATAGGACAACTTCGAGTGACGCTTTGCAAGTTCTGGCATCAGAACTCCCTCTCGATCTACTAATCAAAGAACGTGGAGAAATTAGTAGAAGGAAATGGGTGGATCCTATCCCCCCAGAAGATCAAAAGGTAATCAGAGAGAGATCTATTGATACCTGGCAAGAGAGGTGGGAGAACTCTGAGAAAGGCAGAATCACATACGAGATCTTCCCGGATGTCCGGCTGAGGCAGTCCATGAGGTGGCTTTCCATAGGTCACTACAGTGCGCAGTTCTTGACCGGACATGGTATCTACAAGGCGAAGTTGTCCTCGTTTGGCCTAACACAAGATCCTAATTGCTTGGTGTGCGGGGTACCAAATACCTCCGCTCACCTTCTACATGACTGCCCGAAAATCGAGGACCTTCGGTCCTCTTTTGAAAGCAGTCACNATACCTCCGCTCACCTTCTACATGACTGCCCGAAAATCGAGGACCTTCGGTCCTCTTTTGAAGGCAGTCACGGCCAAGTCGACCTCCAGGCAATGCTATCTGACAGGGTTCTTGCACCTAGAGTGCTTGAATTCCTGACAGAGGCTGGAAAAAGAAATGAAGACTTTGACGTGTGGTGGCTGAGCTAAAGTCTAAACCAATCGATAGGCGTGGGCAGGGGTGATACGGATCCGGAGAACTCAGATACTGACAATGTCTAGACATCTTTTCCCTACCGTTATTCTGGATAATACCCAACCAGACTGTCCCACACCAGAACCTAGTCCAACACCATATCAGAAGGCGCCTATTGTGCGGCAGGCACAGGTGCCAAAAGTCACCGGGTCGATCCTGCACTTGGTCGACCTGGACGACGAAACCACAGATATGTCAACACCAGATGTGACAAATCCAGAGGGGCCAAATGATGGATGGCCTTGTGCCTGGAATCCAGTCCTGTATGTAAGGGAGGGATTTGCTCATGTTGCTCGCAACATGAGCAAACTCCTAAGGGACCAGAGGCGAAGAGCAGAGCATGCTATCAGGAAACCAAGAGTAGTCGAGGCGAGAGACACAGAAGAGGTAAATCAGGAAATAGCAGAAAGAGAAGTCTCTCTCCTCCAAGCTAAGGTAAGGAGAAACGAAATGGTTTCCCAAACTGATAGGATTNAATAGCAGAAAGAGAAGTCTCTCTCCTCCAAGCTAAGGTAAGGAGAAACGAAATGGTTTCCCAAACTGATAGGATTCTTACCATCGACTGGCCATCGAATAGGAACACTATCGATGCCTCAGTACAAGCCTGGCCCTTGGGAGCCCACCCGAAAGAACCGTGGGAACTCTACGACGAGGTCGTACGAGGAGCCCAACTCTCGAGACTGGAAGAACCACCGATCCTGATGGCAGCAGTAGCCCTACTGGTTAGGTCTATGGACGGGGGAGAGAAGATCCTCTTCCCCCACATGGAGTGCGTCGACAGGCTCACCGTCGCCCAGGTGGGTCTGCCTACGAACACGGAGGCGCTTCTGAGCTTGCTCAAGGAGTGCTTCTGGAGAAGGGGGGAAGAATTTGACCCGTCCAAGATCTATAAGGATGCCGCTCGCACATACGGGAGGCTGTACTTTGACTGCGGTAAACCCTTCACGGGGTATACAGTGGTCAGGTACTAGTCCTTCTCCTCGGGCGGTACCTTGCCAAAACACCGGATGCGACAACCCACCGATCTTGACCACTTCCTGGATACAATATGTCTTGTTCCAGGAAACACCCAGATACAACGACCCCAGCGACGGACCCGGAATGCGATTTAGGAAGTCGGAAGGAACTACGCAAGTTTTTCCAGGAATGGACGAGGCCGAAGGCCCGAGAATGATAGTGGAATGAGTGTATTTAATGTTAGAATGGAATCGAACGTCTGCAGTGTGGTGTAGATTAACGCCCTTTGCGACCAGGGGCGAGGAGGCGGGAAACAATCCTGGCTACCAGCTGTTTCCCAAATCTTAGTCCGACACAGCCTGGTTGCACTGGGCCGAGAATGTGCTAAGGGAATGCCGTCATACTTAATTTTTCGTGTGTAGGAGAAGCGCGAGCGCGGTAGTGTTTAAATGTATTGTGTTGTAAGTATTTAGCTTTTGTGTTTTTAAATTCTTTTCGGACCAGTATGACGGACTCAAAATTCAAAGTTCCCGGTGGCGCCCTGCGAAACAAAAGAGCCGATCTAGCTTTTGTTTGCGGGAGTTAACGTACAGTAGAAAGAAGCGCTCCTGGTATGACCTTTTAATAGGTATCGGCCACCAGGAGGGGAGGTTTGGTGAGGAAAGCGCCGGTTCCACCGGGAACTTTGTCAACTCTGCAAATCTTCAATCAGTCAAACAGTTTGTCATCACCTTCAATGAGAACGCTCATGCTCTGGAAGGCTTAGGCCATGATATAACAAACAATAACCATGCTCTGGTCACAGTTCTGATGCGCAAGTTGGATGTGTGAATGCTCATTAAGTTTGAAAACTCGTGTACAGACAGCACTCACACAATTCCTAAGGTTTCTAAACTTTTAGATTTTGTTCAGTCTAGAGCATTAAAAATGGATTGTGCTCTTGANCGTCTCACACAATTCCTAAGGTTTCTAAACTTTTAGATTTTGTTCAGTCTAGAGCATTAAAAATGGATTGTGCTCTTGATGTAGGAAGTAAGGTTGGTGCAAATAACATGNGATGTAGGAAGTAAGGTTGGTGCAAATAACATGTCTCTGAAACCATTGCTGACTAAGTCAAGTCATACAACCTCACAACAAATGGCAGAACTTATCACCAGTTCAAAACCTAAAACACGACTGTGCAGTGTGTCAGCAAACCACCCAATCTGTGTACAAGGGTCCTGAATTCATTGATGCCTCACCTACAGAGAGACAACAAATAGGTCGGAACAAAAAATTATGCTTCAATTGCCTTTGGACAGCCCATAAGGCCTTTGTCATGGTGCTGTCAGCTTGTAGGGAGAAATAACCTGTCAGATTCAGTCATTAATGGAACCTCAGTGTACTTTCTCTTTCTCTCTCTCTCACTCTTTGTTGTGTCCAAGATTACTAGCAACTTGCCACGGGTGTCTGTTGATCCCTGTGTTCGTGCTCAGTTGGTATTTTTGGTACCTAAACGTATGTCACCGTATCCGAGATTTGCCACTTTTGGACAAACCTATAGCTTAAATATAGTACATGTAATTAGAGCCACATTTTTTTTCAAGTCATTCAATTATAGTTTAAGTTCATAAGAATAATCATTTCTTGAGCCTGTAGCATATATAAGTAACCTACAATAGCTTTGTACTGCTAGAGTTCTACTTTCCTGTCTACAAAACTACAGAATTTTTATGTTCCGTATCATACAGAATATTGTTGATATAAACCTCTCAATCGTAATGATCAAGTCAAAATTTTTTTTCTAAAACTGATAAGAGGTACAAAAAATACGAGTTTGAATATTCGAGGTTAGATCTGAATACTACAAGGCAGCTACTATCATTCACTCTCCCCCTCCCAGCTTTCTCCTCCCAGTTGGGATAGCAGAGGTCCTCTCTGCCGTCTATCTGACTGACTAAGAGTGTGAGAGAGAAGTACTCTCTGCGAATTGTGGCATGGCCTTAATAATTTTTTCATTGCAGAAACTTTTTAGCACTTGCAATGTTATGTGATTGTGCTGAAATAGTTGAATTTGAGTTTACAGTAGAGTCCCGAATTTACAAGTACTGGATTTAACGAGGCAGTGATTTTGCGAGGCCATTCTCAGGAACAGTCAAATAATTATAGAAATTGTTGAAAAAATAAAAAAAATCCTAGGAAAATTGCAATAAAAAATGGTTTAAAATACGTTTGAGAGTCCACAGCAATAAAAATACATTAGTTGTAGTGTTGCTACTCGTAATTGGAATGCTGCAAAATGAAAAACAAAAAAATAATTTGAAAATCTGTCAAAAGCTGCTGCAGTTGTGATTTGAAACAAGCGCACTGCACATCACCAGAAAGGAAGGCAGCCCTCGCTACACATGAAGGAATGAAGAGAGTAACTGTTCTGCAACACCTCCCCCCTCCACAACCCATCACACAGCTGCTTCAACCTGCAGTCCCCACGTCCAGCCTAGTTATTTCGCCTGGCCATCGCGTGCATAGCAACAAGTTCAGCCAATAACAGGGCGAGGGTGTGATGAGGAACGTTTGAGCTGGAGGTGAAAGGGACGGGGAAGACGTGCCCAGGATTGTGAGGGGGTGAAAGGGGTGTGAGCGAGCACTTTGTTTGCCTGTCGCCACACATGCAAGTGTCAAGCAAAAAAAGATAAAAGCAGGAGACCAACGAGTGCAACTGAGCTCGCTATACTGTTTCTGCACTGCTCAGATTTTCTTGCACGAGTGTGATACAGTAGTATACGAAGGAAAGTATATAGTGGATGGAAAAAAAAAGTACAGTTACATTTTTGAGTTCAAATGAAAAGTAATTAATTATGCAAGATAACATGGAAAAAGAGTTGCCACCAGAAAATATGTCCAACCTGAAAATGTCCTACGGTGATGCACTACGAAGGAGAAACTAGACAAGGTGTCAAAAAATAATCATGCCCTTCCTCAGGTCGTGTTCTCATTTGTTTCGAGTTTGGTTTTTCGTAATTTGTATTTAGCATTTTGAAAGTTTTAGTTGGAACACAATGACATTGAACTATCTAGCTGGCCATGCTGCTATTATTTTTGTGTTACCATGATTCCAAAATTAAAAGTACACAAAGTCTTAAATTAAACCAAGAGNGGCCATGCTGCTATTATTTTTGTGTTACCATGATTCCAAAATTAAAAGTACACAAAGTCTTAAATTAAACCAAGAGTTATTAAGAGGCTCGACAAAAATTTAAAATTAACAAAATAAAACCAATACGACGTGAAATTGTTACTTAAATAGGGTTGGACGAATCCAGTTTTTTCTCAAATCCAAATCCACCCTCGAATCTAGGTTTGAAATTACAGAATCTCGAACCGAAATATCTGATTCTATCTATGATTTTCCATGTGATATTTTTGCAACACAAAANGGCCATGCTGCTATTATTTTTGTGTTACCATGATTCCAAAATTAAAAGTACACAAAGTCTTAAATTAAACCAAGAGCTATTAAGAGGCTCGACAAAAATTTAAAATTAACAAAATAAAACCAATACGACGTGAAATTGTTACTTAAATAGGGTTGGACGAATCCAGTTTTTTCTCAAATCCAAATCCACCCTCGAATCTAGGTCTGAAATTACAGAATCTCGAACCGAAATATCTGATTCTATCTATGATTTTCCATGTGATATTTTTGCAACACAAAACCAACACTAGGCTTTTGTGGTAAATTACTGCATTTACCATAAGCGTCAATATTGGTGATGATGTACATTTCATACATCCTTTGTAACATAACGTTTAGTTTGACACAATTCTGTGTCACTCAAATACAGTAAAACCTTCATTATTCGAATTGTTCGGGGCCGAAACTAAAATTACAATTCCTGAAATAAGACCACCTATACGGCACCACTCCTACGTGGGTCTGACAGAATTTGAATCTTTCATGCACGCTAATGTATCGGGGTAGTTGCCAGCGGCAAGATAACTGCTGGCATACGCATGCACGCACCACATCTGATTTGTATTATGAAAAAAACTAATAAAATAGGGCACACAAAACACTGTGCGTCTATGGTTAAGGGTGCTTCAAACCAGGACGTGACCAAGATGTGTGGGAGCAATACAGTCGGTAGAGGCACGCATAACACACATTACACCGCCTCTACACTTCACTACACTTACTTGTGTACTGTCTTTCTATCGGCAACTTTCTTCTACGAGACTTCAGCAGCGACACTGTCATAATAGTTTAAGAGTTTCAAAAAATTGATACAGAAAAGGAAATAGAAAATGGAAACTAGCTTTGGACATGAAAACTTTAATAAAGCACTTCCTTTCCCCGCCTGCCGCAGTGCGACCCACATCCCTGTCAGCGGGATATATCTGTCCCAGGAGACAAGACAACCCCCCTCCCCACAACCTTTGTGAATGGCATTTCACTCCCACAAAAAAGGAAGAAAACAGCTTGGAAACTACCTGCTGGGGAACAACACTATACAGTAACCCTGTTCGGCCTTTCTCACACACACTCCACTGGTTGCTGCGTTAGAGGGATAAATGAGGCAGAAAAAAGCAGACAGACTGAAGGAGTTCTTTATCTGCAGACTTGGGGGATTGCAGCTCAATTGCGCCCGCCTGCGGCCCGCTACTGATACGTTCGTAGGCAGGTCGGCCGCATGCAGCAGAATGCTTTGCCACCTGATGCGCGTACGTAAAGCAGCCAGCCAATTGCAATGCTCCTTCTGTTACACAAGAATTTAATTACTGCAGCATATATGAATCATTTGAATTTTACACACACTTTGGAGAAACTTCACTTCGACTTCCATATTATACAGAATTTCCAATTAACAAAAAAGAAAAAAAAAAAACAATGTTTGCACGAATCTTATATAAAATCACCAAATCTACGAATCCCTATGAATCTGTGGATTCGGCAAATCTTAGATTCTGTAGCCCCATCCTAATCAACAAAACATTGTCTCATGAAAAAATACCTATTTCAAGAATATTTCAACTAGATTTGTGAAATTATTATTTTGAGTACAATAAACTTTTGTTTATTCCAATAACATTGTCTATACGAGTATAAACGGTTCAAACAGGCATACAACACAGGAGACGAATGGAAACTGATAACTGAAGATTGATTATAAACAGAAAGGTAATGTCTTCCAACTTATGACATCACGCAGATCAAATTAGTGAAAGTAGGATTCGGAGCATTGTGATGCTTACGGAAGAAAAAAATTTCGAAAAGTCCAGTTGCTGGTTTTGCTGTTATACCTTGAAGTCCAAACTCTCTTCAACACCAGTTCCCGTATCACTAGAACTTTCTTCAGGGATAAATGAAAGATAAGCCTTACGCATCTATTTCTAATCCCGAATAGACACAAATTATTCAAAACATCGTCNTCAGGGATAAATGAAAGATAAGCCTTACGCATCTATTTCTAATCCCGAATAGACACAAATTATTCAAAACATCGTCCACTTCTTTCATTATCATTTTTTATGCGCATCCACCAAATTGTATCGTTGCCAAAATGCTGGGCGATAAGAGCTACGGTACAAGACACATAAAACGACACACGGTGCACCCTCAGCGCTCAGCAGCATTCCCTACGGACTAGACGGCAGCTGCTGCGTTCTGTNCATAAAACGACACACGGTGCACCCTCAGCGCTCAGCAGCATTCCCTACGGACTAGACGGCAGCTGCTGCGTTCTGTGTGATTCAACATTTAACTACAAGCATCGGTGAATACTTTGCAGAGAATAATGCCCATAAACAAGACTAGAACATACATTTAAAACCACAGCAACAAGTCACTCATATACGATACGGATGCCATTTGGAACAAGAAAATCTTTTGCCCATAAGAACATATTCAGGCGTTATATTGAATTTGTTCAGTTATAGCTGCTACTCTTTTGATACAGAAAGTTCAGAATTACCATGTGTTATACTTTTATTATCTTTATTAGCATGCCATAAAAAATATAGGGTTACTGCTTAAAGTCACATTCATGCCAAGTCACCGACACAGGCTGCACGCAAGTTTGGCGCACTGTGCGTAGAGGCTAGTGGTGAGTGAGCAAGAGTCAAGCGTACAGCTCACCTCTTCAATGACTCAAATAGCTACAGGTAGGCAGCCGTGAAGGCCGAGACAACAGCAGTGACCTGTGAAGGTCACACACGGGAATGGTTCAGGACAGGAAGACCACAATACAGAGTAACCACACAAGTGCAAGAACAATCGAGGAAGTATAGCCGAGGGCAGGCTCACCTCATGAGTTCAAATTCTCCGTCGGGCGGGATGAAGCTTATGGAATGCTCCGTCTCGAACTTGCTCAACTTGACGCACTGGTGGAACTGGCAGTCGTCTATGACGACCACCGGCTTGCCGGAGCGGGCGGGGTCCTCCGGCCCGGCGGCAGGCGCCTTGCCCTTGGCATCCATCACTATCTTGTCGTTGATGCCAAACTTGCACTCTGGCATGCCCGACAGGTAGGACTTCATGACCACCTTCCCCGCCACGTGGGCCGACAACACCTGACCTGCAAGTGGTTACGTCATCCATCGTGCCTTCCCTGCACCAGTCATGAACACGGCAACTACAAACACTCACCCGCAACCAACACTTTCTTAATGTAACATACGTACCTAGAACACGTTCTTGGCTTACTGGCAGCTNCAAACACTCACCCGCAACCAACACTTTCTTAATGTAACATACGTACCTAGAACACGTTCTTGGCTTACTGGCAGCTCGCACTGAGTTGCATCACCAAACTGCAATATGTTGACACATTTAAAATACAAGTGCTATGTGTTGCACGCTTTAGAGGCTGTTTGAATACGCTATGCTTGGCTTGCGGGATTACACCACATAACCTATAGACATCCTGCAGATGTTGCAGTTGGGGGATTTCTTGCCTTTACATCAGGCCCGNGGGATTACACCACATAACCTATAGACATCCTGCAGATGTTGCAGTTGGGGGATTTCTTGCCTTTACATCAGGCCCGATTTTAATGTCAACAGCGCCCTGAGCACGCCATGCGTAAGCACCCCCTCCCCTTCATGACTCTTCAGTTCTTGCCTATAACATTGACTTGTCATTTTACCTTGTTCAGACATTGCGTCCTAAACCTCTTGCACACCTGGGCAGTGTGCCTGTTTATAAAATCTGGCCTGCTTTCCTTAGCCTAGGCAAGGGCAAGTTAGGCAAAAATAGCTTCTGCTCCAATACTCTGAAAGATGTGCCTGTACACTGGGCTTTCTGAAAGAAACACTATAGCTTAACCAATCAACACTACCGGTATCCTCTCTCTAATGGACAGAGTCTAACTATCGTAAAGTCGGAGGGCAGCCTCGGACAAATACATCCACAAGTATGCATGTGTAGGTGACAAAAATTAGTGCGTGGCCGAATCAGCCAAACATCCCTCTCACGAAAGCTGCTGCACATTAAACACTACAAACTACCTACTTCACCGACTCACCCTGGGGAGACATCAGCAGGTTCACATACTCCAGAACATCGAGGAACAGCTCGTTACGGCGGTACTTGATACCCTCTCGCCGCCACCCAATCTGCCCCGTAACCTGCGACGTTATTTGGGACTGCTCCTCCTTTGTCTGCGACTTTACGCCTTGCTGCGTGATGAAAGTCTTCAGTACGCCCGTGTCTGAATTTTGCGGATACCCAAAGTCCAGAATTTCTAGAAAAATTGAACATTTCTATGTAAATCACGTTCCTGACAAATTCAAATAACTCTAACATAGTTATAAATGACGACTTGCTGCAAGCAAGAATACTCACCATCCAGAAGTTCGTAGATAAGCACAAAGTTGTTCTTGATACTCTCCTCTGAGATTTTTCCAAAATAGGACTGCATGACATCTATGATCTTCAGCAGGAACTCAAACACCATGGCAGCGTTCACATTCTGCTTCGTAACAGCTGCCAGCCAGATGTTAGCTCTCTGAAACAAGCACGTAGATGGAGTTCAAGCCCATAAGAGACTGGGTAGTGTTGCACCAGGCATGATCGCATAACGTCTGACTGAATGCACAACTATGAGTGCAATTATAGGCGGTTTTCAGTGTAGCATGACCAGCAAATAAAAAACTAACCACTCAACTTAACCTCAACACCTCCCATTTACGTACAATCCCTGCAAAAAACCACAGCAAAATAATCTACACTCAAGACTTTGAACTACTGCATTAACAGTTCTGTTTTGTCTAATCATGGTGTAATCTGGACATGAAGGTACAAATACTTTATCTCCAACCTAAAATTTTAATTCTAAAGCAGCAAGCACAAATTATACCTCTTCTAATATCCAAAAAAAAAAATAAAAAAAAATCCCCTCACTTCATGCAACATCCCAACTTCCACCGGCCACGATTCACAGTAGCAAATTATATTTCCTTTTGGGTTTTCTAACATAGTGCATTTTCTTTCCATGTTGACAGTAATGCCAAGCAAAAACAGCATTATTATAATGTTATAAGTAGTGATCCACTGGTAAGAGAAAGTATAACGTAGGTTGTACTTCATGAGAAATGCCTGTGGCATTAAGTTTGCAGCTACATATCCAGACACTGCACTCCCCACTAGGACAAGACTTATTTTAAAAACTCGCTATCGGCTGCAAACCAGAAGCACAGGCAACAAAAATTAATGCAATCGTTAAATCATCCACGGCAACATTTTCCTGAACTTCTTGATAAACCTTTTAGATTTGAACACAAAAGTCGCATAACCGTATTTTGGCAGAAATGTTTGCAACGCTAAGTAAAACGACAGGTAATGCGACAGATGACTGGATACATCGAGTACATTTCATAAGCGCAATGTGCTACCATGTAGTTTAAACTTGTGCCTTGGCAATTCAGTAAAACTTTTTCTACAGACGCCTGCACGCACAGGAATACAATGAACAAAATATCAGCAAGGTAACAAGCTGAATAGCATAGCAATGACAAGCAGATTGTAATGACGCAATATTCTGAATTAAAGCCCTGAGTTCACATTTTAAGAAAGCACAAACACTTCGAAACCCTGAGCTTCGTATTATTTTTATCGTGTTTTAAGTTTAAAGCCGTGGTGGCTCGTTTCCCGTGTTTATCAGACAGACGTGTGCATTTGTAGGTTAAGGGGCGGNCATGGCGCCCAAACTGTGCGGCATTATAAAAAAAATCTAGTGTGAAAGTCACCTCACAAACGCATTTATAACAAGATTAGCAACTCAGTCAACTTGCAGAGGTGCTTAAACATCACCTCCCACAACGAGGGAGTATCACGTATGCAGAGAGTAACCACAGATCTAACTTGGGTCCACGCATGTCGGGTGAGTAGCCAACCTATCCTGCACACTCACATGGTCGCACGAAGCTGAGTGAGCTCCCGACTGCTACTGCAGAATGATAAGGGAAACCCATCACATTCTCTACTCGAGTATGCACACACTTCAAGGAACTAAGAGGAAATACAGAACCCAGTCAACCCTGCACTGATAACCAGAAGATGCTATAACTTACACCGGGACCAGTAGACATCTATCTGTGCTTTATGTCTAGAGACCCGAGAAATTCGCGAGTTCTATGACCTGCATGCTAGACTCTACAGTCTTATGTACAAATATGCCGACATCAACTGCACGTTGGTTGTCCGCTGTCACAGTGGAAGGCGGCGATTGGACACAGTTCCCAGCAGGTGTCAAACACAGTGTGGACCAATGACTAAAGTTATATAAACGCACGTGTTTTGAATTCTAGCTTGTCCCAAAATGAACTCGTGAATTTCTCGGGTCTCTATTTACGTCACTGGCAGCAGTAGTTTACGAGGCTACGGAACATAGTCTCGGCAGCGAATGATGTCTCCCGCATGTAAGGAACCTTTCTCATTGGACGGTATGTTCTGCTGCGTACAGTGCAGACCATTCAAGTCACTTTGTGTGTAATGTCCCAAATAGAGGACACTGGCTAAAAGGGTTAAACAGAGTAGACAACTTTATGGTGAACTGCACAAGCCACATTCCCTCCAAGTAGCAACAGGAAGGAAAACTAGCAGATTAAGGCATCCGATAATCTTGACCAACAGAGCCTTTCTACGACCTCTGATTACACAAGAAAGTAGCATTACGCCTGGCTTGAAGACATTCCCTGCTAGAGTGGGTGAAGAGATTTGGGCAACTCTCAACATTGAGGTCTTGAGAACTGACGAGGGTGAAGCGAGGTGAGGACGGAGCAGCACCAGAATGCAAGGGAAGGGGGAAGTGGGAGATCCCAGGGAAAACCTGCCGACCAGCAGCATCGTCCAGCACGATTCCCACGTGTAAAAATCCAGGGACAATCCCGCCGGGAATCGAACCTGGTTCATCTTTGTGGGAGGTGAGTAGTCTAACAACTAAAGCCCCGTTCCCTGTTAGAAGCACATGCCAATTGAGTCGGGATACAATTCCGAGTATGTTCCAGGGGGGAAGACGATGAGGACATAAATCTCAAGAATACTATGCTCTACGCCTAATGGACATGAATGTGGTATGGATGTAAACCACAGTCGTGTAGCATAGGAAGATGGTCCCCTCATCCAAGACTGACTGACGGTAGCATTTCAGCGACACGTTAAAGACCATAATTAACATCTAGGGTAAAGCCAAAAATAGTCCCAGTAATAGTATTATTCTTTAAGTACGGTCACAATTTGATTTTGTGCTGTAATTAACAGCCCATATTTACACTCATATGATACAAACCCCCATGATTGTGCATAATATGTACAAGCAAAGATAACACAACCCCTGCCTTGTAATGGCTGCTGTGTATAGAATTTCTGATCAAAAATAAGAGCTGACTTTCATTTCACAAAAATACCCAGTTTTTTTAACACTCAAGATACGTTACATGACTGACTGGGCAGACTAACACATGCTACGCCACGCCATGAAACATGCAGTAATGTAAATCTGCGGTTTCGCAGACAGCAACTTTAAGACTGCCACACACACCCACACCCTCATGCACACACACACCCACACATTTGTTGCCAGTTGTTTCCCTTTTCCCCTCGTGATATCTGGATGCAGGTTTCTCACTACAACTGCAGAGCGCTCCACCGAGCAGACAGAGCCACTGACCTTGATGTGGAAGAAGGAAGTCCTGGCGATGTTGGTGACCGGGGAGCGCACCTGTTGGCGGGCGTGGATCACGTTCACGCGGAAAGCATCCACCGCATTCCTCCCTATGTCATCGCGGTATATGCGAGATATCAGCACCTCCCCCTTGTGGTTGTACACGAACAAGCCACCAATCATGATCTGGGAACACGTGCACACGACAGTCACTATAGTTACGTAACACAAATTGGTAACACTGAATTACTTTCTTACTTGCCAAACTTGTGGTGCTGGCTGCCAACACAACAATTTTGTAATTTGGGTTTGTGTTTTGGATGTCTAGTGTTTTATATTTCAAGTATCACAACTCAGCACGCACCATGAGTGTCAAGTTTAGCATGAATACACCTTATGTCTGCAGATCACAGGCTGTTTAGATTGTCTGTTGCTTACTTCTGCTTAGTGATAAATAATAAGAACACCTTTACTTGGTGTTGAATGTACTACTAACACAACTTTGCTTAATGTTAAGTCTATTCAAACTATCCTAATTACACCCTCCTACAGCATATATCCACCAACCTACCCTCCTGGGAAAAACCCCTCCATAATCCCACCCAGCCAACGGCCAGACAAAACAGCGTCTCCTATCCACTCATCCATCGACTTACTTATCCCACTACTTATTACACACACCAGCACTTCTACCTAGCGCTTTCTCCCGAGTTTGGGGCCGAGGAGCACGGAAGTGATAAGGGTGAGACTGCCACGTGCATCAAGTGCGCAATCACCGTTAAATGAGAGGCTCTCAACCGATGTACAGAGTTCTCATCACTCTGCGTGTACCTATGGCACTTTCAGCAGTGACCCTATTACTTTATTGGTGGAAAGTCTGTATGAAGGTTCAATGCAGGGCCCTTGAGTAGTATTGTATGTATCTGAAACGTTTATTTTGAGATATAGCACTTTGAAAAGGTCACTTTAAACCATTTTGGAGTACTCTGAAATGAGGTTTCTAAAGTGAGAGACGTCTCGAAAGCACTCGACAGTCTTGGTCTGTGTTATTTTTGTAGATCAGCACATTGGATCCACGTTTAATAGTTTCATATAAAAACGAGTATTTCAAACACACTGCAACACATTACAAGCACCAGGTAGGAGGGACCCTTCAACACCTGTAGACAATCGTCACAAACTGGAAACTTACAGCCTCGGCAAAAGCATCATAAATGCAGCTATTTTATAAAATTAGTAACCTAGTTTCTTCTGTTGAATACATTAAAATTTTTGAATGTGTAACACCCAAAGAAAAATGACCGCCAGCTGACTCCATTCAAGCAAGCATTGTTGCATATAATTTACAATTTTTGCACACAAAGATGAGGTCAGGTTAAGATGTCCGTAGTTTACCCTTCCAGGGGGTGCCAGGGTGCGTTAAGGGCGGGGTCTCCGTGCGGTTACTCGCTGATGTGGGGTGCCAGGTCACCATTCTGAGGTGACCTGGTCTGCCAACTACGACTTTGATGGATCTGCCGTTTCCAGAAGTATCCGACATGCCTCCGAACATAAGTGATTACGTTTCCAAAGCCAAATGAAACTCCTTTTTAAAATCTGTCTTCAGTAAGTTAATAGATGCTCTGTGAAGGTTGTGCATACGTAATTTGTAAATATTACCTTCACTGCTGGACAAATGTAAAATATGCATAAAGTGGTTCAAAACGGCACCTCACTTGTAAAGCCTTTTATGTTTACATGCTAATTTTTATAATTATGCAGCACATTGAACAATGGATTTTTTTCACTGCTCATGAATATGAAAAAAACTACATATTGAAAATATTATGTAATTGGGGATGTTAGTACCGGTATATAAAATTTTCATTAAACGAATAATGTATAAAACTTGCTAGAATCTTTCATTTAGATTGATGCTTGTGTCACCAGTAACAGTGTGCAGGTTTAAGTTTGCGTGCAAAATGCATGTGTATTTAGACAAAACAGATATTAACTTGAAATAATCACCAACTCAAATAAATATAAGAGAAATACATAACATTAAAATAAAAGGTTTCTTACATTGTGTAATTACGGCCACAAAATACCTATATACTCATGTATGAATATAAGTATTATCGTAATAACAAAACAAGCTAATGTAGCCGAGTGCAAAATGCATGCCTATGTATGAAAAACCAGGTAATTAACTTTATATAAACAAACATTTATTAGCACCTGGTAGCATGGCCATTCTGTTTAATTACTTCTCGCAGGCATTGTGGCATATTAGCAATTATTTTCCTGGTACATTCGGAACCAATCTTACTCCATTCTTCCTTGAACCTTTTCTTAATTCTTTCGTGGACCTAATTGATGTAGTACGCAGTCTTCTTTTGAGTTCATCACACACATTTTCTATGGGATTCAGGTGGGGTGATTGAGGAGATGTGTTAATGACTTTGGGACAGTTGTAAAAGTCAGCTCTTGACAATGTACGACTTTTGTTTTGGGTCATTATCTTGGTAGAACTTAAACGTGTTCCTAATGTTCAGATTATCAGCACTCTTGTGTAGGTTTGCTTTCAGGATGTTGAGATAGTCGTCCTTTTTCATTGTTCCATCGACACGTTCAGCCTCTCCAACACCTGCTGAAGATATACAGCCCCAGATCATAATACTACCTCCACTGTGTTTCACAGTAGGTTGTATGTTTCTAGGCTTTAGCTCCTCATTTGGCTTGCGCCATACTGTCCCCTGCCATCTGAACAGAACACATTCAATTTCGTCTCATCAGCAAAAATAACATAATTCCACCAGCTTTCATCTTTATCAACATGGTCTTTTGCAAACTTAAGTCATTTTCTTCTATTCACCTCATTAATAAAAGGCTTCTTTCTAGGTACCCTGCCAATATATCCTGCTCTTCTGATAACTTGTCATATGGTTTGTGGATGGACGTTCTTTCCACATTCATTGAGTACCTCCGTGGTAAGTTTTCAAGAACTAATTTTTGGATCTCTCTTTATTTTCTTGATTGCTAAACATTCTTCTCTTTCACTTAGTTTCTTTGGCTGTCCTTTTTAAGGTACTGAATATATTCTGTCTTCCTTCTCAAACCTTCTAATGTTGTCTCAGACAGTGTACCTCGGCAGATTAAATTGCCCCGCAATTTCTCGTTGAGATTTCTTCTTTGCATGACGAAAGATTACCAGCTGCCGCTGTTCAAACGTTGTATTCCTGCCCATACGTCCTATTTGCCTGACTGAAGCAACCAACAGTTACCCAATCCAACCTCTAAGAGCAGAGAGTGTGCAGGGAACGACACAGAGTTACGTACGCAATGTGCATCGTGCCTGTGCCACGCGTCCACCACAACTGGCCAAATATTAAAGTGACTTACTTATGCAGCACGCGAGGACAAAATATTGTGTTCCATTAACTTGCACTGCTAATTTCAGTTATTGGCTACTATTTAAAGCACTCAAGAATAATTGTGCAGAATGATTTATGTTTATCTTCATTTCTAATGTAACATTAGGCCATGAAACTGCGATAATAATCGGTGGCCGAATATTAATGCGGGCCACTGTATGTGGTTATCGCTGTTCGCGATTGTGCTGTCATATTAGATTACATGGAGCAGAACTCTTGTGTATTATAATACTGTGTTATGCAAGTGATGTGCTTATAATAATTGTATGTGCCTTAATTATACATGCGTACTTAAGTACTACAGGTAACTACGGCAAAAGCCCGAAATAAATCGCTACACAACGGTTTCGCACATCTACTCAAATACCACTAACAAGAGAACTACACAGTTGAAGACAGTGTGTGTAAAAACATATTTACCTCATACGTATTTTAGCAACAACGGTCTACAAACCCCGCGTCTAATGCCTTTCACTAAGCAATCATATTTCATCAATATATCAAAAAACCCTCAACACACTACCTATTTGACCAACCACATAACACTCCTTCTTTCCAACTGTCAAAGCATCACAGAACACAGGATAACCACACACAAATTTCAAGATAATTTTACCTCCCTACATTTTATGCGCAACGCCATCAAACTTTACGTGGCAAGTATTTGAAACACCAACCTATGCAATAACGCAGCCGCCCACTCTTCCAAACAAATAATCTTTTTTTCCTCATTTTCATTACAGCAGAATCAAACTACAATAATAATTGGTTGTAGGGAGTGAAAAAACTTCCCAAAACACTCGTTTAAAAACAGTATTAAAAACTTAAATACAATTCACGCCTATTTAGTTCTTGTGCTGGCAGAAAAAGAAACCATTTAATTGCACAAATCTGCACATCGTTACTCTCAGACGGACTTGAAGTCACAACTCTTTGGCACTGCGTTTAGCATCATTTGAGAAGATTATTTGGGGAAATTTGTGCAGACAGACGGAACCAGCCTTTAAGGATGTGGTTTACCTGGGGTAGTGAAATTTAATGTAAACAAACATGTTGTTGTGTTTTTAAGAGGTTAGGCCAATATATGGTTTAAAGATGTACGTGAAACTAAAGTTTATAGACTTTTGTGTTCAAAACTAAAACATATTTTTATATTCACTTTTAACAAAGTTTTTTGGATAACATACAATGTAATATTGGGTTTATTTATGTTTATAACTGAAAAGCTGAATACTGTTTGTGTCAATTCGGACTTTATTAAAAATACAGAATATCTACTTTAAGAGGTATTGCTGGAAGTTTAGAAAATACGGCAGTACATTATCGATAATAATCACTTCTTCGTATTGTTTTGAGCCATACAATGTTGATAGTCGAACATGTTCCTGAGAATATCAACTATCCAGATGTGACTTTGAATATTTAAATTAGTTTGATTTCCTTTAGAACCATTTCCTGCAGAAGACTTTGAACTTAACAATATGTAAGCATACCTATCTATTTATTGGGTTGGTGCAGTATGACACGGAAAAGGTTTTCGCAACACTAATTATGGGGAACGGTAAATCAAAAAATTATTATATATTTTATATATACATATATTGTGTATTACCCTAACCTAAGCTATTCTAACCTATTATATTAATAGATTTTTTTATTAAATTTTTCCATTATAAAAAGCTTACCCTCTAGTTATTAAGATTATAAAGTATTCTGCAAATGTAAATTTGATATATCATTTTTGTGATATTATTCTAAGACACATGTACATTTGAAGTTTCCCCTTGTCTTCTGGTCACATTCTGTACTGGTGGTCAATCTAGCCTGACCCCACCTGGGCGTAGAACACATTCTCTTTGACGTGCACCTTCAGGAAACAGTCGGTGCCCCATTTGATGACTTTGCGCATGTCCTCCATGGCACCTGAAGATGGCAATTGCTTGGAAAATATTTTGAGTTTGTAGTAGATATGATGGGATAAGGTTAATACCAAATTAATCCCGAATATTTTATTTGTATGAAATGTATTTAGTTTGTGTAAACAGCACAAATTTGTACAGTGTTGTAAGATTGAAAGCCCTTGTTTGCGGTTTACACATGCTCCAATAGAAGTTACATGGACGTGAACAAATATTTCTTGAGATTACCTGCGATTATGACTTTGGCAAGCAAAAATAAACTGTTACAGAGAAGGGAGATACTATGGATGCAATATGTTAAGTCTGTTGACTTAAATATAGTGAGTCAATGTGTGAGTGAGTGAAGAGTTTTGGGCGGCTCTTAACATTGATGTCTTCAGAGCCGAACTTAATTGTAAACTACCTACAGCATGTGTGCATTGTATAATGCTACTGCTTGTTCCTTTTTAAAATTATATATAGGTCTACAATAAATTACTGCTTTCACTGAGACAGAATTCTATTCACTAACAATGCCTAGGGTTATGTTAAACTCACTGTAATATTTTTTTCATTATTAATAACAACGTTAGAAACTTATGACATTGTACATTTATGTCTGTTTTCTTTTAATATTGTGGCTCCTGTAGTTCGCCATGCTCCTGCACAGATACTATATAAACAGTAGTAATAAATTAAATGCTAATTACTTATTATGGTGTATGTTAGTGGTTCACTATTGTCTGTCTCATAAAAGTTGGCGAGATTTTGACAGTCAGTGAGTGCCAACTTGAAGTATACGAAACAAACAAAGTTCCATGTGCAAAATCCTGTATCAAATGATGCACGAATGTACAAAAGTTAAAATTACGTTGGCTATTATGAGTGCACTGCCGACGCGCATTAGACAAGTATAAAATACATAATAACAAAGAGTTCCTAGATTAATTAATACATTTTATTTTACGAGGTCACAAAACAATGGTTGTTAGTGTTCAAACTAAACTTCGTGATAATGTAATAATCTATAGGTGTTCAAAATTAAATTCACAATAAAATGTTCCTTATCCCAAATTTAACGCAACTTCAAAAACCTTTTTCACATCATATCACCCCTCTCCAACCATGCTTTCTACACGAGCTTGATATCAATTCCAAAAGAATACAGAAATATTGCATAATATTGTTGAATTATTTTTTCTAATAATTTGACGAAATATATTTAAAATTCGTGTCGTTCCGAGTCAGTAATAGAAGAACAGTCGACTTTTAAAATACGCTATCTATTGAGCAAAGGAAATGGCTCTCGCCTCACTGTCATGGTGTGCGCGCCATCTATCCTCTCTTTCTCGCGAAGCATTACCAGCCAGAGAAGAAAGCTTCCATGCTAGCAGATTTACTTACAGATACCAAAAGTTTTATTTTTCCATGAGCTCTGCATAAGTTTTGAAGTAACATATATTTCGTGTACAACGATTTTAAGTATTAGTAATTTATATTCGGCCGGTAATCGTTAGTCAACGTAAATTATACCCCATATTTTTCTCTCGAAAACCTATTTCCTTCCTTCCATGTTAACGAAGGCAGTGGGACACGCGCGAATAGTTTTTAAGCAATTCTAAGTTATTCCACATCACACATTTCCAACTCGAATATATCAGCTATCCACAGTGTGATAATAGCTACAACTACCATCTCGCAAATGTTAATCCAAATTCACTATCTCGGACAAATTAAAAATGAGTTACCAAATATTTAATTTTTTGCAAAGTTTTATATTTTTACTTTTGTAACCTACTAATTTTTTTTAGACAGATGTCGATCTAAAAATATCTTAAAATTTGTTTAGCATTACAGTACAATGGCAAGTGGATTAGCTGACATGTGTTGATAAAAAATACAGTCTCCACTTGATGCACCAGTTGATGGCGAAAGGATACATAAACGAAAAAAAACATTGGCACTATTTTCGTCGAACTGTCAGAATCTCGCCAACTTACATGAGACAGACTTTACGTCTTGCCAAACAAAGTGGCAATAGACTGTTAAGGAGGACCCATGTTCATTTCCTGATCTAGCGATCCTGAGATTTATTTCCTTGGTTTATTTGAAGTCACTCCAGGCAGATTGTAGGTGGTTGGTTAATACAGGCCACAGAAGATTCTGTCCCCATTCTTGTTGTGGTGTCGAATGAAATATTAAAATTAATGAAATCATCTTCCCTGCCCTTTATTTATAAGGTATGTTTAATAGTGATACTGGGTTTATGCAGTCTGTAATCAATAATATGTAAATTAGTGATGAATATTTTTACCTTCTTTTTACAAACTTAACAATTTCCTCGTACCTCATAACCCCTCTCCCCCTATCACGAATAACATTTTTTACTGCAAATATTGCAATGCTTTGGTGTGATATATATTCAACATGATTAGTTGATACAAATCATTAGTTTTCAAATTTTTCCAATTTTTTGGATTAACCCCTCAGCATGAAAATGACTATAAAGTCGCAATAAATTTTTTTAGTCTACAATTATTTTTGGGAAATATTATCAATACAAAAATGTTAACATTCAGAATACATTCTAACATAGTTCCATACATTTAGAGCCATTAACAATGTAACTTATGTTATGAATTACCTATTTAAAATTTTAAGGCATTCAGTGTAAATTTCATGTACCTACATTAATTTTATTTTAATGAACTTATATCTTTTTGAAGCAAAACCATCTTCGTTGGAAAATTACAGTATCTAAATAAGATTGGGCGCCATCTCCAAAAATGGGCTACAATAAATTGTGTGTTCTTCCTTTTGGAGAGGTATGAAGATAAATTTGACTGCATCATCAGATCCTCTTCCCACAATCAACCATGATCTACAGCTTCCTGAAGATGACATGCTGCTACTTACTACAGAATGGGAAGGTGATAATGCTGATGCTGCTGATGATGGTGAATATAAAAACCTATTTTGTGCAAAACTGGACTAATTTATTTTTAGTATGCTATGTTGGTGTACAAACAGAAATTCTCTGCAGTAGATGTTAGCAAAGTAGAAGCTATCTTTAGTGAAACTTACTGTGCAAGAAAACCACGTTATCAAAATAAATGTTTCAGAGTGGTAACAAGAAAAAGCAGTTTTAAGCTGGTTTCCCACATTTAAATACTCTCATGCCGATAGCCCCATTCATTATCACGTTATATGGTTCACTGAAATTGTATTTTCAGATAGCTTGAAATAATATTAAATTGTACAGATTGGTGTTAATTTTATTAAAATTAAGCTGAGAAAAGGGATTATTTTAATTGGTGTATTTTGTAACAGAAATAGATGTTTAGCCAATAAGATAATTGCAGATAATTAAGTTCATATCTGCCATATTTAATCAACCCGACAGGTAAACAGAAACTATATTGTTTTAATAGCACATGTAGTCGTAAATTGATAATTATTATTTACAAAGAATTTTGATGCATTACCTTGATGTAGATCTTTCCAGGGGAAAATTCTTTTCGACAATGAATGTGAACACCATTTTTTTAAACACTTTAACAGTTAGAGTAAGATGTGCATATATTATGGTTTTGAAATTTTGTGATAAAAGTTTTACATGAGTTAACAACGAAATATGAACAATAAAATCTTAACAAATGTCGGTAGTGTTGCACTATGAGCTTCTAGAGACCCAGTTTAGTGTGAAGCATACATATAAATACACTTGTCTGATACACATCAGTTCAGTAATGATCCCCCACCCCCTCGGTCGACATACTCTTTTACGAGTAATAGAAATTATGAAATTTGAATTTAAGTGTAGTGATGAATCTTTTAGCTTTGTATAGAGTATTATAATTTTGTGTTTTACTGTCCAAGCTTTCAAATTTAGTACAGTAAGATCTCAGTTTAAAGTACTTTACAAAGTATTTTTCAAGTCCCCTGATGATGTACCTAATATAATTAAGTATATATTCATAATAAAGTAGGTTTCAGTATTAAGTATAAAATTTCAAGGCAGTTTGTGTACTTTTGTATTGAGATTCTGCTTTACACCTGAAAGAATTGTAGGCATCAAGTTCAGTCCTTCGAACCTTAGAGATCATTCACTGCTGGTCGAACAAAACCTATGCCACTGTCGTAATTGATGAAAATGTAGATTAGAAATGGCTGAAAAGTGCAGTTTTTAGATTTAAAATTGTTGTGAATGTATAAGTTGCCACATGATTCGGCTTTATTTAACAAAGACATTTTATGATGATGTTATGTATGAAGCCAATCATCTGCCATAATTGTTAATGTCCACAGAGCTATGTATTCTGAACACAACATAAATTAAACAATTTTGGTAAAACAAAGGTTTTTAATGACAAGTGCTTAATTTATAACTTTGGTCCGATATCGACGGTACAAACTAATTAAATTTGAAATTTGGCTTGAACCAGGCATTCACGAGCCCTTTATGCCCACTATGACAGCTGCATACATGTCACCACATCAGACACACCACACCGACAAGATTGTGGGCATGAGTGAGGGCGCGCATAATAGTATCAGTGTATTAGTGGTTATAATTTATTCCGTGTTATTATCTCATCAGTGTATTTCATCAGGGTATGTCATAATATCATCAGTGTATTTATTAATAGCATCAGTGCATTTATTCAGTGTACATAATTAATATCATTTTTTGTCATCATCATAGAAGACAGTCTACACAGTCACAGCCATTTGGCAGTACTGTGGCTGGTACGATGGAAACATTTAGAATTAATATGATCATTTTTATTGTGTATTGTTTAAGGGAAAATTATGTCATCCTAGTTTAATTTAATTCATGTCCCTTTAATCTCATTATCATTTTTTTTTAGGGTATATTGTGTTTCATCGCTTCCCCACATGGCGTTGCTGCACTCAGGTGGTGGAAGCTGGTGCATGCTTCCCCTCTGTTCTCGTCGGCACTTCAAAGCTTCCAGACGTGTAAGTCTCTCGCTCTGCAGAGGCCCTCGGTGCGGACATCATCAGTTGAATTTATATCCATCGGCATCAAATTCACCAACTGAATCATTATTTTATTTGTTCCATTATTTTCATTGTAAAGCACCGAGGGGAGAGCGACGTTATTCTTATCGGAGAATTGTTAAGTGCATTCGTGTTTCATATTGTAAAGACCACATGGTCGCTCACAGATTCCGGGCCATTAAGGCCATGTGTTTTGGATTATAGTTGTGAGTGCCATAAGGAGTCTCAGGTAATATATACCTCAACAAGCATTGTTCGTAAGTGTTTTATTTGTAATTAATTAAGGTGTGCGAGACGGCCCCAATCGTTGAGTGACGGAGTGTTGACCGAAACTACCCTCATCTCACCAGCTCACTGCAGTGCTGTGGTGCCAGGCACATAATTATTACACCATCAACTCTGGCAATACCGTGGGTCAAGTTGGCTTTCCTAACTCGGGGCGGGAAATTCACCGTAGCCAAGCTTGACCACATCAAAAGTGGCGCGCCATCTCAGGAGCAAGACTCAAAAAGCCATTACAAAGGAAGGGGACAAAAAATTGTGAGTGCGGAACGCAGGATGGTGTGGTGTTTCTTTTCATACATTCGATTTTTTTTTTAAATAGCTACTCTAAAACTAAGTGTTATATGAGCCCACGGTAGGGACGGGAGTTAAGTGCGTCTCACGGCTAAGCCCCATATGCCTACAAGGAAGGGATTTCATGTAAGGAGACATGCATCACGGCAAAGAGGGATTGGGCTGCCATGGCCTGCTTTTGGCCATGACAACCTCCCTAAGTGTACTTATAGCTAAACTATACTTAGAAGAGAAAGGCAAAAACCGGCATAGTCACCGTAAAAACCCTTTCGACAGGAAAGAATTAAAAAATTGTTTCATGCACTATCATATTTAACAGAAAATGCTACAGGAGACAGAGGGTAGGAATCATGCCCTTTATTATGATTGGAAAAAGTGCTAGTAGAGAGGGGGCGGGTGAACTTTCTTTCGTTTGGTGCTGGGTTTAACCAGAGTGATACTTGCGCATCACTCTGGTGGGGGGAGAGCGCAATTGGGCAGGTCNCCCCGAATCACCAGTGGATCCTGAAACTTAAACATAAAATAGAATTAGCTGTCAGTGAGTGCCAGCAGCTGGCACAAACCGACTTTTTCATAATTCTCGCAAGATGGTAATTTACCTAAAAGAAGAGGTTAATCTTAATCTAAATAACCTAAACTAAACTAAAATTAAGTCCACAAGGACTGTTCAAGTACTATGAGTCAAGACTCTTAGTAACTTGAGATGAGTTAAACTAATATAATATATTATTTATAAGCAGCCTGTAGTCATCGGTAGGATTACTCCCGTATGCTGACTGAAGGCCAGACACACAGACATACAGCGCTGATGAAAGGAACTTAATAAATACATATATTGTGTCCAGAAGGGATTAATGGTCAAGTATGTCTAATACTATTAATCAACTATCACTGGCATGATTATAATTAAGCTAATATATTCTATAGTGGCTGTAGTCATCGTTAGGATTACTCCCGTATGCCCAACTGAAGGTCAGGCACACAAACATACAGCCACTATTAATTAATTAAGCGATTAAATGCGATCTTATTTTATGAACATTAATTAATTATACTAACAAAGTTATTTACCCTAAAAAGCTGCGCAGGAGCTAACATAATAGGCCTGGCTGTGTGTCACAAGGGGGCTAAGGGGGCCTGTGCACCAGAAGCGATTTTGGCTGCTTATAGCGCTGAGTTATTTCGATATCATAATCCCCAAGGGCAGTTATGAGAGGATTTGTGTGTACCTCACTAGATTTATAAAAATGCTCGGTTTGCTTGCGAATAACTTCGTCCAGCATTTCTTGTTTTAATTCGGCGTGCAAGCATCTAACAGGGACATACCTGGGTGCATCGGCTGCCAATCTGAGGCATTTATTTTGCACCACTTGTAATGAATGCAATTGAGTTTATGCACAGTACGCCCAATCGGGCACTGCATAGGTGATAATGGGGCGAATCAATGTCTGATATAATCGTATCCCATTATTCTGTGACAAACCTGAGCCACTAACTAGAAGGGGATATAAGGCTGACATGCACGCATATGCTAAGTTCCTCTTAACTTCAACATGGCGGCGCCATGTCAGCCTTTTATCCATAACAAGGCCAAGGTATTTTACCTCATCTTTGAATGGAATATCCTCCCCAAGATGTGGCAGATTGGGAGGAATATTCCTTTGAGTGAAAACTACAGACTCGCATTTTCCCACATTTACTTTAATTCGCCACAGGCGGAAATAATTCTCTAGCTCATTGAGCTGTGCCTGTGCGCCATGAGTGGCAACTTCAGCACTGCGAGATCGCGTATAAATTACTGTGTCATCAGCATAAATTCCTAATCAATATGCCAGTTAGGGGGGCGCGGAATATCGTGGGTATAAATATTTTATAATACTGGACCTAATATGCTCCCCTGGGGGACACCTGCCCTAATGATTTTAATTTGTGAGGTCGCTCCCTCAATAGAAACGGTAAATGAGCGCCTGTCTAAATATGAAGCTAATAATTTAATGTAGCAATCTGGGAAGTTATTTTCGTACAATTAATACAGTAACCCTGCATGAAAAACCCTGTCAAAAGCCTTTTCGACAGCTAAGAATACAGCGACGGTGCAATGATGCCAGTTAAAAGTAGTAGTTATATGCTCGCTTAGTCTTACGAGCTGATGAACGGTGGAATGAGCTTTCCTGAAGTCAAACTGCTCGTCAGGAAAAATATTAGCAACGCGAATATGATTCTAAAGGCGCCGCAATAAACCATGCTCGTGGATCTTAGAAAGCGAACTGAGGAGACTAAAAGGGCGGTAATTCTGTACTTGTATCGGGTCTTTGCCCGGTTTGGGAAATACTATAACTGAGGCGCATTTCCAGGAGGTGGGAAGATGTTCGAGATTTAAACTCGCATTAATGCACTCGGCTATGGCTTCAAGTATACTGTCAGGCAGTTGCTTGAGAACTATAGCCTGCAGGGAGTCAAACCCAGGTGCTTTACGTGGCTTCATTTTTTTAATTATTCTTTTTACCTCGTCAGCATGCGTGGGTTCTGGCTCGGCAGCTGAAGGCTTCTGCAAACGCACTCGGAGGTTCCTATAAATGTGAGCCACAAATGCTGGATCTGAGGGATCAGCATTGGGCTGGAAAGTTAATTCTACGTGATTGGCCACAGCCTCAGATTTTGCTGGGGCGTGTAGGCCATGCCTGCAGCGCCTTGAAGAGGCGGGATTTGGTCGCGCTTCTTTGTAAATGCTTTTGTCATGCACCCCAGACTGTTGTCAGAGGTGTGTAAGTTGGATAATTTATAGTTCCAAATTTCTGATTGCCAGATTCTGATATCACTGTAAATTTGCTCTCTAAGATCGTTTATTTGGGCTTTAATTAGCCTGGTTCGAAACCGAGAATAGCGCCTGCGCAGCTTGTGTAGATTTATTGTATCGTCCAGGTATTCCTTTAAAACCTGGGCAGTTCGCATTCTTGTAATCTTTAAATTTACGAATTGGCATGTTGTCAGTTACAAAGTTATTGAACAACATGCAGACAGGATAATGGTCCAAAGCCAATTCATGGAGCACTTCTAATTGTAAGGTCATATTAAGGCCTTTATTAAGCACGATATCTAGTATATCGGGCCTCTGATTAATTCCTTGTTGAAAAGTAGGTTCGCTGGGCGCATTAATACAATAATTATGCAGCTCCTGATGCCTAAATAAACTATTCCCATTGGCTGTACGCGCGAGGCAGCCCCAAGAGGGATGTTTAGCATTTTAATCGCCGACAGCTAGTAAAACAGGTGAAGAATTCATTAATTCATTTAAGTCTGCGCGTAAAAGAGTGTGTCCTGGCGGGCAGTAAACAGAATAAATTGAGACCTGCTGTCTTCCTATCCTTGATTTAATTCCTACTGCTTCTAGTTTATCAGGTTGTAGTATTTTAGCTGGAGAGCACGCGATAGTATGGTGTATTAAAATTAATACTCCGCCACCATACTGGTCCCTATCTCATCGATAACATTTAAATCCGGGAATAGAAAATCTAATTTGTGGGTGTAAATGAGTTTCATTAATTGCAATAATAATAGGAGTCTGGTGCCGAGAAATGAAATATATCAACTCGTGTTTTTTATTGCGAACGCCACGAGCATTCCAATAAACTATATTATTAATAATATTAAAACTAAGAGAATGCATATTGACAGTCCGCCCTCTCGCTAACATTAAGGCTTAGCAAGAGCCAAAAGGGCGAAGCCAACCAGAGCCTGACATATGTCGTCCTGGTTCGTGGCTGGATCCGTCCAGATGGAAAGGAGAGTGAAAAGGCTTTCCAGCATCTCCACGAGAGCTGGATTGCCTTGGGCCTTGGGACGCGACTTTATTAGGTTAAATAAAGCAGGTGTCGGAACTGCGGGTGCGGCGGAGTTAGTTCCCGAACTGGCCACTCGGGCGTGGTCCGGGACGGAAGCTGGCTTCCCATTGGTCGGCGCCTGATTGGGCGCGCACTGTGCTGGAGCAGGAATCGGAGGGGGGAGCTGTGCAGGATACTTGCCCACCTTAGGCCGAGTATGTTGGCTCGCCTTTCCCTTGTTTGTGACAAACGGTTGGCGCCTAGTGCGCGGATTGTTCGCGATAACTGGATAGTCCAGTTCATTGTATCCCAGCACACCATAGGGGTTATGCGTACTGAGGCACGAAGTTCTGCACTTGAGTGCGGCTGGGCCCACGACCCTGGACAGTTTGCCACTGGCCAGGCTGTGGTTTAGCCCAAGGAGTGGGTGGAGCCCTATAATCTGCCCTGGGTGGTTGAGGGGGGAGCTGTGATGCTCTAGACTGCTGCTGGCGTTTGCGGCGCTCTTGAGCAGGCAGGAAGCGCCACTTTNGTACTGAGGCACGAAGTTCTGCACTTGAGTGCGGCTGGGCCCACGACCCTGGACAGTTTGCCACTGGCCAGGCTGTGGTTTAGCCCAAGGAGTGGGTGGAGCCCTATAATCTGCCCTGGGTGGTTGAGGGGGGAGCTGTGATGCTCTAGACTGCTACTGGCGTTTGCGGCGCTCTTGAGCAGGCAGGAAGCGCCACTTTTCCATCTTGTAGGCGGTGCACCCCCGGAAATTGGCTGTGTGGGCGCTTCCACAACCCACGCAGTGTCTTAGTGAACAGTCGACTGTTTTGTGCGCCAGACCACAGAGGCGGCAGCGAGCTGCGGCGCGGCAAACCCTGGCAGTGTCCGAAGCGCTGACTGGACGCTGGAAGTTAATGGTGTAACTAATATAATCATAATAGTTACAGGTAACCTAATATGGACTATGTTAATTCATAATATGTTATTCGAATCCACGGTATTATAATAAAATATAATAGTCAAATAATAGGCTCAATCATATCGGAGTGGCAACGCCGCGCTTGCCACTTTGCCACTCCATCTCTCCAAGACCGGCAGAGCGTAGCAGCAGCCAACCAGCAAGCGCAGTGCCGGCGAATGAGTGAGTGATGTGGCTATTATGCACACTATTATTAAGCATGCACGTCGCGCTTTGTATGAAGCTGTGTACACAGGTAGGACGAAAANGTTTTTAAATGTAAATTTGTAAGTGAATAAAACTGTAAATATTTACATAAAACAATAATTTAATTATATATATATAAACAAAAAAACATGACAAAACAAAAAAAAATATATTTATAAATCTTGTAAATAGAATTCAATA
>NQII01003111.1:211737-276430 GCA_002778355.1 Clitarchus hookeri | reverse complement strand
AAGACGGAAGGTAGTCTTAATATTCCACTTGGGGTGGTGGTGTTTGTAATAATTTATTAATGTGCATTGAGAATAGTCAGAGTGTTTACCTTAAGGGCAGTGCCTACCGGCTGGCAGCTGCGAAATTTAAATAGGATATCCCTTG
The DNA here is from genome assembly GCA_002778355.1 of Clitarchus hookeri. Classification (NCBI taxonomy): domain Eukaryota; kingdom Metazoa; phylum Arthropoda; class Insecta; order Phasmatodea; family Phasmatidae; genus Clitarchus; species Clitarchus hookeri. The sequence goes on along the minus strand of NQII01003111.1, from coordinate 276,285 downwards.
TTAAGGTAATTTCGTCTTAGAGCGTTTTAAACAAAATTTATTCTTACGGAATTTTTTTACGAGAAATTTCCTACAGCGGAGATGTTTCCATAACATGCATAGTCTGTTTGCAAGAAATTTTTAAGACTTATGCACTTTGAAACGTCCTAGTTAAAAATTAAGACACTGAGGTGAAATTTCCTTAACATGGGATTTCCTATTAAAATTTCACAGCTGCGAGCCGGTAGGCAAAGCAGTGTCTTAAAGGGGGGCCCCGTTTGCCTGTCGCTCAAACTACGTTGCAGCGAATTTAAAATCCGTTTTTTTTTCTACGAAACTATTAGACATGCACCCGATGTCCTGACCTACGAAAAGAACGCACACTTCAGACTACACCTATCTATTACTTTCAAGATATCATGCACATTAGCATTACCTTTTCGGAACACTCCAATAAAGATAAATACGATCTTTTCAAAACGATGCAACTCAAAATATTCTGGTCAGATCCGCACAGAAGTAATCTAGGGTCCTTCACTGAAATTTCCTACAGACTTTACAACAATAAAATAATAGGATCGCCGCTTAAAGTCCCATAGATACACGCAGCACGACGAGAACACTGCACGCTAGGTCAGAGCTCTACGCGTAGCGGCGAAGGTGCACTTGATGCGCGTGTCAGTGTCGCCCCTATAGCTCTCACGCTTCTCGGCCTCAAACGCGGAAATAACTCCAGGTAGACGGGAGCCTTAAGTCGTCCTCAAAGGCATATGTTGTCATTAAAAACCACCAGGGACAACAAATTCTGTGCACTATGCACGTATATAAAATATATACATAATGTCCATTTATGTGTATCTACACTGACGAGCAAAAAAAAAACTGGTATAGGCGTGCGTATGCAAATAACAGAGGTATGGAACCAATCAGGGTAACGCGATGCGGTCGGCAGCTAGATCGGTCACTGCTGCTACAATGGCAGGTTATCAAGATTTAAGTGAGTTTGAACGTGGTATTATAGCCGGCGCACGAGAGATGGGACATAGCATCTTCGAGGTAGCGATAACATTTTGATGTTCGTGTACGACCATTTCACGAGTGTACCGTGAATATCGGGAATCCGGTAAAACATCACATCTTCGACATCGTTGCGGCCGGAAAAAGACAGTGTAAGGCGCTGTTCACACTAGGGCGATATAAGATAAGCGATATATCGTAAGGAATATATTGCGACGATATATTGCCAGGAAGGTTCATGACAGCGGGCGATAAATCGGCGCGATCTGGGCGATAAAAATGTGGTGGGAACACAATTCTCACTACTTCAGTTACAAAAATGAGCTCAAGTGAGGAAGACGTTATAGTGGCTTATTGGTTCAGGCGTAGAATGAGAAGAAAAAGAAAATACTGGGTACATCCCTACAATCTTACCAACGTGCACCATAGCTCGGCTGTTGTTTCTCGAGAGCTGTCTCAACATGAATAAAAATTCAGGGAGTTTTATCGAATGAATCCTGAAAACTTTCATTTTATGAAAAGCCTAGTGTCACGAACCCTTGCAAAAAAAAGATACACACTTCAGGAAGGCTATTTCTCCAGATGAAAAACTTCTGATTACTATAAGGTAAGTAGATATGAATATAAACAACAGTATTAATAAAATTTAGCAGGTTTGTTTTCATAATTTGTTACAAAATGGCCCAATCAGTTTCACTTTCTTGCGGCTGTGGGATAATCGAATTGAATCCCGAAATCGTTGCAATATTGCTCATGTGAGACTGAGTTTGTAAGGTGTCATGATGGGATGACGAACTCCATACAGAAGGGCTGGAAGCAACTGAAATACTGGATTCCACTTTCTCTCGTTCGTCCTCCTCTAACAACTTATGTAAGAGAGACATTGTTCGTATTTTGAAAGTCCTCCTACGACGGAAGCTAAGGTTTTCCAGATCAGGTAAAAGAGAGAGAAGGAAGTGCTGTTCAGCATCTTGGTGACTTTTATTAACAGATTTTTTCATGTTCATCCATTCTACAAAAGCATCGTCGACTTCGTCGTTTCCCTTTCGTTTTTTATATGTTTGACTTGAGCTGATGTTACGAGCTGGTTTTTCGATAAATTGCACGGAAGAAGCTTCACCAGGCATTTCCTCTTCAACAAATGTGTCACTTCCGTCATTTTGATTAGTATCGGACTCCTCCACTGCAGTATCTTCAACGTGAAGATTGCCGGACGTATCTCCTCCTTNTTCTGGACGTATCTCCTCCTTTAAAATATGGTTGCAGAAAAGCTAAATGCTCAGTTAGATAATAACTTTTCTTTGAATTCTGACTAGCCCCAGACTTTGGTGGTTTCAGCGATCGCACATATGCTGTTCTGATGTTCTTCCACCGTTCTCGACAGTTCTTTTCTGAAACAAAATTAAAAAAAGTAGACATCAATAGGATTTATTAAAACTGTTGCGTATTAAAATGAAAACACACGCATTACACAACTAAATTAAGTAAAAAATGTTTTTAAAAATACGTTTACGATTTAAAACCCTTAATTTATTTAATGTGTCCTTTTTTCAGGTATCTAGATACTGGAAGCAGTTTTCAAGATATTTCCTTGCAATTTTACAGAGGTACATCAACTATCAGTTCTATTGTTCATTCGACTTGTGCTGCTATATGGTCCCACTTACAACCGCTGTATATGCCACAACCAACGGAGGAAACTTGGAAGCAAATATCAAAACGTTATTATGAGTTATGGAATTTACCTAACTGTATTGGTTCTCTTGGCGGCAAAAATTTCCGCATTAAGTGTTCCCCTAATACAGGATCCACAGATTATAATTATAAAGGGTTCTTTTCAATAGTTCTAATGGCTTTGTCTGACGCAGATGGAATGTTCACCGCAATAGATGTTGGAGACTATGGACGGAATAGTGACGGTGCTGTGTTTCGCAAATCAACAATCGGCAAATTATTGCAGGATAATAAATTGAAAATACCAGAAGCAACTCCCTTCCAGGAGAGGCAAATAACAATCCTTTCCCGTTCTACTTTGTGCTAGATGAGGCATTCCCTCTTCAAAATCATATAATGCAGCCCTTTCCAAAAAGAGTATTAAATGATGCCAGAAGAATATTCAATTTTCGACTTTCAAGAGGCAGAAAAAGTTTGGAATGCAGTTTTGGAATGCTAACGTCAAAATTTCGTCTATTTGACCGACCAATTTATACCAACAGAAGTAATGCGTTGCTGACTATTAAGACAGCATGCGTGCTTCATAATTTTATACGCAGACGAGAAGGAGACACTTATGTTCCACAACATTTTAATAAGTGTTCTGTGGCACCAGCATTATCAGATAACAGTGCATTCAGTGAAAACAACAATTTTAACGCAGCAAACCGCTTAAGAAATAAACTAGGTGAATACTTTCTGAAACCAAGTGGTGCAATCCCTACACAATGGAGATGTGTCAATATAACACTTTGATTACTATAATATATTTGATTAATATAACACTTTGGTTACTTATTGTCTTACATAATAAATAAATAATGTATTTACCTGTGTCTTTCATTTCTGATGCAATTTCNTAAATAATGTATTTATCAGTGTCTTTCCTTTCTGATGCAATTTACCTCTATGCGGAGCTCGTCACATCTGTCTTACTGCAATGGAATAGTTCCAGATGCACTGGTGAGCTTTCACTAATTCAATGAAAGAAAGACAAAGCGATTTGTCTTCTCTTCTTTACGTCATGTTCACAGCGCAAAATATCGCACGATACTAATCGCTAAAGCGACCAGCCTGTGGTACTCCGAGAGATATGTCACCTGCGATATGTTGTGCAATCGCGCAACTGTGAACCTATTTTATCGCCTCCCTTTAGATTTCAAGTATCTGTCTGTGCCTGTCGCGTATCGTGTATCGTTTACGATATATCGCTTACGATATATCGTGTATCGTCCTAGTGTGAACGGCGCCTAAGAATGGGACAAACGACGACTGACGAGAATAATTAAACGTGACAGACGTGCAACCCTTTCTAAAATTGGCGCAGATTGGACTTGTGGACTGCCCTGCAGGATTCATGGGGTGAATTGCCTCCCGCATACCTTCAGACATTAGTCGAGTCCATGCCACGTCGTCTTGCGGCAGTTCTGCGTGCTCGGGGGGAGGCGGGTGCACGATGTTAGGCAGGTGTACCAGTTTTTTTGGCTCTTCAGTGTACATACAGTACATATTCTGTACATGTATAAATCTACATGTAAAGTACATGTATGTATATTTATATAATTTATATATGTACGTATATGCTATATACACATAACACACTTAGTATACTGGTTTATTCATGCTCGAACCTTCAATTACAGTTGGTATTATTATTCAGTTAAGCTCTGTATGAACTGCTGCGTGATTTAAGGCCACTTGCACTGCAGCCATGTCGTGGCTAGGGTGATTTTTCGACACAACTACTGTTCACAAGTGGAAGGGTCGTACCTAGATAGGCGAAGTTGATAAGTTTCCGCGTTTTTGTAAACATGGGGCCACGGTGGCGCAGTTGCTAGAGCGCTCAACTCCCACCAAGGCGAAACTGGTTAAGTTCCCGGTAAGGCCACTGCTGGTTTTTTGCACGTGGGAATAGTGCCGGATGATGTCGCGTTCGCGGGTCAGCCGGTTTTCTCGGAGATCTTCCGGTTCCCTCACCCTTGCGTTCTGGTGATGCTCCATACGTCGTTTTACCTTCATAGTCCGTCAAGCCGCCCGAACCTCTTCATCCCACACCATTCATTATTGCGAACACAACGCCCCGAGTTAAATTAAATAGTCCTACAAGCAAAAAGTTTGCGTAGGAGATGAAGAGTAGGATAAGCCACAGAAATAAAGTATAGACTGGCCACAAAACCGTACCTAATACGAAATAAGCCTGTTTTCATATTGTAAAATTTCTTTAAATATACATATGTATTTTTTATATTTAATACATGGAAGTATAATACACATATATGCATTTATATGTATGTATACATTCCATGACCTGGTATCCAATTGACATAAATTAAGTATTTTCATGTTAACAGATATTCGACGTCTGTGTTACTGATGCACGGGAATGTATGCTTTAAAGAACAGAATCTTGTGTAAACATTTTGTTGTCTATTTTAAATAATATTGGTTTTTGGTTTTTCTGTTTTCCTTTTGTTTTTGTCTGTTTGATTACATAGGGAGGGGACAGTGAAACCAAATACTGACTGTAATCCAATTATTCTAATGCAATTTAACGCATTTTTAAAAGAAAGAAAACAAGCGTCGCAGTGAAGTCTTGAACCATAGACAATTTTCTTAGCTAGATGATCTCTTAAAAATGTGTATGTATATGTGTCTGCGACCGAAAAAGCGAGAGAGAACGGGAGATAATGCTTTTAACCATTATGACGGCCACTAAAAACTCACATGAAGCCGCGAAGTGGATTTGTGTTGCGGAAGGATTTCATGTGACGACCTCTCACGTTCATATTATATTAACCACAGGGAAGATGTGTCAATTACACTCTTGGTGCACACAACGGCGGTCGACATTAAAACGGACCACGGTGTCTGATCGGTTAGACTGCTCGCCTCACATCAAGGCGAACCTGGTTCAATCCCCGGCCGGGTCACTCCCGGATTTTCGCATGTGGGAATAGTGTCGGACGATGCCGCTGGCTGGCGGGTTTTCTCGGGGATCTCCCGTTTCCCCCACCCTTTCATTTGGCGCTGCTCCATACTCACCTCAATCACCCCTCATCGGCTGTCAAGACCTCGCTGTTAAGAGCCGCCCAAATCTCTTCACTCACTCACTAACTCACTCGCCAAGACTGTCGGGAATGTTCTGGAACGTCCCGAGCGCTCCTGTACACAGCCGCACTTTACTCGCCCTCCGCAGTACCATCGAGTAAAGATATCTCTTGCGCTCTCGTCAGTGGTCGCTGGACATACACTCGTACGCTGCAGTCTCCCCTTCACGTCCCCGCGCCGGTCCTTCTCTTCGGTCATGGCTTCGCCAGGTGGCTATCACAATAACTACCGACCTATTTATCTGTTTTTAACTGGCAAGCCCCCAAGTCCCGCTACGCCAGCGTGAGTCCCTACACAGTTCTCTGGGCCCTCCGGCATGCATGTTAGTAGCTAAGACGGTTGTAGAATGGGATGCGTCCCAGGGCAGGCCCTGTACGCCTTAGGTCGGGTTTAATTATCAAGATTGGGCGCATACATCGCGGTTATAGCATGGCTCTCTGTTGCCATGGCCGCGATTGCAGCTGTTGACACACCCCGAAAGAGGAAGGGTCCAGATGAAAAATCACAGCAAACCAGCGCAGAGCGGAGAGGGCACTGAGAAAATATGTACGACATTAGCGAATTATAAAATATATATTATTTTTAACTGGACTAGGGCTGGAGAAAGTAGGGTAGTTGTTAGTTAACGAAGATAGACTTTTGTGAGTTTTATGTAGGGTGATATGAAATGAGAAATGTCGAAGCTGAGTTGTTGTTGACCAGGGTCGCGTTGCGTGGTCCTGGTGGCGGGAGACAGCAGGGAAAAATACATTAGCATTCCAGTATTTAAAAATAGGAACATTTAGGAAGGGGAAAGGTTGGTAAGGACGATGTCCAACTATGGTCTTATTCAATGTATCTTCATACTTTTTTAATCAAACCTTTGAAAAATTGCCTAATGTATGACGTGTGGTTGTAACCTAAATATGCCAAGTATTACAAGTGTTTTATAATTGTGTTAAAAAAAATTAAAAGTTCCTTATGTTTACTTGAACTGAACTTTAAATTAAATTTTATTTTTGATTTATATGAGTAAAGACAGGGGGAAAACATGTGTGCTGGTTATACCTAGTACGAAATAGTTCTTATACAAAATATTATCACAGTGAGTGCGCACTAATGCGGTGCGTTGTTCCTTTGGTGTAATTTCTTAGATTCGGTTAAGAGTTGTTTGCATGAGGCAAAGGAATATCATGGAAGTAAAAATTTAGCAGGGCTTCAGAAAAGTTGGAAGTAACCGAGAATTGACTGTAGCAGTATTTCGCTTGCAGCTTGTGTTATTGTACTGCTGTGTAGTGTGTGTGATGTGTAGGCGTACCTTCATGCCACTCCCACCAGCTGAAGCAGAAAGCACACATCGCCTGCGCCTTGGACTCGGCTGTGGTGAAGGGCAGGTACCGACAAAATAATATCATTCCAGTTAAAGTTCAAGTTCGTCTCGAACTGATATTCATTTATCCAATTCTGCATTCCATTCCAGGTGAATGGAAATATCATTGAACTACTTCTCGAACTGTTATTCTTTACTGCCCCATTTCACTCCAGTCCGGTATTTTCAGTCCGACGTATAAAGTTTTACTTCAAGTCCACGAATCGCCTTGGACTGAAAGAAAATGTGCGATTTCATTTCCAGTTCATTGAAGAGGAAATACGAGCGAACTATACCTCGAACTATATCTCGCGCATAATTATTTCGTTCTAGTCCGACATTTTTAATTCGAGGTAGAAAATTCCAATGTCTGTTCACTAACTACCTTGAACCGAAATCAAGTACCAGATTTCATTTTCAATTAATCGAAGAGGAAATATGGAAAAACTGTATTTTGAACTATATCTCGCACTTTCTTATGTTGTACTAGTCCAAAATTTTCAATTCAGGGTGGAAAATTCCAAAATATGTTCACCGCCAGCCATGAACTGAAATTAAGTTCCCAGTTGCATTTCTAGTTCATTGAAGCGTAAATATGAAATAACTGTGTCTCGAATTATTTATCGTACTTCTTTATGTAATTTTAGTCCTACTTTTATAATTCGAAGTGGAAACTTGCAATATAGGTTTACTACCTGCCTTGAAAGGAAACGGTGTTTAATTTTTCTTTTCCAGTTTAGTAAAGAGGAAACACTAAAGAACTGTACCTCGAACTGAATTTTGTACGTCTTTATTTTTTCCATTCCTACTTTTTAAATCCGAATATCAAAGGCCAGCTAATATTCACAGAATCTTAAAAATATACAGTAAGTTATGATGCAAGATTCGGGAGTTTGATCGTGGAGATAATTGACAAGGGTTAATGTTCTCTCAATTCCTCTCTACAATGGCCGTGGTGGCCGCGGTGGTTGAACTGTTAGACAGCTCGCCTCCCATCAAGGCGAACCGGGTTCAATACTCGGCTGGGTCACTTCGGATTTTCGCACGTGGGAATCGTGCCGGTCGATGCCGCTGGTCAGCAGGTTTTCTCGGAGATCTCCCATTTCCCCCGCCCTTGCATTCCGGCGCTGCTCCAGGCTCTCTTCATTTCACCCTCATCGGCTCTCAAGGCCTCGATGTTAAGAGCCACCTAAATCTCTCAAGTCAATTACAACGGCCGTTTTGAATATTCTGAACCTTGGAAGGTAGCCGTGATCGTGATCCGCAGATTATTTGCTTAAGCCGGTGACCATATTTGTTTTATAGGCACAGGGTTTACAAAATCGGTAAACTGTGTTTACCAGCCGATTATATGTTACTTTATATTCGACAACGTACTTATGCATACACCATACATTATGTAGACATGCTAAATATGCTTATTGAATAGGCCTATATATTTTATATTTATCATTAAAAGTATTTAGTATCAATCTAACTAATTTTTATTTCAATTAAAATTGTGCTTATGTGTAAAACAAACGCAATGTTAACATCTTGTTAAATATGCCTATTGAATTATTATTTAAATTTATATATTTGTTTGTTTTGAATTCAGAAAACAACGGACAGGCTAACTCCCTGATTCGAATTCCGAATAAGCTGTAGATATGTGTGTTTTCTGAGTTATTAGGCACAGTTTATGTTGATTTCCGAAGCTGCGAGTGAGTCATCCCTCTATCGTCGTTCTCTGCTGGCTCTACTCGCCTCGCACCAAGGCGAACCGGGTTCCCAACCTACTCCCCCAATTTTCGCATGTGAGAAACGCGGTTTGGATTGGAAACGGCTTATTAAGGTACCCCAGTATTATGACTGAAGGCTTATCAGGGGACGGCTAACAAACTAACTTATGACCTAACTTAAACTAACACCCACGCCTTACCTGGGGTTCGAACCCAGAACTTCCTGCACCCCACACCGGCGGCGCACCAACCGACTGCGCCACGGGAGGTGGACGTTGCATTGGCCGGCATGTTTTCTCGGGTTGCTCCCGTTTTCTTCACCCTTGCATTTCGCCGCTGTTCCACTTTCACCTCGATTCTCCCTCAGTGGCGCTCAAGACCTCGTTGTTAAGAGACGAAAAACACCTCTCAACTCAATCATCTCCGGGCTGGCCCGCAAGAGATTTAATAAAAACATTTTCTGCTTGTAGATGTGTATGCGCCTGAGAGCGTGTGGTGGCTTGCAGTGGTTTGTCGCAGACATCAGACTTACTGACAACCAATATTTTATCAAAGATTTTGTATGGTCACATGTGAGTTGTATCAGATTTGTGTAAAATATTTACGGCAAGGTAGACGTTACGTAATAATTACCGATAGTTTTAACATAAATAAATTTCTGTTCACTTTTTTTTGGAGATAATTTTCGTTACAAACATTTAGAAATAAAACTATGTCAGTGTTTTAGACATGATACGCGGAGTAGTATAAGAAAATAACGTTTTTTTTTAGTAAGAATACAACTGATTCCCAAATTCAGTGATATAATTGAACGAATGTGGATATCTATCACTCACATCCAACAACAACAGTACTACTTCATAAAATGTTTGCCATTTTTTATGTTAACATTACAACCAACAAAAAAAAAGAACAGTTTTCCACTTTTTACCAGTGCTGATGAAAATGAATTTTGGTTGAGTGTTGACTTTTGGATTTCGTGGGTGTTGTGTATTTAAACCAGCTGCCCTAGCAATTATCAATCGGGTGCACTACACAAAAAGGAAATCCCGCATTTGATCACTATGCATTTTGTAAAATCTAAAATACAGTTTGCTCTTTATGGGAAATGCTGTATATATATATATANCATTTGATCACTATGCATTTTGTAAAATCTAAAATACAGTTTGCTCTTTATGGGAAATGCTGTATATATATATATAACACCAGTTGACCATTGACTTTAAGTATCTGAAGGCATTTACACAGTTCCGTACTAGTCATGTTCGAGTAATGAGAGAGAGAGAGAGAGAGAGAGAGAGAGAGAGAGAGTGAGAGAGAGAGAGAGAGATGCAGGAAGTTTATCTTAGAAGTCTTAAGTTTTAAAGAACAGTTGAGAAGAGTAACTNTGAGAGAGAGAGAGAGAGATGCAGGAAGTTTATCTTAGAAGTCTTAAGTTTTAAAGAACAGTTGAGAAGAGTAACTGTGCCATTTAAAGATAAGTTTAAATTAGAAATAACAAGAACTTAACTTCCTCAACTGCAGTATTTTTAGTACTAAGAAGGCGAGGCTTCTTAGTTTTCAGATGAATTCCATGACTCTCATTCCTCGAAAAAAAAAAAAAATTAATATAAAAAATTATATACAATTTTTTTAAAATATGTTTTTAACAGTGAACGTCAATGATAAATTTAGCTAAATCACCAAATGCCATCTAGAATGAAAAAAAAACATGTGATAAGTACCAACTTTAATACACCGAAACAAACAGAAAGTATCTTGATATCCAGGTATTAATAGTTACCCCAGCAGCAGCCTATATTGGCTTCCCTGAGCTTTTTAATCATAATGCCTCTCCCCCCTGCACGAAGGAAATGAAATATACTCTCTTCTCCCTGCACCAACAGTTCTTAGGTACTTCCCTGTAATAACTTCCATAATTACGTGCTGTGATTTGCTCTCGCTGGAACTGGCTCTCTTCCCTCGTCACTTTATCACTTCGTCTTCACCCTGTTCGTATTACTTACAAGAGCTTGCCAAAGCTGTCTCCTCTCAACGCAGCAAACCAGACCACCAGTCTCCTTATGATTACGTGAAGTGGCCGTTGCAAACAAGAACAATATACACGATGGCTTTGTTCTCTTACTTACTTCTATCACATTGAAAACATTTAAATCACTGTTTTGTTTCTTTACAATTTCTTTTGCATGCCCCATCATTTACTCATTCCTCTAAAATAATAAGCAAGATGTAAAAAGAGAGTGCACAACTAAAATTATCCTCAACAGAAATAACACATGCTCACATTCATGTTTACTCTTAAATGAACCTATGCAAATATAATTAAATACCAATGAGACGTATTTTCGCTTTCGCGTTAGACGGTACTGGAATGTTCGCCGCTGGCTGATGAAGTACGTGTTGGTGATTTCACAGCAGAAACTTCAATTTCCCATGCTTGTTTTGTATATTGCAGATAGCACAATACTTTTAAGTCTCATAATATTTAAATATACTATACATTTTTATTTAGTGTTACTTCTGTATTTTTAAAACAGAAAAATTATATGGATTATTTTATTTTGAAGGCCCAGGCAGCTTAGCTAGACTTAATGTTGAAAAAAGAGAGAGAGAGAGACACAGAGAGAAAGAGAGAAAGTGTGTGAGTGAGTGCAAGTTTTAGAGTAAGTACGTGTGAGTGCGTGTGCGCGTGTGTGTTCAAAAATTCTAGTGATATTTTGTTGTTATTTAAATTTCTCTAAAATATGGGTGCTTCGTTCGTCTATATTATTTTCCTTTCGTCATGGAAGATGTTATTCTTTTTGCACTGCCGTGGTGGCGCATCTCCTGATCAAGTTGTTTGTTTCTCTTTGCCGGTTAGTTTACGTTAGGTTTAATTCATTCCCGAGGCATACTCTGATCTCTTCCGGGANTTGTTTGTTTCTCTTTGCCGGTTAGTTTACGTTGGGTTTAATTCATTCCCGAGGCATACTCTGATCTCTTCCGGGAAGGTCGATTCCTGCATGCATTAGCTGTGGTTTACGCTTCATTCCACCCACCGCCGTAGCGGCGTGGCCCGACGAGAGAGGGTCCCGCCCCGTGTGGCGGCGCTGTAACGTCCTACGTCGGAATATGTTGAGATTGTGACCAAGACGTCAGGTTTCCCGTAGCTAGGGAGTGCGGGTCATGTGAAGAGATCCCCAGACGCTCGGAGAATCAGCTTCCGAGTTCTACAAGACNGGGAGTGCGGGTCATGTGAAGAGATCCCCAGACGCTCGGAGAATCAGCTTCCGAGTTCTACAAGACTTGCCGAGACATCTCAGCAGCCATAGCATACCACTGCTTTGAAGGCTTGTAATTATTGAAACCATCGCGTTTTTCGGTCCTACGGTATAAGTCCATAAAAACTTTCCATTATCTTATCTCTGACTTATAAACGGTTTGTTTTGCTCTTTCGTTAGTCCNTTGTTTGTTTCTCTTTGCCGGTTAGTTTACGTTAGGTTTAATTCATTCCCGAGGCATACTCTGATCTCTTCCGGGAGGGTCGATTCCTGCATGCATTAGCTGTGGTTTACGCTTGATTCCACCGACCGCCGTAGCGGCGTGGCCCGACGAGAGAGGGCCCCGCCCCGTGTGGCGGCGCTGTAACGACTTATGTCGGAATATGTTGAGATTGCGACCAAGACGTCAGGTCTTCCGTAGCTAGGGAGTGCGGGTCATGTGAAGAGATCCCCAGACGCTCGGAGAATCAGCTTCCGAGTTCTACAAGACTTGCCGAGACGTCTCAGCAGCCATAGCATACCACTGCTTTGAAGGCTTGTAATTATTGAAACCATTGCGTTTTTCGGTCCTATGGTATAAGTCCATAAAAACTTTCCATTATCTTATCTCTGACTTATAAACGGTTTGTTTTGCTCTTTCGTTAGTCCTGACATTTTAAACCATGAAGGGGCCGCGGTGGCTGAGCGGTTAGCCTGCTCGCGCGCTGCCAAGTCGAACCGGGTTCAATCCCCAGCTGGGTCGCTCCCGGAATAGTGCCCAGAGACGATGCCGCTGGTTGGCGGGTTTTCTCGGGGATCTCCCGTTTCCCCCAGCCTTTCATTTCAGCGCTGCTCCATACTCACCTCAATCACCCTCATCGGCTCTTAAGAGCCGCCCAAATCTCTTCACTCACTCACTTAAACTATAAATTGTATGGAAATAAACCCCGAAAAATCAGGGATTTGGAGTATAGGAAGATTACCCCTCTACCAGCTGCTATTCATTAAAACACTGCAATTACAGAGGTTATTGGTTGATTCTGNTTTCGGTCCTATGGTATAAGTCCATAAAAACTTTCCATTATCTTATCTCTGACTTATAAACGGTTTGTTTTGCTCTTTCGTTAGTCCTGACATTTTAAACCATGAAGGGGCCGCGGTGGCTGAGCGGTTAGCCTGCTCGCGCGCTGCCAAGTCGAACCGGGTTCAATCCCCAGCTGGGTCGCTCCCGGAATAGTGCCCAGAGACGATGCCGCTGGTTGGCGGGTTTTCTCGGGGATCTCCCGTTTCCCCCAGCCTTTAATTTCAGCGCTGCTCCATACTCACCTCCATCACCCTCATCGGCTCTTAAGAGCCGCCCAAATCTCTTCACTCACTCACTTAAACTATAAATTGTATGGAAATAAACCCCGAAAAATCAGGGATTTGGAGTATAGGAAGATTACCCCTCTACCAGCTGCTATTCATTAAAACACTGCAATTACAGAGGTTATTGGTTGATTCTCTTACTTTCACACATTTAAAATTAAAAACTTAAAAAAATAATGACTTCTATAAATGTGTTTTTATTTTAAATTACGNCTTACTTTCACACATTTAAAATTAAAAACTTAAAAAAATAATGACTTCTATAAATGTGTTTTTATTTTAAATTACGTAAGAAGTATTTGACTGTCGTTCGAGAATGTAACCGGAGTAAATAAGTAAGACTTGATTGTGGGGAAATCATTATTTTAGAGCCCCCTCCCTTTTAAATACATATTGTAAGGAAGGCAGTATTTTCAAAATTGTTCTCAACATGAGTAAATTATTCTATTATCAGTATCAATATTTTGTTTAGCCTAAATTTGTTCTGCTCAATTAGTTTCAATTGCATTAAATATTTTTCAACTGTACACCTTTTCTATTGAGCATAGTTAGAATTGTGCATGGAACGACTTCTTGCTCCTTTGTAACCGACTTGTGAACATACGCGCCCAAAGGTTAGTTTTGATGTTTTTTGTTGCTCCGATGTCCAAACTGCTTTTGAATTAAGATTTTTTTTCCTTTGTTGATGTTATCTACATTTAATGGAAACGTGGAACTGGACGTATACATAAGAAAAAGTAAGGCACCCAGCATAACTGAATTTCACTTTCGTATTAGCTAACACGTAAGTGTATATTTATTACAATTTATTAAAAATTATTCTGCCCTCAAACATAATAAACGTAACATATGAACACAATGTGTTCCAGCCAAAGGGAACGCCAATAATAGAGCAATAAGTAATCAAAAACTAACACACACGGAAAAAAAGCCTCAACACTCCAAGTTTGCAAGATATACTTACGTTAGGGTGCAGTATCTGGATGTAAATATGCTGCGTAAGAAATATCTTGTAAACGGTGTCTCTTATTTGAGTACTTTTACCATTATTAACAGTGGCTCAGCGATATTTTGAGACAAGGGTTAACTGAGAGAGGGAGAGTTCTTAATGGGCTGATTCTACCAGAAGTAAGACTCAGATTTTTCTTAACTACTACACTACAGTGAAAGCATTATCATAAGAATCACTCTGATTCTTTTAAACTTATTAAGAAGTAAAAATAATCACAATTTTAAAATTCTTAAATCACACCTCAATTAAAAATGAATTACATCTGTGCCTTTATGGAAGTACAGGAATTTCTTAAACCTAAATAAAGACTTGTTCATTTGAAAAAAAAACGTTAAGGCACCCGTCTACCTGGAACTTTTTCCCACGTTTAGGCTGAGAAGCGCGGGAGCGATAAGGGCGACAATGCCACGCGCATCAAGTACGCCATCGCCGCTAAGCGCAAGGCTCTGAACTGGCGTGCAGTGTTCTCGTCGTGCTGCGTGTACCTATGGGACTTTCAGCGGTGACCATATTATTTTATTAGTGGGAAGTCTTTAGGAAGGTTCAGTGCAGGCGCCTATAGTAGTTTTGTATGTATCTGATGCGTGCATTTTGAGCTACAGCGCCTTGGAAAGGCCGTTTTTAGCGGTTTTGGAGTACTCTGAATTGATGTTTCTAACGTACGTGATATTTTGAAAGTACTATACAGCTCTCGTCTGAAGTGTGTGTTCTTTTCGTAGATCAGCACGTTGTACGCACGCTTAATAGTTTCGTTGAAAAACGTGTGCTTCGAACACTCTGCAACGCAGTTCAAGCGCCAGGTAGACGNAATAGTTTCGTTGAAAAACGTGTGCTTCGAACACTCTGCAACGCAGTTCAAGCGCCAGGTAGACGGGCGCCTTAATTCCACTGAGAAACGACCCATTTACAGTTTGCAAACAGTGAGTTACAATGTCCTATTTATATTATTACAGTATCAATTAACAAATACAATTGTACAAGTGCCCGAAGAGTGTTTCCACAGAATTTTACAATTCATAGTTAGCACGATGCTGCAAAATCTACGTATGTATATGATGATATAGAACGTTATTTCTCACTTATATGGCAGAGCGTATTTTATGAGAGTAATCAGAAGAATTAACCACGATATTAATTACGAAGATAATATAAGTGTTTGTTGCAGTATCTTTATTACACAGCTCATGAAAGAGAACTTTCCAGTTTTGCTTTAAACTTTGGCGACACTAGTGTTACAGCGGAGACAATTGTTAGCCTGCCAAAATTTCTTCGAACCAAAAACACATGGTCTTTAATTTACTTCGCTACTTGGCTTGGAGTGGAGGATGAGATGTGAAAGAGCATGTCAGGGTAATGACATTTGTGTCTGGAAATATATTTCGACACTACATAGATCAGCTGCTAGGAAAACCGCATTTTAACACATACGCCAAAGCAGTTGTTAAAAAAAAAAAAATGCCAGATGTGCGTTCTTCAATTCGTGTTGCATGCAAAGTAGAAACTCTTTCAGATTTTAAGTAAGGCTTGGACTCTATTTTTGCAACTATGTNATGCCAGATGTGCGTTTTTCAATTCGTGTTGCATGCAAAGTAGAAACTCTTTCAGATTTTAAGTAAGGCTTGGACTCTATTTTTGCAACTATGTAAACACACATAACGCTTGTATCTTTTGCAACTACTTCATTATACCGCTCTCATTCAACAATTTCCATGCTTTGTTAAGAAATGTTTTTTTTTTACGGCTGCATCGAGTAATTAATTAGACTGTACTCTGATTTATAGGCGCAATCAAATCTCTGACTTCGCACAAGTTTTCAGCACTTTATTAGCTAGTAGCCACATGCATATGTTCAACACGTCTGTCTCCGTCCAGATACTTGTCTCAACTGGACCACAAGCGACCCCTTGCTGTTGAACAAACAACTCGTCCTTGGGGTCTCGGCCTGTCAGACCACAGACACAAACACCATCAAGTATTGAACCTCAACAGTTATTACAAGCAATCTAACTGTGATCATGATGCTACGATGCTGCATTTTAAATTTTGGCATAACTTTTTACCCCAAGATGCTTTCTGAAGTGTTTTGAAATTTTATACGTTATTCTGCAATGCTATTCAGTTACATTCATTGAACACCGTTTTGGATTTTGGTAATCTATTTCTCGTTGTTGTTCGGATACAAAGCGAACAGGTTGCTATGGTTACGAGTGCGCGCCGTTAAACAAAATTCCTCGCCAAACAGATTTAATCAGTCGGGCCAACTTCGCCCGCGTAGTTTTAGACACAAGTTGGTACGACAACATCAGCAGACGCGGTTTTGTAATCATTGCAAGGAACACAAGAAAGCAAGTACACAAGACACTGGAGACGCAATAAGTTGAACACACACGATTGAAAGGAACGTGTTAATAAATTACACAAGACGCAAGATCGCTGCGCGAAAGTTGATCAGTTTACAAAATCGCGCACTTCAGCTTGCATTATAGAGTACTTAATTTACAACAGCAGGTTCAAAAAAGTTTTAATGAATCCTAGAAGGCCACGATTTACAGTTTTCGTTGTTCCTTTAAGAGCTCTGTTTTCTTACTCTACGAATTCCCTTAAAGTAGCATGCATTTAATTACACTTAAGTAGCACCGTTATATAGGCCTATAGACTGTTCACGGTAAAGTGAGCACATTTGAGGTCCTAGTTACTTTTTCCTTTCAGCCATTTTTTATCCTTTAACCACCTTTTTAAATAAATCTTGCCCTGCAAGTATATACACACACACAGTATGTATATTTCCACCGCACTCGGAATTCAACGTCTGAGGCTAAAATATAATATATTTGTTGACTATTATTCCAAATGAGAGAACTTTCAAAAGTGCTCACTTTAACGTACATGTATTTCTACAGCAGTATCTTCGCTATAAGACTAGCATAGCTTGAGAAATTCCCTGGCTTTTAAACACTGTTCCGTTGGTTTATTTAATTTAAAAACCAAAGTAAAATAACGAAAGTAAACAAAAACGGTGGGATAATTTGGTAAAACACAATTTTACAAATTCTTTCATTTGTATGCTGCAGTTTTTCACTTTCAGTTTGTACCGCCAGTAACGTTTTGCGATATGCGATGTTTTTAATGACTGTTCATTTTCTTGCGTCAGTTGGGTAACACGTATTAGTGTTCCAGCATTTCTTGCATAGCTTGTGAACTCGGCTCAAAACGTCCCCTTTTGAAGAGAATTTNCATAAACGTCCCCTTTCGAAGAGAATTTCCAAGTTTCAGTTCCGGGGTCCGCCTGAGTATCAAATTTAGCTTCCGTAATCTCTGCGACAAGTCCGAAGGGACCAGTCTACCTGTGGCCGCACAAGGATTATTAAAGTATACTCAGGAGTGCAAGAGCAAACGCAAAGAACAAAAGGACCTCCGTAATTAAATATCACCTGAAATTTTAAAACGCAGGCCGCCGAAGTCTCGTGCCAGCTAACCGCTGAAGTAAATCCATGACTTAATGACGGCATGTATTGTTAAATGAAGTTAATATCTAAGTGACACGGTAACATGATCCTCTAACAAGAAAAAAACATTCTGGTATAATTGTGAATTATAATTGAAGCTTTCTTCAGTATTGTGTTTTGTCAGCACGTCACAACAGGGTCGCAACCGTTATAATTTAATTACCAACCATAGAAGTTTTACCACATTAAGCTCTTTGACATCAATAAATCTCTGTGAATATCACTATTTCACATGCATGCAATCATTGTGTCTAAAACATACTTAGACTTGTATTTCAACACACTTAAATTTTCAACAGCTATGCGGATGTATGGAAAGTACGGTGTGCAATTTTTTTTTCGGTTCAGTATGACAGTTCGTATGCCAGTTAATTTCTGAGTTATTTTATTTTTCGTACAATTTTATTTAAATTTAAATTCACTTTCAAGTTATTAAGCATGATATAATTATACATTTGTAAACATCCAACATTGTTTAAAGCTGATGCACGGACTGCTGTACCGTAATGCTTTGAGGGCTAAGCCCGAGTCTATTTCACCGACAACAGCCATCCTCAAGATACAGTTTCAACTTGGCGTGCCGCTCGTCGCTTCGCTTCACAACATGCAGCCTACGGCAACGATACATTCAGGTTAGTCGTATATTGTATTTGAGAGCCTCAATATGACTAACTCCTCCCTCACCCGTCTACTACACGTTATAACTACATTATACCTCTGTTCAGTTTTTTTATATAACCTTACTGCGATGCAGTGTGTTTGTAATACCCGTTTTGCCACGAAACCATAAAACGTGCGTCCAATGTTATGTTCTACGAAAAAGAACACATACTCCAGACGAGGGCCGCTGAGTACATTCAAAATGTCACGCACGTTATAAACGCCATTTCAGAGCACTCCAAAACGGCTAAACGGCTTTCAAAAAACGCTGTATCTCGAAATATACGCATCAGATTCATACAAAACTACTCAAGTACCCGCATTGAACCTTCCTACAGACTTTCCACCAATAAAATAATGGGGTCACCGCTGAAAGTCCCATAGGTACAGGCAGTGCGACTAGAACCCTGCACATCAGTTCAGAGCCTTGCGCTTAGCGGCGATGGCGCACTTGATGTGCGTGGTAGTATCGTCCTTATCAATCCCGCGCTTCTCAGTCTCAAACGCGGAAAGATGCTTCATGTAGGCGGGGAGCCTTAACTACAACAAATCTCCTCCAGTTAAAAAATATATAAATATAGCAAGTGATGTCGTCCCTGCACCCAATACCAGAGGAACGATTGGCATAGTTATGGCAGATGCTACATTTTGAAGCGCAAAGTTTTCAGCCGGGAAAGGATAAAGGAAAAGCTGGACGTAACCAGTGGCGGCAAGTGCAATGCAGAAGGCGGGGCGTGTGCTTCTCGCAACTGCTCATTCGGAGGATCGAGCCGCGGGGTTTAGTGGGTACTCAGGAGAGAAATGGCGGGCGTGGCAGTTGCTTTGTTGTAGACGCACCCATTTCACAGATTGGCTTCGCTGGAACGTCCGACCGGCCACTCCGTGCTCTGGAACGCTCTCTACTCGTCCGTCCGGCGTCAGCCAAGATAGTCCCTAGGCACTTTCTACGGAATGACGTCCTGCCGTGTTGCTCTGAAGTGGCGCTAACGGAGTCTTTGTATGAAGAGTGTAGTGTTGTTTCCAATTGGGTACTACACCTGACTGTTACACACGCAAAGCTCATTATAAAGTAGTACACAACACCAAAATTGTCACAATAGAACGATTTATGTTACATATGAAAGAATGAATTTATTTTGTAAAATGTTAATTTTTTTTTTTGCAAAAATTCATTTATTTGAATGTTAAAAAAATTTTCAATTATAAGATTACATTAAAAAAAAATTAAGCTTATTTCTATTTTGGATGAAACTCTTATCAAATATATTTTAAAAATATTTTATTAAGTAATTTTTATCAAAATATTTTACAGTGCTACAAAATATATGCAATTTTCTTTCATACGCTAAATAAATCGTTCTTTTCTGAACATTTTGGTAGTACGCGTACCACTTTTATCTAACAAGTTCTACATGGTTTACAGTCGGGTGCTAAGCTCCATTAAAATAAGCCCAAAACACTTGAGGAAAAAAATTTACCGCATTACAAAAAAAATTGCCAAGCCCGTCTCGTCTCGTCAAACTTAACATAATAATACTTATAAAATAGCAACAGACGAAGTGTTAGCTGAAAACGTGTTTGATTAGTCTACGTCATTAACTGGTACGAGACCATATCCGTCCAGCTGTAACCTTGTACTCACGACACTTTCGATTCGGAGACGCTATTAGAAGGATCTTCAAAACCTCAAGACAGTTTGACGAAGGTGAATATTTGTACGATTTACGAATATTAAAAAAAGCAACAGATGCTAACAGTGTTTTAGAAATGAGAAGCGTCAATATAAAAAATATGTTGGAAGGGATGAAAAATAGAACTTGTACTACGATTAATAGTTTTACGTTGAAATACCATGGAAAAATTTATTTTGGTTTACTTATGAAATTTGACAATATCGCAAAATATCTAAGAGATATCGAAACAATAAACGAGAAATTATATATCGTCACAAAATAGACACTTATAAAACCATGCTACATACATTTCTTAAATAAATATTTTACTCGTCAACTTAATAACGTTCCTTCAATTATATACATGACTAATAAACTCATCGTATTACACAATGGCGACACTTTCATAAATATTACACTCGGTGAATACGGGATTTCAGTTATTACGTGCACGCTGCCTGTTGGTGAAGAGCTAGTAACACAGTTTTTAGTTTATTTATCTACCACGCGCGTAGAGCCATTGAGCTTGCTTAGACACCTAACCTGCGCAGAGAATGTTGCTAGTAGCATTTTTGCTTAATGTTTTTGATACCAAGGTTCAAAATATTCATCTGGAATAAAATATTACCAAATACAGTGCTGCAGTTTTACTCATAATGTGTGTTCGCTGCCGGTACGACATTAAGACTGCCATTCCCTGTGTTGATAAACAGCAATTTTGAAACGACGTCAATAGGAAGAAACGGGATGTGTATCCTTTTTTACCCTTTAATGTGTAGGCTACTTTTAAAAACATTACAGATACAATATTAAACAAAAATTTACTGATAACTAACGAGCCTACTTTCGTCTTTAGGTGCAAATAAATTTTGTTCAAGTTCTTGAAAGCTTAGATGGTAAGTAGGCATTGGTGTCTCATTGATAACAGTATCATTAGAGATGAAACCGAAAACACGTGAAAAAGTACAAATACAATTAAAATACACGAGTGACTTACCCGGAATTCTAATTCAGAAAAACTCGTAAAATTAAGCTAGCTTGCAATAAACTGCATCACGGAGGTAAGATTTGGAGCATCAACTTTGGATGTAATCAGTGTAATGTTTTGAATGATGGGGTTCACTAACCTAAAACATTTACTCGGGAATTATTTTAAAAATAAATGTCTGAGCCATTAAAACACTTACGTTTACATGGTCTACCATAACACTGACGCTACTCCCCACCTGTGTGATACAGAGTGGATCATATGATCTGAGTTAATTTTACCAGGCACAGACTATAAGGTGCCTTGAATGTTTAATATGGTGAATTATAATAATGTCATCACGTCTTGTTTTAACAGGTTTATTTGACCGGGAATTTATACATACATTCCCGGCACTTTTGCGGGAATTACACATACTTTCTCAGCACATTGTGCAGATAATTAACTAATACGTTACTGACGCTGCAATTGTGAGCCTGAAGGGCTGATTACGGTGCTCTGACTAAGGTTTCCGACGCCGTGGGGCATGTCCCTGAGTGACGACGTTGTTGCTTAACTGTATTCTGCTGTTTGGTGTTGCTCCGGCGGTAAATTGAGGTATGGTGAGTTGGGTGGCCCTTATACAGGCCCTCGGACTGGCTGTTGTTGGCATGCTGCACTCAGCTGTCATCCTCCTTCGGCGTTGGCTGACTGACTCCCTCGTCCTGGCGAGGAACCCCTCGCGGGCCCCCATCCAGCTTCCTCCTTCTCAGAACCGCGCTGCACTGGACTCAGCTTCCTCTCGGCATGGTGCTTCTCGTTGAAGCTCACCACTTGACTCCCATTCTCGGCGTAGGGTTGTAACTGACAGATTACCTCACTACCATGTCCCGGCGAGGGACCCTTGGCGGGGATGTAACTGACTCAGCTGACGTCCACGATCCGGCTCCCGTTGGCTGACGCCATGCGCGTCCCAGTGTGTCGCTTCCGAGCGCCTCGCCACCTGCCTCTCGTCACTTTCCAGCGATGGGGTATCACTGACTGACTGTCTCTGCGAACTGACTCTCGCCCGGAGCCCCGCAGCGCGGGAAATTTCCGGTCGACTGTCCCTACGTTCTGACTGTAGGTGCGCGGAGTTACTGGTTAACTGTCCCGATACTCATGTATTTGACTGACTCAATTCAACTGACGCAACTAATGTGACTAATGTGAAGGGTTCCGACCCCCCGGCCTCTCGGACGACTCCCTCGACTGATGTGATGTAACTGACTCTCTCGGTGTGACAACGGTAACTCACTCTCCCGGTGCGGAGATATCACTGACTCGACTGACGCAACTGAACTGCTAACTTTGTCGTGGCGATGTGGGGACCGGTGGTTCCCCACCTGGTGCCTGACGCCTTCCGGCGTGGAGTATCACAGCTTCCAACTGCCCCGATATGACTGACCCCCTCCATGTCTCACAAGATGGCTTTTAAACTATTGCCATCCCCCCTAGAACCTTACACGTGTCTTCCCTTGTTAGGGGAAGGGGGGTTGAAGATGCTGAACAATGGCAACTTCCTCCATGTGCCACGACTCTTGTTGGTAGAGGGGGAAGAGGGTGACCTGCATTCCACTGACAAACCCTGGCAGCTCTTTCTGCGGCACATGTTAATGTTCTCCTGCGTTTTACAAGGAGGGAGGGGGGACTCTTGGCCCANGCGGCACAAACTTCCAAGCTTGTCAGTCTTTTCTCGGTGCGTATCACCCTTCAGCACGTGTTTTAATTCTTTCGTGGGCGGAAATCGCCAGTCTATCTCGTCCTTTCTTTGACATGCACAAGTTTCAAGTGGTTGTGCTTGGGTGGTGGGCGAGGGCACCCGCGCCTCAACCTTGACATGTGTAACTGCTTCCCTTGGGCAGGCCTGGCTTCGCAGCAGGCGTTAATGGCTGCCATGTGTCCTGAGGCAGGTGGCTACTGGGAGGCCCTTGTGGGAGGAGTTGGTGTGTGGCATGTGTTGTAACAGCTGAGTTTCTATGTTGAATATGGCACGCGTCAACACTGCTTGTGATAGATAATGTCAGCGTAAAAAGTTTGACTGAAATTGTAAAACTGTTAAATAGATATGCCAAACATATGAACATATTTATATGGCCATCATTTTTAAAATCATTGCCTGACCCTATTTAAATCATGTAACTATACTTGGCCTTCTGTAGGTGTGCAAATGTTTTTGGAAATTAGTCTAATTATTCCGCAAATATGACAAAATTTTCAGTTTACTCACCTGACACTACTTTGCAAAAAAANTTGGAAATTAGTCTAATTATTCCGCAAATATGACAAAATTTTCAGTTTACTCACCTGACACTACTTTGCAAAAAAAATCCGGCAAAGGAGGATCTCTGAATGCATATCGGTTGATTGGTCGTCGATATTTGCCATAAACCCTCCAGTGATCATGTGACGATCTTCATAAATTGAGGGCAAAAAGTTTATATATNGTCGTCGATATTTGCCATAAACCCTCCAGTGATCATGTGACGATCTTCATAAATTGAGGGCAAAAAGTTTATATATTTGCGCATTCGATTATTGTCATTGGTAAAATATACAAAGTTAAGTTTAAATCTGTTACATACTTTTGTAGATATAGCACACTAAGCTAAAATGTTTGTATATGCACCATTAAAAAAAAAAGATGCCTACATTCTTAAAACATATTAATTAATATAGCCTACCACAGTACAACTTCTTTGCAAAATTTAAAATAAATTTCTTGATTATTTTCCGAGACACGGCATAAAAACGATATTATTTCCTGTGAAGCTATCTTACAAAATGGTGGAGAATATGAGGCTTTGCACAGACAATTTTGATGGATAAAACTGATATTATCATCATACTAAGTTAAGTTGAACTTTGTTTTGCAGTTTAGTAGATAAAAAATTCGGAGTTAAAATGTTTATATGGCCGCCATTTAAAAAATATGTATGTCTGACCCACTCAGAATTTATCCGTTTATGTAGCCTGCCATAGTGCTAATTGTTTGCCAAATTTGGTATAAATAGGTTTTTTCTGGGGACCACATAATTTCAATTTGTCAAGTGATACTATTTTACAAAATGGCGGACAAAAAGGATTTTGTGTGTACACATTTGAATGATGTAATATATACAGCCAT
Source organism: Clitarchus hookeri (assembly GCA_002778355.1). Classification (NCBI taxonomy): domain Eukaryota; kingdom Metazoa; phylum Arthropoda; class Insecta; order Phasmatodea; family Phasmatidae; genus Clitarchus; species Clitarchus hookeri. The sequence continues at coordinate 251,805 of NQII01003111.1, read as the reverse complement.
AATACAAAGTATCTTTGGGATTAATAACATGTTTCGACGATATAACATACAAAAGTAAAATAGCTATATGGCTGCTATTTTGAAAATAAGCGTCTGGCATACCAAAAACATATCAGTTAACATTACTTATCGCAGTACTACTTGTTTGCCATGTTCGGTAGGAATCGGAAAAAGGTTCTCCGAGATATAACATAAAAACTTTATTTATTCGTGTGGTAATTTCTTACAAAATTGAGGGCAAAATAGGTTCCTTGTAAACACATTTGATTTTTGTTATATATATATATATACTCCCAGTATACAAAGTTAAGTTGGAATTGATTGAAGGTTTTCGAAGATATGATAAAATACCTAGATTACCGCCATTTTAAAAATAATTTGTCTGACATACTTGAAATATATTTGTACATATCAACTGCATAAGTACTACTAGATAGCCAAATTTGGTAGGAACCTGCCAATTGTTTCCCGATAAATTACACAAAAATTAGAATAATTCATGTAGTGCTATCTTAAAAAATGGCGGACAAAATATGTTTTCAGCTTATTTGATGCTTGTAATAGATACTGTCATCATACAAAATATAGTTGACATTGGCTAAACGGTATGGTAGTAATACCAAATAAACCTAACATATTTGCATGGCCGCCATTTTGAAAATATAGGTCTCGTTAAGTTTAATTACTGACAGTTACCTGGCCAATCATAGTATTACATACGAGCCAAATATGGCAAAAATAGGTAAAGTAGTTTTCGAGATATAACATAAAAATATTTATTTTTCAAAATGGCGGACTGACAAAAATATTCATTTCTGAATTTAATGCTACAGCTTGCGCTGTCAGTATACACAATTTGGTCAAAATCGGTTGAATGGTTTCCAAGATATGGCATATCATCCTAAATGTTCAAATACCCGCCATTTAGAAAGTAAGTGTCCGGTGTAGTTGAAAAATATAAAAGTCAGGTGTCCTTACTTACTACTATATGTGTACCAAGTTTGGTGAAATTAGGTTCACGCGTTAAAAAATTGAAAGGGGGTGGGGATACAAACACGCTAAGCCACATACACACACATTCACACTCATACACTCACACATGCACACATTCAGACACATAGACGGGAAGGTGATCTCATTAGCCTTTATTTTCTTCTGAAAGTAGGCTAAAAATTTCGTTTCCTATGTGAATTCGAACTAGCAATTTTTATAAAATGCTGGGTTTTTTTTTTTTTTGCTCTTCAGAAAAGTTTACTTTTTTCTTGGTACCTACAGTAGTTTTTTTATATATGACCAAAACACGTATTAAAATTTTTTGGCACGTATCTAATACAGAAAAACATTTTGTGGCTGATTTATACTTTAAAACTGGACACTAAACACAACATTAAATGCAGTAAACTAACGCGGACATTATCAAAATTATCTTTATACCGACGCAAAATATATGCCACAAACACCCATGCTCTACGTGCCAATTTAAACCACTTCTTTTACATTTGTGCATCTCGGCACGAAACATTATTTATACTCGGGAATACTGCCGTTGTTCGACCAAATACGTTTCTTCAGGCCGCTAGCTCGTCAGAATTGCTCCTGTACCGGCTGATAACGTAACGACGGCAATATTGTGGCATACTGTTTACGCAGGCTTTCGAAATGCGTAATTTTTAAACGATAATAATTACCTAAAATATTATCCAAATAAAAAAATTCCAGCTTATTTTTTACACTGTTTTTGTAAGTATTCTCGCTGAAAAATACTCGAAAGGTTATTCCCAGTCTCTTGCGGGTACAGTTCGGTCTTACAGAGAGAAAAAAATCAGACACACAGAGAGACCGTGAAACAGAGAACGACACAGTTGGAGTGATGGAAACAGGGAAAGGAGAGAGCAGGACAGGGAGAGGAGAGAGTGGGACAGGGAGAGGAGAGAGCAGGGCAGGGAAGAGGAGAGAGTGGGACAGGGACTGGAGACTGAGACAGGGAGAGGAGAGAGAGGGACAGGGAGGGAAGAGAGAGAAAGGGATATAAGAGAGAAAGTGAGAAAAGAGAGAGGGACAGGGAGGGGAGTGAGAGGGACAGGGAGAGAGAGGGACAGGGAGAGGAGAGAGAGGGACAGAGAAACTAGAGAGAGGGACAAGGAGAGGAAAGAGAGACAGGGAGAGAATAGAGATACATAGAGGAGGGAGACACAGGGATGGGAGAGAGAGACAGGGAGAAGGGATAAACAGAGAGAGGAGGGATAAACAGCGAGAGGAGGGATAAACAGGGAGAAGATGGTTAAACAGGGAGAGGATGGATAAAGAGGGAGGGGACTGATAAACAGGGAGACGAGAGATAAACAAGGAGAAGAGACAAATAGGGGGAGATAGAGTAATACATACAGATAGGGACAGCGAAAGAGATACAGAGAGAAGGGGAGAGCTACAGAGGAAGGGAGAGATACAGAGGGAAGGAAAAATACAGAGAGGGAGAGAGATACAGAGAAAGGGAGAGAGATACAGAGAGAGGGAGAGAGATACAGAGAGAGGGAGAGAGATACAGCGAGACAAGGAGAGCGGGACAGTGACAGAGAGACAGGGCGAGAGAGACAAGGAGAGGATAGAGACGGAGATAGAAACGGAGAGAGGTAGAGTGCCTGACGGAAAGAGTCCTTTTCGCGAGGCTGAAGTAAGGTGGGGATGGAGTAACAATGGAATTCATCATTGGGGAAACGGGAATACCATGAAAAAGCCCACGGGCCAACAGCAACTTCCGTCACGTTTATGCATACAAAATCCAGGTTGTGACCCCGCCAGAAACTGAGCCAAAATCGCATTGACGGGAGGCGTGTGATCTGACCACTACAGCAGTGCAGGAGATGAAAGCCGCAGTTCGTTTCTGTAGTCACGGCTGTTCATTGCTTCAGCCACGCTGGGTTATTATTGATTCGTAGCTGCACTACCCGCCAGTAAACGCACTCCTGCAGTTGACGTGGCCTCATTAGCGAGATAGCTGCCCTACAGCGTGTTCATGATTTATTAAGAGTATGGTTACCCTGCCGCCTATACGGCATGACTGCTGTGCCTGTGCGGCAGTATGAATTATTTACAGCAAGCTGCTCTCCCATGTCCTACCACTTGGATAATTTAAACGATACTTCAAATTTTTGACAAAAATGTGTGTGTGTGTGGTGATGACCTATAGCATGAACGAGCGCTAGTTTTCATTCTTATGGGTAGCACTTTAGGGTTTTTTTTTCTTTCTGCGCTGAATAGAATAACGCGTTCCCTGGAAGATGGAGTGCATTTTTATATCCCCCCCTCCCAATTTAAAATATGTGGGTTTACTTGCGTTTTATGTTCTGCTGGGCTGTGTGCAAGGAGAACAGGTTTTTAACAGCAAAATTGGCAATTTCTGGTGGCCAAATGACTATAAAAAGGGCCTTTTTTTTTTAATTGTACGTAGTGTAACTTTTACGGGCTTGACTGTTAAAGCATCTGTAGACCGATTGTTAATTATGATGATTTATATTGTAGTAGGTTTGAGTATTTTAAACTGCTGCATCTTAGAGAAAATTTATTAACTTTTCCATTACTGTTAGGGAACAAAATTTGGTTTATTTTTGCCTAACATTCTTTAAATATAAAATTCTCATGCCATATATGGAGAACTTAAGTACCCCAAGGTTTTTAAAGAAATATCTGTGCGAGAAAACTTGGTAAGGTTTTATCACGAAAGACAGCTGTGATCGACACACTGGTTTTTAGTCCCGGATCGGGATTTCTCTTATAGTGCTATTCCAGTGAAATGACAAGGCATATAGGTCTCGACGACAAGGACCCGACAATCTGAAGTCCAAGGAACTTCGTTCTATATACCATATATAGTCAATTCACGTTTACTTCCAAATTTTCTGAAGCCCTGCAGAAGCAAACATATCTTAACCAAGTTTAGAAAATTACACCAGAAGGGCAACGCACCACATTCGTGCGCACTCACTTTAAGAATAATTTCCTTAAGAACTATTTCTTACTAGGCATTACCAACACACGTATTTACTCCCTGTTTTTATCAATATCAATTATAAATGAAATATAATAATAAATAGACAAAATACATATAAAGGTTCAACTTAACCAGAAATAAGGTACATTTACGTTAACAAAAAGTATAAAACGCTTTCGATACATAACATATTTAGGAAACAACCAAGAACGTCCCATATGGGGTTATTTTTCAAAGGTTTGATACAAAAAATTAGAATAAACTGCAAATAGACTAAACATATTGTTACAAGACGCCTGAGTTCATGAGGGATGGAAGTCTTAATAAAATTAAAAGAACTTAATTTGCTTTTCACTTATTCACAAAGCTATTATTTACAGCATTTAATTATATAGCTCCACTATAATTCTTTTTATTTCACAATGAGCGCAATATTTAATGTCTATTGCAACTCTAATTAACGTCTCTGTTTGGTTATAGTCAATTAACTCATACTCATCATTAAAACACGTTCAGTCTATCTGTTGCCATCATTTGTAATGTCTTTCACTCACACATCCAGTCCAATAGTCCAACCTGCAGACGCATTATTCACTGCTCTGATGTTTGCAGTCGCAGATTTCCCCCCCTCTCTGGTTACCTCCGGCGCTATTCATTGCTCTTCGCCGCACAATCGCCCAGACTCCGGCCTCATATAAACTCTTGGGCTCGTAGGCCCGTCGCACTTTTATACTATCGCTGGCCTTGATCTGGAAGGTTCAACGCATCCCGAGTCATGCTGAAAAAAGTAAGGCTGTAATAATGACCAGAATATTCCTTCGAAAGACTCCCGATACCCAAGGTCGGAAACGGCACAGGCACGCTTTGTAAACATCCCTTTGTGAAAAGCCGCTGTGTATCCGTTGCAGCTGATAGCGCGCGTGCATCCATACATCATCTGAGCCTCACACGCTCGCAGAGCGGCCGCCTGTAACCACTGCCTCTAGCAGAACGACCCGGGAACCACACATCCAGAAGGCCGCACTTCGACAAGCCGTCGTGGATCTTCGCTGTACTTGATGACTTAGGCGTTACACTTGATGATAAGTTCAGTCCAATTAAGATTTGTGCCCATCTCTCGGCATAACTCAAAATCACTCTGCACCGAGTCGATAACCAGAAGGTTCAAGTTTCACTGTAATGAGACTGTCCCGTCATTCCTAGGCTTTCGGTCCTTTAACAGCACAACGTAAAATTCAAACGTTAACTAAACTTTTTTTCCTTCAAGCCAATGTTCCTGAATATACGAGACGACGCATCCGCAAACCCATTCATTATACGCTGTGCGGCTCTAGCATTATTCTGCACATTGTTTTAACTCGTTAGTGTGGCTTAGAGTTTTTTCGATAGGCGTACTTTTATCAGCCGCGTTTCATATTTAATTTTGCAACGAGGTGAGTGCAGTCCAACTTCAGTGAATGTTTCTCGAGTGTGCTTATTTTGTTGACGCCATACACGCCACACGTACGGAGACATCATTTCATTAACTCTAGAAACAAGAGACTTTTAAATCAAATTAACTAAATTTACCCTGCCGTTTAATCGGGAACCGAAATACCGATTTTTAACGCGTACTTTTCAGCCAACAAAGCTGAGTAGGGCCCTGGCTAAAATAATTAATAACCAAAGCATTACGAATAATTAAATTCAAACCGAGACCTGACGAAATAAAGAGACAGACCCCACAGAATGTTCTGCACACATAATTGCCTTTGAACAATGGAACAAGCCTGATTAAAGAGGCATCATATGTGCTCTGTTTTCATCGCAGTCCTTTTTTTTTCATTTTTTAAACGCAAGAGTGATTATTGCTAATGGGGAGAGGGTTCGTACGGAGCAGAATTTTTATGCCATCTATTTAATTATTTTTTTTAAAGTGGCAAGTTCTGAATTTTTCACTGAGGTTACCTAGCTGACAAAGTTCTCCCGCACAACCCATATCCTCACCACATAATATGATCCTATTTTAATTTGTAAACTTTAATTTTTAAAACTAAATATAAACATTGTCACAGGCTGGATATTCATATAGTTTAAAAATAAACGTGTTCATAATATAAAACAATTGTTTTACAATTTTTTCACAACAATGCAGTGGTTTATTTCTTTTGGCGGAAACATCCACGTTTGTGTACTATCTGTAAATTAAATTTAGCTGGTTGGTAGGTGAATTGAAGATTTGATCACTATTTGACAGCAACGTATCGGAAATATTCACCTGTTGGCTGTTAGGAAAAGGGTTGAATCTAAAAAAAAAGTTTATTTTGACACAGCCGTTCTGATGAGATTGCTACGTATTACCAGCGTGTGTTGTAACTTAACGAGGCGATGAGTTGAGTTGAGAGATTTGGAAGGCTCTAAACAACGAGGTCTTGAGAGCCGATGAGGGTGAAATTAGGTGACAATGGAGAAGTGCCGGAATGCAAGGGAGGGGAAACGAAAAATCCCCGAGAAAACCCGCCGACCAGTGGCATCGTCCCGCACGATCCCCACTTGCGAAAATCCGGGAGTGACCCGGCCGAGGATTGAGCCCGGTTCGCCTTGGTGGGAGGCGAGCAGTCTAACCGCTCAGCCACCGCGGCCCCACGATGGTTCTGAGGTTTGCGATATACTCTGTAGAAAAGTAAGTTATAGGGAATTTTTTATTATACATAAAAACCAATGAGTGGACATAGTCCTACATGAAACTCAGTAGTTGTGCTGGTGTAGTCACGTGTCATTTAATATTACTGTGAATTCTTCCAACTTGAGTTTTGCGCTTTATAAATTTTCGTAATTTAAGGATTTTTACTTGATGTTTGCGATTCCTGTCTGCGCCACCGAAATGATCTTGCAACAGAGTGAAATTAGTGGAACTACGGCAGATTCTAGTCACACCAGTCTTGCTTCTGGTACGTAACAACACCCATATGGTATTTTGCTTCTATTTCCAACTCAGTGACTCACCAGATGGCCAACGCCAGCTTTGTTCCTTACTATCATTTTACTTACCTAGAAGGGTTTAACTAATCGTCGACAACGAGGTTATTACAGACGGAGCAAGTTGCTAAGAGGAGCAGGGACGGAGAAGGAATCGGCCATGGACTGCTTCGAGCATAAACAGGATGTTGGGAGATTAAACGCCCCAACTACGGGAGGTGATTCCTTATGAAATATAAAATAGAAAATATAATATAGGACACCATATACCTAAACGGAATATTGAAGGAGAAATGAGGATATGAAAACTGGGTATTGAAAACGTATTTGTGCCGAATGCCTTGTACAACGCCTACAAAGTCCGCAGAAAAAACGTGACTTATGCTTCCCATATTGCAGAAACACATGCGTAATACTGACCGTCCTAGGTCTGTGAGTACTGTTTGACTTAAGGAAGTGATACGTCAGCATATCAACGACATGCCCTCCGACAGTAAACGCTCCATAAAGCGCCAAATGGGCGTGTCCCATTCAACCCACGTGGGACGTATTGTGGATAAATCGCAGTCATCCCTACAATTTAATTTTCGATTTTTGATATAAAATTTAAACTTATCCATGCCTTGCCTTGTAAAAAATTTGCAGTGTTTTCACAGCCCTGCATATTAACTATAAATGCATTGCCACGGACGGTTTATAACAAATCATGAAGAAAAATGGTTACGTTTATCTTGGCCATTAAAGGTTAAAGAGTATACATTGTTAAGAACTTTTCTCAGTGGATTTTTTTGAAAGTTAATGCCTTCATACCACTCTTTAGAACAAGAAATATTAGGAACAACAATTGTGAATAACAATTATGAACTACATATAAATCGCATTTCAAAATAGTAGCCTATGGGCTGTTAGGGCGCCAGACGTACACACATTCATTTCTCCTTTTACGTGCGTATGTCATTTCCCGAGACATTTACAACATTTACGTACTTAGACGAATGGGAACGCTGTACGAGTGTGCATCTCATTAGGCAGAAAACCTTATGCATACTGTGGGAAAAGGGCATTGATGACCAGGTATAAGGCTCAACTCTAACAGATGTTTGTTTTAAAGCGGCAAAACAATTGTTGTCTCTGTAAGATCCATGTTTACAACAATAATGTTGGTGGTTGTATGAAAAGCTGGCAGCTATGTGTGTTAACAGTTACAAGAGTGTAACACAGCACACCATTTTATATTCTACACTGAAACCTCGAACTCATACCAGTGCGAGAAACGTTGACACTGAAGTTATTATCGGTAATAATAACACTAACAAACGCATGAAATATAGACATAACAAAGAGAGGCGCAATATTCTACTTCAGACTATATTAAAAAATATAACTATTTGTACACCAAACATCGGTTGAACGCAATGACTCGGTGCCAATCGCTAATAGTTAAGCTAAGTTTACAATAAAAAATTATGCATTAAGAATAATGCAGTAAGCGCTTATCTGTCATATGGAAACACCTCTTCTGTATTTGCAGTTTCCAATATTGTTTTAATTCTTAATTCTAGCCAATGGAAACAGGCGGCAAGCCTGTTATGTTTACCATTGTTCCTAACCTAACTTTATATAGCACAACCATATTTAAACAGATCATACTTCACAGCCGACATTTTCTATCAGAGAAGCTTATTTTTGTGAACGAATATAATCGTTAACATGTGCACACACACACACACGACGTTATAATATTGTTTATACTTATATTACTGCAAATAATCGTTTCCCGCCAACAGCACCGTCTGCTGTGTTCTGAGTGGTCATCGCCTCACAAGTTTCACTCAAGATATAAAATATTTAACTATTTCTTTCAATGCCTAAGGAAAGCCCAACAACGCACACGACCTGCTAAGTTCCATTGGAAACCAATACACGAGGCAACACACTTTCGTTTCTTCTGCACACGTCTCACCGCATAATTTAACGCTTAAATTTTTCTATTGCAAACCCAGCTTTACTTCAGACTTCGCAGCTTACGCTAAATTAAAGTGCAGACGTGTGTTTAAACGCAGTCAAATCAAATAATTTATCTGTTCATAGTGTACAGTTGTTACCAAGAAGAACAGAAATTATTTGTAAATATCTTCACTGTGTAAAATTATTTCATGTATTCTGGAATGCTTGTCTCCTAGCCTACAAATTGATAGTGATAACAATTTACGAAAATATGTAACAACTTGAATTATTTGTGGCAGTAGGGCACCCTTGTGTGTTAACTTTATGGCATATTTATAAAATTATAATTTACTTGTCCTAAAAGTAGTTATGTTCCCTGTGCCTCATGTTTTGTGGAATAAACAAATACTTTTTTCGTTAATGACCGCTAATTTTGTTTTCACGATTACACTACACGAACGAAATATATTTTATAACATGCAAGATCATCTTCATAACGAGAATTGTTAATTCATACAGCAAATTTTGTTTCAATCCGTTCATCGTTGGTATTTTCACCTCTTTCCTAGCATTCCCCTACCACTTAACGTGTTAATTTTAGTATATTAGTGAGACACTATCAGTATGCGGTGTATAATATTTTCAAATGGGTTTTATGAAGTTTCCGGTGCCTAAATTCTGCGAGAGGTGTGAGTCGTTTATGCCGGCACTACACTACACCCAATTTCTGCTACCTTCTGTTATACCCATGGGCACAACAGAAGGCATACAATTTACTATAGTAGAAGAGAAGAAAAAACGCATCATTTTATACCCACACGTTTCCTAAAGTGCTGACAGAAAATTGTAAATGGCAGGCAAAACGTTTCGCAAGGGGCCAGGGGTACAACTGCAACCAAATGTTATATATTGGCGCTTTGTGGTGCATACAAAATTACGAAGATTGTTTCTTTCGTCTGAAGACTTCATTTCTTTAGGTTCCTAAGCACGAGTACTATAAATGTATGGAACATGATATGAGTAACGGCACTACTTATGTATGGAAAACAAGGTACTGTATTCACATGCATGTACGGCGGACAATTACGCCACTCATTAAAACATTAGCATATTTTTTAAACAGGGGCGTAGCCAGGAATTTACTTTGTGGGGGGTGAGGGGATTTTATATTTATCTTTTTGGACAAAATACGAAAGCTCTAATGTTAGAAATTAAAAGTTAAAATATTTTATAATCAACTGGCTAATAAACAGATATAAAGAACCACAAAATGCTATAAAAATCCTTCATGTTCAAGGTTGATCACACATTTCTTATATTAAAATAAAATAAAATTTGTCATTTAGTTTTCAAATTTTATTTTTGAATATTTTACTATCATTTTGGGTTGAAGGGGAGGGGGATATTTACCGATACCACAACCCCCTTCCCCCCACGATACACCCTCTTTATTTTTTTATAATGAATCACCTCCCGCGGTTTTAGCGTTTAATTTCAGAATAACCTGTGTACTTACTGAGTGATCCTTCTTATTGCTGCTTTGTTTTATTTGAGGCAAACATCTCAAACAGCTGACTAGCGGCATCATGACGCAGTCAAGCCATTTGATACAATGTTTACAGCTGTTTTGTTGTCAAGTGCAAATAGTTTGCCATNCGGCATCATGACGCAGTCAAGCCATTTGATACAATGTTTACAGCTGTTTTGTTGTCAAGTGCAAATAGTTTGCCATGAATTTTAAACAATATACAACTCATTTACTCAAAAAGTAGAATGTACGAGTGAATTATTTGCGAAATGTATTTGTAACGTTACATTTACGTAAGTTCTTATAAGTCGCATCTGAATAAACCAGCTAGTTACGAATATTATTTTTAAAGACGAAATCAACAGCTTAATTCATATGTTCTTTCGTTACTGATAGTGCCTGAGTTGTCAATTTCTGTGTTCAATTAATTGGAATAGTCTTTCAGCTTTCAGTTTGTGAATTAAACGTTTNAGTGCCTGAGTTGTCAATTTCTGTGTTCAATTAATTGGAATAGTCTTTCAGCTTTCAGTTTGTGAATTAAACGTTTTCGTGTTAACCTTTCGTTTACATTTTGGTTTATTGTTTTTTGTCAAAACTAATACGAATAGTCTTTTTATAGTTCACAATTCAATAAAGTGGCTGCTTTTAATAAATTTCCATTTAGGTGAACTTAAACCACCAACATCGTGTTTCAGTTCATAAAAACTCCATTTTCTACACGTTAACACCACTACACGTAAAAATGACTTAAACTTTTCGAAATCTTTGCGTACACCCATAAGCAACGCATGAGTTTACCGTTTTTCACTACGGAAAAACACTTTCACGGGTATACAACTAGCTTCCCCTAACCTTACAATGCTCCTCGTCAGCTGTTTCTGNAAACACTTTCACGGGTATACAACTAGCTTCCCCTAACCTTACAATGCTCCTCGTCAGCTGTTTCTGATGCGAGCTTCAAAACAAATTACGGTGTCGGCTATCTAGGTATATATGATCGAAGATGAACTGTAGTAAGGTATCTTCACAACGTCCGCCAGGAGTGTGTTTGAAAAACCTTGAAAAACAGAAATCAAAATGGCTGAACCAGGATGCGAACCCAGGTCCTCCAGAATGTGATTACGAAAGTTTATCACGATGCCTACTTGCTCGGTGGAAAAAAAATGCGCCACAAAAATTAAGATCCACGATAAGGACTGCGAGAGTTACGGAAAATGTTACATTTATTACTATTGGCTTACGTAATGTTTTATACTTCACTAGGTCATGATCAGATTCCCTGAGCACATGTTTAGCCCCAAAATGATTTACATTCTCCTTTCCCTTGTCACAAAGTTAAAGCTTCTCGGCTATTCATCGTGCCACACGTTCCGCATGGCTTTGCCTGGGCGCCAACCGCCAAACCCAACGACGGATGAATATTGACTAAGAAGTCGACTGATAATAAAAAAAAAATATAAAAAATAAATGCACGAAGGGGGAAGCTAAAAAAATAATTGATTATCGATGTAATTGTTATCAAGTGATTGCAGTTTAGTGCGAGTTTGTATTTTCAAACTCTGCTCTTAACTACGAAGACGTATAGCTCATGCGCGGTTACTTCCAACTTTTCTGAAGCCCTGCTAAAGTTATACTTCTAGGATTTTCTTCCGCCGCATGCAAACAAAGCTTAACGGAGTCTAGAAAAATACACCAAAAGGGATAACGCACCGCATTTGTGCGCACTTAGTGTAATAATATATTGCATAAGAACTATTTATTACTAGGTATTACCAACACTACTATTTTCTTTATTTTTTTATTCGTATTAATTTTAAATTAGATATTATTTATTACATGTAAATGAAACATAATTAAAAGTTCAATCTATCCAAAAATAAGGGACTTCTAAGGTTAACACAAGCATAAAGCGTTTGCGATACATGGTATATTCAGGATTTAGGAAACTACCAATCATGTCATACACGGGGTGAATTAAAAAAAGTTTGATTCAAAAAGTGTGAATAAACCGCGAGTGGACTAAAGTCATGTTCCCGACCACATAATTTTGTTTCCTAATACGAAGACGCGGTGCAGAATCAGAAAATAGTGTTCTATCGCTATCTTTGTCACAGAACTNTGTGAATAAACCGCGAGTGGACTACAGTCATGTTCCTGACCACATAATTTTGTTTCCTAATACGAAGACGCGGTGCAGAATCAGAAAATAGTGTTCTATCGCTATCTATGTCACAGAACCCCACTCCCACAGGACGAACACGCCTTCCAGTGGAAGTGACGCGGCACACAGCCAAGTTCGAGACTAGCACGGTCCCGTGATGGAGAAGGGTCTGTGACGGCGCGATTGCCCGAGATGAAAATGTACGCCGCGATAGGAGGGTTGGCGAGGCGGATTGGGGTGTCTGGGTGGAAGGCGCGAGACAATGGGTCGGTCGGGCACAATGGGGAGCCCTTACTATCTGTCTCATTGTGCCGGCGAGACATACAAATTAAACAGTGATTAGCGTTCGCCGCTGCGCTATTCAAGGGGGGGCCGCCGAATACCTACATAGTCAATTGACTAATTAATGACCCGCCCNACCCACACACACCTGTGGGCATGCTTCGTGGTTCAACAGCCTGCCGCTAAAGCTGAGGATTGGGGTCTGTCCCCGTGTCAAGTTCCCCAACACCCGAAGTGGGAACTTCTTGTACAGTTGGTAACACGAATGTAAGCGATCTCGGTGGCCTAGGCGCTGTGTTACTATATTTTTAAAACACTGGGGATCCGGGTTCAAATGGACATGTGTGTCGTTTAAGTTAAGTCATTTAGCGGGTGGGACACGCCACAATTATCCTTCTCGCATAGGGAGCCGCGGTGGCTGAGAGGTTAGACTACTCGCCTCCCGCCAAAGCGAACCGGGTTCAATCCCCGGCCGGGTCACCCCGAATTTTTGCAAGTGAGAATCGTGCTGGATGACGCCGCTGGTCGGCGGGTTTTCTCGGGGATCTCTCGTTTACCTTGCCCTTGCATTCCGGCACTGCTGCATTTTCACCTCATTTCGCCCTCATCGGCTCTCAAGACCTCGTAGTTAAGAGCCTCCCAAATCTCTCAGCTCAACTCTCAACTCCTTGCATAAAGCGGGGAAGTAACAAAAAATAAATATTGTCACAAAACTCCCGAGGGGCGTATCTGAGTTCGTGATGGATGGAAGTCTTAATAAAACTAAAATAACTAAATTTGATTTTAGTTTATTCACACATCTCTTATTCACAGCATTAATCTATCTATCTCAACTATTTCTCTTTTTATTTTTCAATGAGCCTAATACTTAAGGCGCCCGTCTACCTGAGAACAAGTTCGTCGAACCGGTCTCCTGGTCAAGCCAGCCGGGCGGGTGAGAGTGGCCGCAGTTGGAACTACTGTACCTTCTCTATCCCTACCCGCTCTAGNGTGGTCAAGCCAGCCGGGCGGGTGAGAGTGGCCGCAGTTGGAACTACTGTACCTTCTCTATCCCTACCCGCTCTAGCTGCTTTCACCCCTCCGAGCCCTAGTGCCAACGTCCTGCAGCAGGGTGCTTCCCAAGCGTACCCTTGACTCATTCCTTTCCTTCTACCTCCATTTTCGCTACAGCGTAGGGGCGAGCGCCGAGCTCTCATGACAAGGAGATNTGACTCATTCCTTTCCTTCTACCTCCATTTTCGCTACAGCGTAGGGGCGAGCGCCGAGCTCTCATGACAAGGAGATGCCTTGTGTTCAAATCGTAGCCGCAGCGTCTTACATATTTAACATTTATCGCGTACTTATAGTAAATGGCATTTAAATACAAATCTTCCACTCAGTCTACTTTCTCACAAGGCCTTTTAATAAGGTNACCTGAGAACAAGTTCGTCGAACCGGTCTCGTGGTCAAGCCAGCCGGGCGGGTGAGAGTGGCCGCAGTTGGAACTACTGTACCTTCTCTATCCCTACCCGCTCTAGCTGCTTTCACCCCTCCGAGCCCTAGTGCCAACGTCCTGCAGCAGGGTGCTTCCCAAGCGTACCCTTGACTCATTCCTTTCCTTCTACCTCCATTTTCGCTACAGCGTAGGGGCGAGCGCCGAGCTCTCATGACAAGGAGATACCTTGCGTTCAAATCGTAGCCGCAGCGTCTTACATATGTAACATTTATCCCGTACTTATAGTAAATGGCATTTAAATACAAATCTTCCACTCAGTCTACTTTCTCACAAGGCCTTTTAATAAGGTTTACGTAATGTAACGTAATACACTCATAATACAAATATGCGTGCATTTTCCCACAGGCGATGTCAATAAGCCTCTGTGAGAGAACCAGACATGCCTATTTTACAGGAACTGTTCTTTCTTTCCGGTTCAGCCAGTACAATTAATGATATTAATGATACAAGAGCAGAAAAATAGCGTGATATGGTTTAAACGCTAGTGCCGTAATAAAATTATATTTATTCAACAAAGAAATTGTAAACATTAGAGGCAGGATGTTTATCTTCAAAGGCAAAATAAATTTTGAACACATGCCTAAAACACACAGTGTGATATTAATAATAATAATAATAATATTGATGATGAGCTGACAACCCGAAGGTTGTTTTGAGCCCTGTGGCGATGGGAGCGCACCCAGGGTGACACCGAAGTTGATTCTACGTACGGTGGTTTACCATTGCCGCAATATAAAAAAGGCCACAATAAAAACGCGGGTTTCACTTAAATGAATGGCCTTACGTTATGTTAATCGTGGTCGTTACCATATTTTACCGAGAAAGAACTCTTTTGCCACTTATAAGGGAACAACCAATATTTTACAGTCGATTTGGTTACTTCTATTACAACTAATTATTCCTTAAAATTAGGAGCGTTGATGTGACTCAGTGTCTAGAAGTGGCGTGGCGGATTTTACGTCAATATAGCTTTCTGAATATGTCAACGAATGACACCAGCACACAACTTAACTCTTCTCTGTTTGCATCTTTAGTGCCATATTTAAATGTTAATAAAA
Source organism: Clitarchus hookeri (assembly GCA_002778355.1). NCBI lineage: Eukaryota > Metazoa > Arthropoda > Insecta > Phasmatodea > Phasmatidae > Clitarchus > Clitarchus hookeri. The sequence continues at coordinate 236,388 of NQII01003111.1, read as the reverse complement.
GTAAATAATTTAACCAAATATATATATATATATATTTTCCAAAAATATAATTATCTTTCGAAAATTTTTATTTTAGGAAACCATACATGTGTACATTGTGTAATTCTGCTCAAGAAAAGTTCAAATTCTTTTAATAAAAAGGAATGTATCCGCTCCCCCCCTTTCACGACGTAGTTTTAAAATAACGATGACATTGTTCTGCAGCACGTTTAAAAAGTTCTGTACTGCCCATCATCCACATGAGAACTCAGTAGCAAGCGTTAGTGACTGACAGACTAGCAAGTGCCCAACACCAGGCAAACAAAGCATAATGAAGTAGGAGCCTACGTATACTTGAATATAGAGTAAAATCAAATACTAACGAGTTTAGGAATTTCGCATCGTACTGTGTATGTACTAAATTTCTAGATTTAGAAAGAAAACTGTCGAACAATGTAATATTTAAGAGCGAGTTCTTAATACGACTAAGACTACAAATTACGGATATATGAAAACAATTTCATTAAGAAGCATTCCTAATGTTAGTTACAGACTCCATGAAAGTGGCAGTTATAGAGGTCGTTGTTTCATATTCATTCAAAAATAATAAATAATTGGCACCTCCTCGCCTTTTATAGCCATTCCCTTGCCCGTAACAGTGTCGATGCCTATGCTTCGATTGGACACAGACAGTACACAGCGACAAAGTGCAAAATAATAACTTAACATATAATTTTCTACAAGCAATTTAATTATTATTCGTAAATACAAATAAATAACAACTATTGCAAAATAACAAATACATAAAAAGTTTCTGTACTATACGAATATTCTGTTCCTGGTAAATTCTGAGGAAGTTAGAAAGTGCGTACTTGATAATTTAAAAAATAATAAAATAAAATAAACAAAAATTACATGTGTATAATATTTTGATCAGTTATGTTATTGCCCCTATAATATTAAATCTCCAGTTAGTTAGGAATATTATTTCATTTTATCGCAGAAATTAAAGGTATGTTGAAATCCTTAAATTTACAACATGCATATTTATGAACTATATTTTAAACTTACAGATTTTTTACCCTGCGTAATCTTAAATATATGGAACTGTGCCGATTTTTCTGAGGATCGGTTTTATTTATTGTATTATAAATTTCTACATCTCATATATGACGGACAGATAAGTTTGCATGTACTTTTGATGTAATGTTTTAAACATATGTATCGCTTAATTTTTTATCAATGTCGCCGCAATTTCGGTATATTACTTGCACATATGTGGTGTTTGGTGGAGAGCTAGATTTATATGTATTTATACGAAATTTTTTGAAAATAAGTGTTACTGAACTTCTGATAGTTGCAGCTCTAAATACATTGAAGTGATAAAATAACGATTTCAAAAATGGCTTTAGGATAACTTCCTGACTTATAAAAATTTTTTCCTACGTGATCCCAAATGCCGCTGAGATAAAGTAAATTTATAAATACTAAAGCGTGATATGTGTGTATATATATTATATATGTATAATTTTAGAAAACTGCATGCTTTTCTTTGGTGCTTTGTCACATTCCGTTCAACAGTATTACTAAAACGGAAATAATTAGACCGAAATTATTTAAGTTCAACGGAAAACACATATCCGGGTTATGATTATGCTGCTACACATTTTAATGGATAGCTATACAAATAGTAGAGCAAAAATAGATTATCAGTTACTCTCAATTGGCACATAACGGGTTATGTACAGTAAAACGACGTCTTCAAATTGATCTCAAAGTTTCAAACTTTGAACTATTTGTAAAAAAGAAATTGTTCTCGTTAAGGCAAGTAACAATAATTCCGCCTTACAAAACATATTTTTCAGCATTATCAGGATTACTCAATAAATTAATAATAATAATTAATCCGAGTTAATTAATGTAGCAAACTATTTCTGCTGTCCCTGCAATATGCTGTAACACTATTTGAGTAATATGTTTGAAAGCAAGAAAACCATTTACTAAAAAGTCTAAAAATAATGCAAACGATTTGAAGTGGGGCGATTTCATGTTTGCAACAAAACTACAATCGCCACGCGTGTGTTTGGTTCCGCGTCCTCTGCTCCTGAAGTTTTACCCGTATGGAGAGTCAATAATCACTCATAACTCCTCATTCAAAGTAACTAACAATTCATGACCGTACATCGTATGTTAATGAACCCCCGAACGGCGCGTTCCGAATGCTAAATAATGCTTAGTGTTTCACAAACTTAAAATAGGCCTATGTTGTTTGCGAATAATGGAAACAGAAACATCCCACATGAAACTAACTAATTTCCACGAAAAAAAACTGATACAGAAATAATTTTTGGTCGGAACAAGTTCCGTAAATATTCATGTCACATTGTCTAAAAATAAAACGTAACCTAAGGACATGCGTTAAAATAAGAAATGAAGTTCATAAAAAACTGGAACTTTCATAGTTATAATTAAAGGGAATTATTGAAAATTTTAAATAGAATTACAAATAACATGAAATAAGCATGTTACTTGTACAGTATACTCATTACAGTCTTAAATATGAAATGTATTTACTACATTAAAAATTACATCTTAAAATTGTTTAACAAAAGTTTCTAAGTAATATGTTATCCCTACAGCATGACGAACACATTGAACACTGCCTATAACGAACTATAAATAAATATTGTTTGAATGTATTCCAAACTCACAAAACGAAACATATTTAATTTAGGTTTTCATTTTAAATTGCACAGATTCCCAGTAATGTTGAGTATTAACATTACTCAATATTTAGGCAATTAAAACATACAGTACACAATATTTTTTTCTTACATTATAAAGATGACATGCCGATATCAGTCTTTAACAACACTTACAAAACCTATTTGTTAAATGGAATTGGCAGTATAAAGGAAAATGACCTTATTTTCAACTTAAGTTTTAGTATATACACTGAAATAAGTTGCGTTAGCATGTATTTTGAAAATTGCCTCGCAAAAATAGTTAACAANGAAGTTTTAGTATATACACTGAAATAAGTTGCGTTAGCATGTATTTTGAAAATTGCCTCGCAAAAATAGTTAACAATTAAAAACACCTTTATAAAAACCCACACCACAAATGATCGTAGTTTTCACATACAGTTAGNTTAACAATTAAAAACACCTTTATAAAAACCCACACCACAAATGATCGTAGTTTTCACATACAGTTAGTTACACATGAAAATAAATAAACACGGTAAAATGTAAAACAAACTGGGTTTCAAGATAATGAAGGAAAAAAGTAAATGCTACTTATATACATATCAAAACTCTTGGTACGAATACATGTGATAGAATTGTTATTTTAAATTGCTGCTGTATAAATCCTCTTCACCACTTTTTTATATCTCGTAAAGGGAGTCCTTTAGGGTACCGTGGGTCTATAAGTTCAGGCAGCATAAAATCCATGTACAAACAATTCAATTTTCGCACCATTTTTGTTTTCCAAAATTCCATGTCACGNGTTCAGGCAGCATAAAATCCATGTACAAACAATTCAATTTTCGCACCATTTTTGTTTTCCAAAATTCCATGTCACGCTCAATTTTCTGGACAAGCATACCTAAGGGAGTCCAAATGATAAAATAGCACATCTTCCTTTGCGTGATGTGCAGTTGTTGCCCCTGAATTTGATGCATGTATCTGTCATCCTCTTNATAAAATAGCACATCTTCCTTTGCGTGATGTGCAGTTGTTGCCCCTGAATTTGATGCATGTATCTGTCATCCTCTTTCAGGCGAAGTTCTCCTGATTCAAGACGACAGAACTTTATTGTATTTTGTTCTATTGCTTGTTGGGGAGTGACGTGTGACGAAATGAAAGGGCACTTGACTCTGACAATGGAATCACTGTCTATCTGACCATCTGGGGTAGCTGCCAACCAAGGCATATCTTTATCGACAAACAACCCTGACGCCATCACAGTTTTACCTAGTGCCTTTGCTAGTGGTTCAAGAGCTAAATGCTCTTTTTCCAATCCGTAATTAGTGACCTTTGGTCCATGGAAACTGCTGTAAATTAGAGATATTAAAGTCTTTGTTATTGGAGTTGACGACTTCATTTTACAAATGTGTCCGAAAGATGAGGCTGTTACCAGTTTCTATCGTTCTGTTAGCCAAAGATGAGAGTTGTACTGTGCATTTGTGTTGGCCTNAAAGCAAGAAAACCATTTACTAAAAAGTCTAAAAATAATGCAAACGATTTGAAGTGGGGCGATTTCATGTTTGCAATAAAACTGCGTGTGTTTGGTTTCGCGTCCTCTGCTCCTGAAGTTTTACCCGTATTGAGAGTCAATAATCACTCATAACTCCTCATTCAAAGTAACTAACAATTCATGACCGTACATCGTATGTTAATGAANGGAGAGTCAATAATCACTCATAACTCCTCATTCAAAGTAACTAACAATTCATGACCGTACATCGTATGTTAATGAACCCCCGAACGGCGCGTTCCGAATGCTAAATAATGCTTAGTGTTTCACAAACTTAAAATAGGCCTATGTTGTTTGCGAATAATGGAAACAGAAACATCCCACATGAAACTAACTAATTTCCACGAAAAAAAACTGATACAGAAATAATTTTTGGTCGGAACAAGTTCCGTAAATATTCATGTCACATTGTCTAAAAATAAAACNAAAAACTGATACAGAAATAATTTTTGGTCGGAACAAGTTCCGTAAATATTCATGTCACATTGTCTAAAAATAAAACGTAACCTAAGGACATGCGTTAAAATAAGAAATGAAGTTCATAAAAAACTGGAACTTTCATAGTTATAATTAAAGGGAATTATTGAAAATTTTAAATATAATTACAAATAACATGAAATAAGCATGTTACTTGTACAGTATACTCATTACAGTCTTAAATATGAAATGTATTTACTACATTAAAAATTACATCTTAAATTTTTTTAACAAAAGTTTCTAAGTAATATGTTATCCCTACAGCATGACGAACACATTGAACACTGCCTATAACGAACTATAAATAAATATTGTTTGAATGTATTCCAAACTCACAAAACGAAACATATTTAATTTAGGTTTTCATTTTAAATTGCACAGATTCCCAGTAATGTTGAGTATTAACATTACTCAATATTTAGGCAATTAAAACATACAGTACACAATATTTTTTTCTTACATTATAAAGATGACATGCCGATATCAGTCTTTAACAACACTTACAAAACCTATTTGTTAAATGGAATTGGCAGTATAAAGGAAAATGACCTTATTTTCAACTGAAGTTTTAGTATATACACTGAAATAAGTTGCGTTAGCATGTATTTTGAAAATTGCCTCGCAAAAATAGTTAACAATTAAAAACACCTTTATAAAAACCCACACCACAAATGATCGTAGTTTTCACATACAGTTAGTTACACATGAAAATAAATAAACACGGTAAAATGTAAAACGAACTGAGTTTCAAGATAATGAAGGAAAAAAGTAAATGCTACTTATATACATATCAAAACTCTTGGTACGAATACATGTGATAGAATTGTTATTTTAAATTGCTGCTGTATAAATCCTCTTCACCACTTTTTTATATCTCGTAAAGGGAGTCCTTTAGGGTACCGTGGGTCTATAAGTTCAGGCAGCATAAAATCCATGTACAAACAATTCAATTTTCGCACCATTTTTGTTTTCCAAAATTCCATGTCACGCTCAATTTTCTGGACAAGCATACCTAAGGGAGTCCAAATGGTAAAATAGCACATCTTCCTTTGCGTGATGTGCAGTTGTTGCCCCTGAATTTGATGCATGTATCTGTCATCCTCTTTCAGGCGAAGTTCTCCTGATTCAAGACGACAGAACTTTATTGTATTTTGTTCTATTGCTTGTTGGGGAGTGACGTGTGACGAAATGAAAGGGCACTTGACTCTGACAATGGAATCACTGTCTATCTGACCATCTGGGGTAGCTGCCAACCAAGGCATATCTTTATCGACAAACAACCCTGACGCCATCACAGTTTTACCTAGTGCCTTTGCTAGTGGTTCAAGAGCTAAATGCTCTTTTTCCAATCCGTAATTAGTGACCTTTGGTCCATGGCAACTGCTGTAAATTAGAGATATTAAAGTCTTTGTTATTGGAGTTGACGACTTCATTTTACAAATGTCTCCGGAAGATGAGGCTGTTACCAGTTTCTATCGTTCTGTTAGCCAAAGATGAGAGTTGTACTGTGCATTTGTGTTGGCCTGAAGAGAATTTCTCTCACAGTTATTAAGGCTCAGCTTTTGCAGAAAATTTTCTTCTTGACTCCGAAATTCTTCTTCGGTCGTTTCCGGTTCTGAATTAACATTGCCATAGTGACAGTCTGGACCAGTCATGTTTAGCTTCTTACGTTTAAGTTTTTTATGGTTTCCTGGTTGTCGCTTTCTCCTTTTCTGCGCTGACCTTTGCTTGTTGCGAATATTGTTAGTGCAATATAAGCCNCTTCGGTCGTTTCCGGTTCTGAATTAACATTGCCATAGTGACAGTCTGGACCAGTCATGTTTAGCTTCTTACGTTTAAGTTTTTTAGGGTTTCCTGGTTGTCGCTTTCTCCTTTTCTGCGCTGACCTTTGCTTGTTGCGAATATTGTTAGTGCAATATAAGCCTGGGCTTTGAAGTGTCATTTGTTTGTGAAGCATCCTTTGAGTTTCCTCTTTAGTGTGATGTTCGATAACAGAGATATTGCATCTTGTATCGTACCCACCTCGCAAATAAAAGTTCACCCTCTTACCTCCTACAAATTTGCAAAGAATCGAGTTGAATCTTTCAACATTATTTGTAGAAACGTTGTGAACAAGGCTACTGGCGTGGTGGGCAACGAGGTTCTTCGCTGACATTTCATCCCACACATCTACTGCTTTCAATTCCTCCACTACTCATACTTCGCCATCCTTTGGCCCTTTTCAAAAATAAACTTTTTCTTGGCATCTTCCATGATCACCAAAAACATGGATAAGTCCATTATGGATGTCCTTTTGCAATTCATTTATTCTTTCTTGGAAAGGCAAATTTTGAGTGCTCCTGCATTTTATGGCACTTGTCACTGCGACGCGAAGACGAAACTGATGCACAGGATCTAAAACCCGTCTGATCGCAGCAGCCACCGGACCAACAGTAGATTTAGTTTTAGAAGCTATGTCTCTCAGTCTGCGGTTCCAGTTTCTGATGACATGATTCTTACATTCAATGTTTGTGATGCTGAAATTAGGTCCGTATGGTTGATTTGCGATCAGCGGTTTCATCACGTTTCTGTCGCCATCACCTGTACATATGAGGGAAACAGTGTTTAAGTTAAAGTTTAACGTTCTTATAGTATACAATATAAATTTTTTTGTACTTTTACAAAGAAAATCTTTGGCAAACCTGTTGCCAAAGGAGTCCTTTGTAGAACTACAAAGCTTTTACTTGTAAAAAATACAATTACTTTCAAAGTAGACTTGCAATAAAATTGTAAAATTACAATGGATAATCTTGTATATGGAATTCATTGGTAAGTAGCAAATCTAAAACCACATTGTTTAGTTTTCTTTCGAAAACAAATTTATGTATAAGAAAACTGATACAAATATTATAATTCATATTTGTGTACGAAAAGATAGTGACAACCAGACTCAAACCCGCACCATTTTACTTTTCAACCTAAGACCTAAACCACGACATCAACACATTACACAGTTAGAATTGTTGTTATACAAATGAAAAGTATATATATGTATTTACTTAGCAAAAATGTTCAACATTTCATCATTTTTTTAAATACGTGTCTATAGGCGGATTACACATTTTCACGTTCACTGTTTCATAATTTCCAAGTATATTCTCGGATGAAGCGTTGCGTCGGGATGAAATTTCCTGGCATAACTCATCCGCAGAATTTTATTATAGGCTTTTAGGTTAGTTAAAAAATATTAGGAGTGGGGGAACACACAGACATAATCGCATGAGCGCATACAATTTTCTCTACTGGGAAATAATGCTAAAATGCAATGAAATTACACGACAAGGACACACAATTCGTTTTAATTCATGTTCATTATTCAACTTAATTTTATTAGCGCAGGCACACGCGCACGTTTAAATGTTTTAGCTTTTGATACTTATCATAGAATGAGATAATTCGTACTTTTTCTTCTCGACTAAAAGCGATTACTGTTGACTAGAAAATGTCTTAGAGTTTTACTATAAAAACGGCCATTGTAATTTTAGAAACAAGACATTTTACATGGACTTTTTTTTAATTACACTGGTACAGGATGTTAGAATCATTTTCCTAAATAATATAAACACAGGCGAGAGCTTGAAAACTAGAACTTCACATTTGAGACACAATATGTATTTCGATGATCATGTAACAATTCGAGAAATACGTTAATGGCAGAAATTTGACTTTGTTCAGTGTATCCGAATTTGCTGTGCAGTAAAAGTATACACAGAAAACTGAAAAGTTGGTATTCAGCAGCGCTTAATGTTGATTTTCAGATGGGTTTTAAATAAATACCAGTACTCCCATTAATATTTCCGTCTGTAGTTAATGTGGGACGTAAGATATCTGTACTTTTGATACATGCATGGATTGGCATATTATATTTTTCATGAGATTCTTTGACAGTACTAAACATTTCAGCAAATTATAAAATCACGAAAATTTGTCCAGTCCGTGTCTACGTTGTCGACCTCTTTTTAACTTATGAAAACTGCCACCCAAACCTCACCCAATCTCAGTACTCTACTCCCATTATTATTCGTACTTTTTTTGACGTGTATTTTTTGGATGAATAGAATTATTACAATTATTGTTATGCTATTACTGTAGGCATATGCAGTGGAACAGCTTATAATTTTTAGTGTAACTAANGACATCAACACATTACACAGTTAGAATTGTTGTTATACAAATGAAAAGTATATATATGTATTTACTTAGCAAAAATATTCAACATTTCATTATTTTTTTAAATACGTGTCTATAGGCGGATTGCACATTTTCACGTTCACTGTTTCATTATTTCCAAGTATATTCTCGGATGAAGCGTTGCGTCGGGATGAAATTTCCTGGCATAACTCATCCGCAGAATTTTATTATAGGCTTTTAGGTTAGTTAAAAAATATTAGGAGTGGGGGAACACACAGACATAATCGCATGAGCGCATACAATTTTCTCTACTGGGAAATAATGCTAAAATGCAATGAAATTACACGACAAGGACACACAATTCGTTTTAATTCATGTTCATTATTCAACTTAATTTTATTAGCGCAGGCACACGCGCACGTTTAAATGTTTTAGCTTTTGATACTTATCATAGAATGAGATAATTCGTACTTTTACTTCTCGACTGAAAGCGATTACTGTTGACTAGAAAATGTCTTAGAGTTTTACTATAAAAACGGCCATTGTAATTTTAGAAACAAGACATTTTACATGGACTTTTTTTTTAATTACACTGGTACAGGATGTTGGAATCATTTTCGTAAATAATATCATAAAGACAGGCGAGAGTTTGAAAACTGGAACTACACATTTGAGACAAAATATGTATTTCGATGATCATGTAACAATTCGAGAAATACGTTAATGGCAGAAATTTGACTTTGTTCAGTGTATCCGAATTTGCTGTGCAGTAAAAGTATACACAGAAAACTGAAAAAGTTGGTATTCAGCAGCGCATAATGTTGATTTTCAGATGGGTTTTAAATAAATACCATNAGGGTTTTAAATAAATGCCAGTACTCCCATTAATATTTCCGTCTGTAGTTAATGTGGGAAGTAAGATATCTGAACTTTTGATTTATACATGGATTGGTATATTCTATTTTTAATGAGATTCTTTGACAGTACTGAATATTTCAGCATATTATAAAATCACGAAAATTTATCCAGTGCTAGTCTACGTTGTCGACCTCTTTTTAACTTAAGAAAACTGCCACCCAAACCTCATCCAATCTCAGTACTCTACTCCCGTTATTATTCGTACTTTTTTTGACGTGTATTTTTTGGATGAATATAATTATTACAATTATTGTTATGCTATTACTGTAGGCATATGCAGTGGAACAGCTTATAATTTTTAGTGTAACTAANGAATTATTACAATTATTGTTATGCTATTACTGTAGGCATATGCAGTGGAACAGCTTATAATTTTTAGTGTAACTAAAACATAGAAAAATATTTAATTTATGTATTAAAGATTATTACAAAAATAGCAATCAATATTAAAACAGTCTATGATTTAAAAAAATTTAAATGCATGGATCAGTTTACTGAAATTAGATTTTCTACATTGTATTAATTAGGTTTAATTAATTTTGATAAGTAAATCTGTTTCTGATAATTTAATTATTTTTAACGCATTGCTTTACTTATTTGCCAGTTGTGTACATCACAAAATAGAATGGATACAATTTTTTTTTATAAATTAATGTAAACTTACCTATTACTTTGTTGTACTTCATGTTATGCATCTCGATGCTATTCCGGAAGCCTTCAACAATGATATCTGTTTCCATATCAGTCGACGACTTGGCCCAATTTTTATGACATACGTGTCGTTTAACAGTCTCGTCTTTTGAAGAAGCTCGCTCGNATCAGTCGACGACTTGGCCCAATTTTTATGACATACGTGTCGTTTAACAGTCTCGTCTTTTGAAGAAGCTCGCTCGTAAATGCAGCAATAAGCATTCCTTGTGCTAATAAAGATAACATTTTTGGTCTTGGCACCAATGATACAGGCCTAAAACAGAAAACCAACAAACCCTAATCAAATTTGGCATAAACTTAAAAAAAATCCTATAATTTGAGATAGGGATAGTTTACCACTCCAAACAAGGCGTTGAAATTTGTCCCATAAGATCGTTTGCTTAATGCTCCATCGGTAGCTACAGCTATGACAGGTAATCCATCCTCATCAACTTCCCCCACTTCTAAGGCCAAACTCGCTTCTTCTCTTCCAGCTTCTTGCATTCTTCGCCAAGCAACTTTTTTTATAACACCTGACAGATGTCTCTGACGTCTCTGAAATGTTTCTCTTGCCATGCATGGAAATTATAAATTCTAGGCAATGTGTCTAAGCTGCAAATAACCTTGGCCAGTGAGTAGCATGCTACTCACCCAAGAAGTATTGATGCCCATCCATACTTGGCTGGATTTTAGACATTCAGAATTAATTTTATCCTTCAGACCACACATAGAGCATTTAAAGTGGTAGATACTTTCNTGCTGGATTTTAGACATTCAGAATTAATTTTATCCTTCAGACCACACATAGAGCATTTAAAGTGGTAGATACTTTCCATTCCTTTTCTTTCTTCTTTTAGCAATACCATATTATCGAAGTTGCTAATAAAAAAAATTTACTGTGTCTACTTATTCTCGATATTTTAGAATACGTCTCCCTTCAGTGGTTGCTGAGGTTGAGATTGAAGTATTTGGATCTGGTGCTGTGGTATAGCTTTCTGTGTGTTCTCAAAAGTCTGGAAACTTAGATTGTCTGCTACTATTGACATCACCTTCAGGCGACAAAGGTAGCAGACTGACATCTGATATGTNCTGGAAACTTAGATTGTCTGCTACTATTGACATCACCTTCAGGCGACAAAGGTAGCAGACTGACATCTGATATGTCAGAAATATTTTCTGTTGTGTTTATGTCGAGTTCATCTTGACATTAATTTGCGCTTGAAAGATTATTGGGATAAGTAGCCCTCTTTTCTGGCGTTGCTATTTCCGTAGAAATATTAGGCCAATAGGAGCAACCTGGTTCCGAGTTCCCCAAATATAGACTTTGCGGTGTGAATGACAGTTCTGATGATCTGAAACAAAGTATTGAGATTCTTAACGAAATTGTTGAAATTCCAGTTATATACTAGGTATAAAATTTAATTAATATATTCGTACAAAATATAAAATAAACCAACGAATTACTTGTATAACTTCTTTCACTTATCGACGCCGTCTACCTTGCGCGCCAATGGCGTTGCAGTGTATTCGTAATACATATTTCAAGAGAATCTGTTCTACGTGTTTGCTAACTTTTGAGGCACGGGAAGAAATCGCACTTCAGACTGGCATGGAGTGCAACGTTTAACATGTCATTCATGTTGCTAACATTAACCTGAAACCCTACAAAATGACCAAAAACAGCATTTCCAAACTGATATATATTTTTTATGTATTCTGTATCTGTGATACTAGTATAAGTCTGCATTAAACGTTTAATAAAAACTTATTACTGGTAAAATTATAGAGTTATCGCTTAAATGCCGCAGTAAACGTAGCACGACGAGAAGTCTGCACGCCAGTTCNTTACTGGTAAAATTATAGAGTTATCGCTTAAATACCGCAGTAAACGTAGCACGACGAGAAGTCTGCACGCCAGTTCAGAGCCTTGCACGTAGAGGCAAGGGGACACTTGATACGCGTGCCAGTGTCGTCCTTAGTGCTCTTGCTTCTGTGCCTCAAAAGTGGAAAATAGTTTCTGGTAGACGGGCGTTACAAAGAAGTGTAAAGTTAACTTACCCAGAGCATATTTCAACATCAGGCATAACAACAAAACGAAAAAAAATGTTTGCGGCAGTTCAAGTAGGATTCATGAAGTTTAATGTATATAAGGGAAATATGTGCAGAGTTGAAGAGGCCGCCGATAGACAGTGTGGATGTAAGATACTGGAAAACGATAATTTTGATGCAGGATGTGGCGTTGATCATAGAAGGTTGCTCCGGGTCAATGATCTCAACCGGGTGACCTTTAGTGACATCACCGTGGTCATGTTTGTTTATTATGTTACCCACTAGAAAACGCTGTACTCGTGGTGGCCATACTTCTTTTTGTAGGTGTAGTTTGTGTAAAATTTATAATCTATATATTTCATAAAATTTCAAAAATATTTATTTTATTCAGCAGAGTATCGAAAGTTACCAATAGTAAGGTACAAAGTTTACTAACTGTGCTTTTTAACATTCATAAATCGTTATTGATATTAAAAACTTTCAAATCTTACGATTTAAAAAAATATTTANTTTAACATTCATAAATCGTTATTGATATTAAAAACTTTCAAATCTTACGATTTAAAAAAATATTTATTTTAATGTTCAGTAAAATCGAATTTCCAAATTGTTGTAACCCAACAAAACCTTTTTTTATGCTACGGAGATAATCATTTTATTTAACAAATAACATTACTTTAAATTTCAATTTCATAATTGTTTTTAATTTACGGAAAAATAGAACGAACAGTTCAGTAGGCAAAGTCACAGCTGAGGTCATTAGTCCAGCGCCGCTTACTGCCAACGGCGCCACATATTGCGACCAAACAGTCCTTTTCCATCTATTAATATAAAACACGCCGGAAAAATATTATGCAGACCTGCAAGGTTAAACCCATAAATAATCAAAGCATCGAAGGGGTTACATAAGATGGAAATTGAGCAACGATGGAATTCTGTGGTGGGAGGAACAAGAGTACCCCCAGAAACCACGCAGCTACCAACACGTTACCCATTTACGAAAATCCGAGGTGACCCTGCCGGGAATCGAACTCATTTCCTTCAGTAGCATGGACTAGTATGATCCCCACAACGTGCAAGCTTTCAGCAATCCGTTGGAATGGCAGTAATCGACACCTAGGTTGGGGCCCAAAAATTTTTTAGCCACATACCTGTTACTCCAAATCAATATAAAACGAAGTTCCGTTTGAAAATAGGGCTAAAAACACTCATCGGATATTTATATGTTTGTTGAGTTTTTCAAAATCTAAATAACGGTACGTAAATTAAAAATTTTGCTTGAAAAACAAGCTGAGGTTATTGACAGAATAAATTCATGAGTCAAATTCCACGCTAGTGTATCGATTACCAGTAGTAGTCCTGCGACTATGTAAGCAAAATTATTTTAGATTTGTATTTCAATTTTTGTGTGTATGTATGTATATATATATTCATATATATTATATATATGTACATATATATATATATAATTTCCTTTCTAATACCTGATAGACTATATGAGGACCTTTATTTTGACTTAATATAACTTATTGCCAGAAACATTACCATCATCATCCATTCCACTTCGCCATGCCCTTTAGATATATGAGAAGGGAACACAATACCATTAGTATGAAACTATTAAAAGCAAGAAGGAAGTTAATGTGCCCCTCCTATTTGAATAACACACAAATTTCTCGGGCGCAACTTCTAGACGCTGACGTCTAGGCATCATCTTAGAATTACAATGTCCGAAATCGAACTCATGCAACACATTGATATGTCTGCCAACTTTATGGTTAACTGTACTAAGTATTTGTTTTTGTGAGCAAGGAGGTGACGTCATGCAATAAAATAATCAGCAGTGCTGAATTAATTTCGACGTATCGCTTACGAGGTACTACGAGGTAAGTCGACTACAACCGCGAGTTCATTGCATAGACATCACACGTGACACACACGACTGCAACATTAATTTACTTAATCGTGTTTGCATATTCTGGGTGTATTAACTATGTTGCAAAGGAGGTTCACAGTAATGTATCCCCTTTCCCTTCTAATAAAAAAAAACATGTTCTACCACTCTTCGCTAATTTTACACCCACTCACAACACATTTATATTCTACATATCTTGTTAGCTCGTTATTCTAAGGAATACTATTATTTCTGACTTACCTTTCATTTGTATTCGCATAACAGTCGTCACGCAAGTTACGACATGATGGATAGTCAGTGCAAGCCACGGATGGTCCCGAATCAGCTGTTTTGCCACATCCACTGTTTGCAATTTTGTTCGATTGTTCTTTACTTATCAGACGTGTTCTGCAAAAGATAAAAAAAATTCAGTAAAATAGTTTTAAAAATAGTTAATTTTAATTAGTGAACATTTAAATTCTATCTACGAAAGAAAAAAAGATAAGCATTCGTATGTAAGAACCTGTGCACTATACAGTAATAAAAGTGCTGGCCACTTAGTTAAATCTAATTTTTGCGTTATATTAAGTTGCAAAATTTATAATATTGCGATTTGGCGCGATAACAACAGACATACACGCATTGCGGATCCGACAACAGACATAAATGTATTGTGGATCCGAAGGTAATAACAAAATTTGTCTGTTACAAATGCGCTCGTCGTATAGCATCAACGTGACACACTCATATTAGATTCATAATTTACAATTTTTATCACTTCAACATGTGACCGCCATTGTCAACATGAAATAATTAGTATGCAAATGACGGCAAAACACGCAAATCGGTTCAAAATTCTTTTGGGTTGTTAGAACTTATCAGAGTACAAAACTTCTAAAATACTGACTCAGAAATCAAAGGAAAGACAAAATCTACACATGTGTTTATTTTATCCAAGAAATTTACCTGACGCATTTTAAATATTAAGTAATTAGTCAAAGAAACGTCTTTAGCACTAAGAAGTTGAGTTTCCTTTCGTGAAAGNGCCTTTAGCACTGAGAAGCTGAGTTTCCTTTCGTGAAAGGTTTGTTAATCGTGTTGTGTACGTGGAAAGAAAAATAAACGGGGGTTGACAAACTCGAAACTAAAAAGAAACTAATGCAAATATAATAGTTTATTTGTTAAATTTGCATTTTTACATATTTTATTTTCACAATGTTGCCTTTATCACGGTAGAGGTTTACATTCAGTAGAGGTCGTATTTGTTGTTCTGCTGCCGTTGGAATATATCATGATTGTTCAACAAATGTGGTGGTCTTGGTATAATACTTTGATCCTCATAAATACAGTATTTTATGAAAACAGTGTATCATGTTGAACTCATTTTATAAAAAATCAGAAATATGAGTTTATTAGAAGTTTAACATGCTGTTTTATTTTCGTGTCATGTTACAGTAACATTAAACTCCTTGTAGTGATTTTCGTGAAATAAAGATCAGTATATTTNATCTACACATGTGTTTATTTTATCCAAGAAATTTACCTGACGCATTTTAAATATTAAGTAATTAGTCAAAGAAACGTCTTTAGCACTAAGAAGTTGAGTTTCCTTTCGTGAAAGGTTTGTTAATCGTGTTGTGTACGTGGAAAGAAAAATAAACGGGGGTTGTCAAACTCGAAACTAAAAAGAAACTAATGCAAATATAATAGTTTATTTGTTAAATTTGCATTTTTACATATTTTTATTTCACAATGTTGCCTTTATCACGGTAGAGGTTTACATTTAATAGACGTCGAATTTGTTGTTCTGCTGCCGTTGGAATATATCATGATTGTTGAACAAATATGTTGGTCTTGGTATAATACTTTTATCCACATAAATACAGTATTTTATAAAAACTGTGTATCATGTTGAACTCATTTTATAAAAAATCAGAAATAGGAGTTCATTAGAAGTTTAACATGCTATTTTATTTTCGTGTCATGTTACAGTAACATTAAACTCCTTGTAGTGATTTTCGTGAAATAAAGATCAGTATATTTNATTTTCGTGTCATGTTACAGTAACATTAAACTCCTTGTAGTGATTTTCGTGAAATAAAGATCAGTATATTTGGAAACACACTTGAAAATATGATATGAAAACACGCATGTATAAACAGAATTCCCAGAATATTTTTATACACGAATAACACCTACCTGGTACCGTCAAAATATTTAACTCTTTCTTTATTCCACTTTCGTTTCCTGTGATTTGCGTGCAGCATTAGCCTGGTTTTCTTCCCTCGTCTTCTCGTATCGTCAACACCTTTCATTCTTCCAGTGCTGCAATATAATTNAGCATTAGCCTGGTTTTCTTCCCTCGTCTTCTCGTATCGTCAACACCTTTCATTCTTCCAGTGCTGCAATATAATTACTCAAAAGAAAAAACTAACATTTTTTTATGTAGCAGAAAGTATTCCTTGGCTCCTTCACACGGCTAAATATACTTNACTCAAAAGAAAAAACTAACATTTTTTTATGTAGCAGAAAGTATTCCTTGGCTCCTTCACACGGCTAAATATACTTCGCGCGGCTCAACTAACAGCTAGGGTGTTGGCTCAACTCATAGGCGTTTACTGCACACCCTGTGCGGCGAGAGGGAGGGGCTGCTTAGCGTGCCAGAGCTGGTCCCTTTCTCCCCCACCCATTGCCCGAAGGCTGAGGCGGGCAATGGCCCAAGAGTGCGCCACCTGATGGGCATCGAGCAAGTGCAAAACATGTCGCAGAAATACGCGTTTCTCTCGAAATTTATTGCAGTGACCCTATCATTTTACTTGTGCAAATGCTGTACAAAACTTCAACGCAGGCCCCTATAAAAATTTCACACCACTTTCCTAAGTACATTTTAAGATACAACAGCTTGAAAATGCCTTTTATTTTTTTTTTTAGAGATTTCTAATACCTTCAAAATCATGTTTCCATGGGGCGCAGTGCCTTGAAAATGGTTTGCAGGCCTAGACTGAAACGTGATTTATTTTCTTACGAAAACAGATTGCGAACTTGTGCAGCAGTTTCTGAGAAAAACGTGTATTTCAGACACACTGTAACACCGTTCACTCATTAGGTGGNTTGCGAACTTGTGCAGCAGTTTCTGAGAAAAACGTGTATTTCAGACACACTGTAACACCGTTCACTCATTAGGTGGACGGGCGCCTTAATGTCTCTGTTTGGTTATAATAAAATAACTCATACTCATCATTAACACACATTCAGTCTGTCTGTTGTCATCATTTGTAACGTCTTTCACCCACGCACCCAGTCCAATANGGCGGGCGCCTTAATGTCTCTGTTTGGTTATAATAAAATAACTCAACTCATCATTAACACACATTCAGTCTGTCTGTTGTCATCATTTGTAACGTCTTTCACCCACGCACCCAGTCCAATAGTCCAGTATACAGTTGTACACTTCACTGCGCCGATGCTCGCAGTTGCAGATTTTCCTCTCGCTGGTCACTTCTCTCGCCGCTCGTTTCACTCGTCTGTCGTTTATCGCAAAAACTCCAACCACTCATCCACTCATCAACTCCCGACCCGGAGGCCCATCGTACTATTTATACTCTATTACTCTGCTGGCCTTGATCTGGAAAGTTCGACGCACCCCGAGTCATGCTGACAGAAACTAGGGCAGTAAACCACTAGAAAATTCTTCAGATAAACGCAGAAACTCAATACAACCAAGATCAGCAGTGCGCCGCAAAAAGGATTTTCGTGTCGGCTCGCTTTTTGTAACAGATACGCGGTTATTTGTTTATCACTCGCCTGTCATTCAAAACATCCCCTGTGGCTCGCCGCCGTTAACTGCTCTGTTCTTCACTTCCACACGCTCGCTCGGGGCAAAGCAGCGAGCGCGTAACAATGTAATATCGTATCCTTTTTTTTTCTTGTGAATTGTAAGGTTGAGCTGATAAATAATTTTCTGGTTACCTCGTTACCTTTTAAGTGTAAAGGGACAGTAGCATAATGACGAGAAAAATGCCATGAAATTTTTTTGCAGTGTAATTGTAAACCTTAGCGAGAATATTCTGTAAGCGTCAGACAGGGGTGGAAAAAGTACTTTTAAAAACAAATGAATTAAACAGTTTTAGATTACACGATGCTACATTGACACACGATGCTACATTGACATCATCTGTTCAGTATTAAAGCCTTAATTATCACTCATTCGTTCTGAAACTTGTGTCTACAAGACCGTGCAAAAAAAAAAAACAGTTAATTTCGAATGCTACCGATGTCTTTTGAAAGCCGAGTCACTTGCAACGTGGCGGCGATTATGGTTGCAATACTACAGAGAACCGCCAAACTTCGGCTGAGTGATGGTGGCGTTGACTGAGACAAAGCGTCTCTAGGCTGGCGGATAGGGGAAGAATGACTTTATTTCGGACCCTTCGGACGCCTGACTTACTCGCATACTTTGCACTTTTTTTTTATACAGGCTCGTGCCTGAACTCTCAGGCACACAACAGTGGGGTGCCAAAAAGACGGAAGCGTTATTACGGGCAATCATCAAAGCAAAAAAAGGTGTCAGAATGAACTGATATACTTGCCATGGGGCGGCATTTGGTGAAGCGAGAGTGTAATCGCATGCTTGTGGTTGTAGAGCGTCTGCTTTGAGTGCCACGTCTAGCGGACATGTCGTCATAACCGTCTACGAAGTATAAGATCCTACACAGTTTTTCCCGTTACTGCATAAAAAATATATAGCGGGGGTAGTTCTCCCTCTGGCCATTCACCAGGTGGCGGTAAATACGTTGGGAATAAATTCGATTAGGACCTATTGTTTTTTTCTACAGCCATATATGAGCATTTCAGATTATATGCGAGACAATATTCCTTTACATGAGTAAATGGAAAATTTTGCCACTGTTACAACACTTGGTTAGTTCCTGGTCATTTCGTAAGCAAACCTATCCAAGGTCAGGCAACATTTACAATACTTAAAAATTTATTCAAAACAATTCACAATCGAAGGTTAAATTTAAATTTTGAAATTATTGCGACATTCTTACTGTAGTTAAAAGTTTGTAGAAAAGGGCATGAATTACAGGTTGCTCAGACGAGTGTTTACTTTAAATGTTAATGTTGTAAAGATAGTCAATTCCAGAGCCTTTAAATGAAACAGATGCTTTATATATATAATTTTAATTATATATCTTGAACCGGGGAGCATTTCTTGATCTTGATCCACGCTAGCGTGTAAAATGTACGGCACTTTTAAAATTTGGTATGTTACTCAGAGAAAAAAATAGAAAAAGAGTGACAGTGTAGTTATTCACTCAAATGCCAGCTACAGTGTTAGAAAAATTGCCCGTAAAATTACGGAAAATACCGTTTACATATAACTCAGACATCTGCGTTAAATAACGGTCACTTCGTTTGTTTCAATAACGACCTCTCCGTAAATTTCACCTAAATCTCCGTGAAGGAATGTGTCCGCNCAATAACGACCTCTCCGTAAATTTCACCTAAATCTCCGTGAAGGAATGTGTCCGCAAACTTGCAAGTTTGTTTTGTTATTAAATCTGCTCTTTATAAAAAAGGGGTAACAAAAAAAGTTTTATTTTCGTTATGTGCGTGTTTCACTGCGTATACAGAATGTTTTGTCCTTTAACGGAACTTGAACAAGAATCGACGAACTGGCACTCCATGAGTGATTGCACTCACCTACTACTATTTTACGCGAAGTAGTATTGTGAAGATGGGATTTTATACGCTTCGGGTATCATCTGCATTGTTCGTGACTCAAAATCGAAGTCATAGGTATACGAAGAGCTTCCGTATTTTATATTTACGGAGCTCATTTCCGTTATCCACCATTACGAAGTTCCTTTCCGTAACTTAACTCTACATCTCCGTAGAAGTGTCCGTAAATCTACAGAAATTTCTTACAGTGTATGTAGCCACAGAGATTTCGAATATTGGTCATTTCAGCAGTAAATTATATTATTGCCGAATTTTGTATTCAAATTAGTTATATAGTGTTTGGGTTTTTCGATTAAAACACCTCCAACTCTGTGACAAAGTCGGTGATTTTTTTGGCTAAAACAGAAAATATATTCAAGACCTTTGCTGCCCCGAAAATATTTCTGTGTTTGTTTCATTTCTGGAAATGATTAAGACCTATTTTGTTTATAATATCTTATATATTGGAGGCCAAAATATGGTGGTGTAATAGATTGAAGAAATCAGAAACTTTGATTGTAAATTATATATAAGTATTTACTTAATACTCTTATAATTGTACAGGGTTTTTGAAAGATTCGTGTATTACAAAACTGGAATGGATGAGGTATTTAAACTTTATTGCGTCAAAGTACCCATCTTTTCAAAACAGTTAAATTTTCGAATTTTTGGTACAAGCATGCTGCTTCAAATACAAAACCGAGACTGATTTTCATTCAATAACCGTTAAATCCAAAGATAAAGGATAATTTAATTATTTATAAAATACTTAAATTGTTAACAGTATAAATAAAATCTTATCTCGATTGTAACCGTAGCTCGACTGTACATTAACCATAAACTTATCTGTTACCCGTGATAAAAGTAGAACGTTAAGCGGCGGACGTGAACACGCAACCAGTATTTTGCTCAACTTGTCGCATCTTTTACCATACCTCAGAGTACGACGCAACTCTAAAAGTTTCCGCGCAGTAGAGCTACGAGCGTGCTGTAATCCCTTCCCTGAAAATTCTCGGCAAACTGCGTAAGACTGCGTCCCTGGACAAAAGCAAATTTATGGCATGTTCCACGTAAATCCTTCGCAAAATATGAGTCAAACGCCGGGGGTAGTNGGAAGCGAAAGATATTTTGTTCGCGAAGTAAAATCAAGTGAAAAATTACACGAAGCTTTAAGCAGATGCACGGACACTAAAATTACACATTATGATTGAATACTGCATGTTTTTACTCGGGGACTTAGGATATAACTCTTTTTCATGTATTTAGAGCAATTTTATAACCTGCTTAGTGTATTTGATAGATGTCTTTAAGAAAGAAAAGCTAACTTACAATTAATAATTGACTGCACTCCGACGTACGAATCAGGGCTCTAAATTCAGAACTCGGGAAAGGAAGATGGCTGAATTATAGCACACACATTATAACACTTTTCAAAAACTTAATTGTGTATATACTGCGTGCTTCCTGCGAAATACGTTGACGTAATCAGTGCTACCCTGCAACGAAACATAGTTTGTGATTAACTCGACAGACATATTTTTTACAATAAATAAATACATANATCAGTGCTACCCTGCAACGAAACATAGTTTGTGATTAACTCGACAGACATATTTTTTACAATAAATAAATACATAAATTTTCTACAAAAATTTGTTTTCTGTAATTAATGTTTTAAAAAGCAAGTTGGTAAACTTTGTGTTACATTTAGCATGTGCTAACGTATAACTTGTAAAAATATTAAACGACACAAAATGGTACGTGGGTGTTGGTGCCAAAAACACTTTCTGAGTAAAATCTTCACAATGTGCCAAACGTAACCGTAACCTTAACACAAAAATAGCAATTAAAAAATTGTAACATACTTGAACTTAGGAGTTGGATGTATAAAAATGTAGATAGAGACACCTCGTGACTTAATTTNATCAGTGCTACCCTGCAACGAAACATAGTTTGTGATTAACTCGACAGACATATTTTTTACAATAAATAAATACATACATTTTCTACAAAAATTTGTTTTCTGTAATTAATGTTTTAAAAAGCAAGTTGGTAAACTTTGTGTTACATTTAGCATGTGCTAACGTATAACTTGTAAAAATATTAAACGACACAAAATGGTACGTGGTTGTTGGTGCCAAAAACACTTTCTGAGTAAAATCTTCACAATGTGCCAAACGTAACCGTAACCTTAACACAAAAATAGCAATTAAAAAAATTGTAACATACTTGAACTTAGGAGTTGGATGTATAAAAATGTAGATAGAGACACCTCGTGACTTAATTTNTAAAAAATTGTAACATACTTGAACTTAGGAGTTGGATGTATAAAAATGTAGATAGAGACACCTCGTGACTTAATTTAGTAAAAACCTTTATTATTGAGGTATTATGTTTAATTATCATATTAATATTACTCTATGTAACAAATTAACATTTTTTTAATGAAATCTCCTTTATTAACAAACTTATTAACAAGTAAAACTAACGGAACATACACGCAATAACGAATATACAGGAAAATTTAATCGAAATGAATCGAGAATCATATATGTGTGTATGAAACCAAGCAAGAATCAAGCAAGAATTCTACCATAAAGCATAGTTTTTTTTTGTTTTGTTTTCCGGTCGTAACAATTGAACAACCTGGCTATATTATTACGAATATATCCATATTCCTAAAGTGAAACTCGTTACCTAACAATCCGAATTTAAATAAAACATAATTACTCAAAAGTATATCAATCTAACAGAACATGTTGCAGCAAGGAATATAAGCATGGCCGTCATGTTTGCTTCTTGCCTCGTCCTTCCTTATGTCACTTTCTCAGTAATAAATTATCCAATTTTTTCATTCGAGTCCTTGCGTAATTCAGTGTCCACCAGAATACTGCCGTAACACGTGTCATAAACACGACAGAGGCGACTGGACCCCAACATCGACAGTGAATGTCCTAGTGATATAGGTACACTGTGACCAAAAGTACCAGACACCCCTTTTCTCTAAGTAAACTTGCCCAGTAGGACGCTATATAAGTAATGGCAAAAATGCCTGAACACCATACACAACATAAGTGTGTTTGATGTCATGAGTTAAAGCAGAGCCATACGCGTCTGAAAGGGTCGTGATTGTAGAACGCCCATGAATTCGGCCATGCTTTAACAGAGATTTATCAGCAGTTGATGGGCCTCACTAGTAAACATTTTTCAAACCCAAAGCATTGTGACGGTGATGCAAAATAGCATAAACAAGATTCATGTGCATTCTGTTTCTTCAGAATGTTAGGCGGTGATTATATGGTTTTAATACAGCAATCTGTTCAGAAAAAAAAACTGCATTGACACTATAGTTTAAAACACTGTTTTACAGAAGGATAAATGCCGAAAGCAGAGGACTATTTACGATTTGTGTTGATTGACTTTCTTCATCGACCATATTTATGTTTCAATAACCAAATCTATGAATGGNGGACTATTTACGATTTGTGTTGATTGACTTTCTTCATCGACCATATTTATGTTTCAATAACCAAATCTATGAATGGGCAACAAAATATCGACTTTCATTTCTGTCCTGAAAAAAAAAAAAGATTTACATTGAAATATTACGCAGTTTTTTTTAAAATTAGAATCGACATTACAATGAGACCTGTGTGTCAACTAGGGAATTCCCTTAAATAAACGCGCCCCGGTTCACTGTTAGCGATTTCATTATCTCAAGTGGCAACGTCAATGATGCACTGGCACCAAGCATCGCTCTGGCAGGCTCAAGAAACTAATCTGAATCGCGAGCTCTGAAGCATGTCGCGCGTACCAACCTTCAGAGAGCCATATAAGTGGTTGCAAAGGACTTTCGCCACATGTATTCGACAACCTTGTGTCGCGATTTGTGACCCAGGCTTGCTCCTCCTGTGCCTGATCCATAAAGGTATATACAGGAGACATCTTTCTGAGCAGCTTATTACTAGGGGAGTGCGATCAGGACTTCCCATTACTTTCATTCATGCTTGCAGATTGCCACAACAGACTGCACATATTAATATATGCTNTGCAGATTGCCACAACAGACGGCACATATTAATATATGCTTAGTTACACACCAGGCTGTTAAGGTGCGCACTCCCCACAGACTTGGACATTGTCCATAACCATGATAGGTTTGAGCTCGGTCAGTGCTATAATTGACGGTAGTTGAATACTGTCAATAGAAAGAGTATCGCCCTTTTCAATGGCAGTGGGTGGATGTTCTCCACCCGAGGGTGGTTCCACCTCACCTGTCAACAGCAGCGTACGGAGTTAAATCCGTACGTGCCACCTTGATGGGGCCGAGTGCTATCCCCACTCTACAAACCCGCTTCGTAAACGAGTCCTCTTACTAGGCGGACCAGACCGTCGAAGCTCAAGTACAGCGGCCAAAGGCAGAACACCGCCATTAGGTGACATAACTTAGTTTTCATGGCAGCGGCACGCTGCTAGAAAGCCGCCGATCG
>NQII01003111.1:172123-211572 GCA_002778355.1 Clitarchus hookeri | reverse complement strand
TACGGTACGATGGGTCACGTGATCTGGCGCTCGGATGGACGTGTTTGGTGGACGTTGTGGAATCCTGGTGAACGATATTTACCAGAGCGTATTGTATCCACAGTGAAAATTGTTTGAGGTAGTATGATGGTTTGTGGCTGTTTTCCTTGGCTCGGGTTTGAGCCGTTATTTTTAATCGATGGAGTCTTGAACACTGGTATGCACCGAGAAATTTTGGACAGTAAAGTTATACCCATACTGCGGCAACCATTTGGAATATGCCATTTATTCTATCAGCCCCGTAATTCTCTTATCCAAAAAAGAGAGGCTAATTTCGTTGTGTATTGAAGACAGCCAGGTGGCATTGCTTTTGTAAGCCTGCTCAAAACCCCTACATGAACACAGTACAACACCTGTAATATGAACGGCGAGCCGTTTGCGTACTATACCATCTCAACCAACAGAAAAATGCCAAATTTTTACCATACTACAAGAAGAATGGAAAAAAATCCACCCGCTTTGTATCTTAAACATAGTGGAGGGTCTATCCCGATGCTCAGTACCTCGTTAAGAGCCGCTCATATCTGTCCTCTCTGTCCTACCCCGATGCGATACCACTCCAGTATCAGCAGAGCGCTGTTAATTTAATCATCTTGAGTAAAAAAAAAATAAAAGCTGTAGTGTATGACATCCAATTTCAACCGAAATCTGTTATTTACAAGTGCATTATTTTATGGATGTGTAATAGGTAGGGAACGAATACTTGGAATAGGGATGGGAAACTCTTTGTCAAAAAACATCCACAGTTGAGTTGGCCGGAATTGAAGTCACGACTTCGTGAATGCAAGGTTCCCAGCTTTTGCCTACTTTGTTAGTTAAGGACTTGACGAAGTGTGTGTGTGTCAAACAATTTTGACAAAATTAATATATATTGACAAAACGTTCCATTGCTTGCCATTATGTCATACACATCTAAAAAGTGGTTAAACAGCAAATAACACGATAATCAGTTGTATGTTTTCAGTTATCACATGTTTTTAATTTTATACCGAAAGTATTTTGCAGCACACATATTTTTTACGTCCAGTGCATTTTTACCGTGACTGCGCATTATTAGAGAAATTATGTGTGGCAAACATTTTTTTACTATTTTTTTTAATGACTTCACGTAAATAAGTTCAGCGCCAAATTATATAGTGTAGGTAGGGCTTTTTGACGTCTTCTCGACAACGAGATCATTAGAGAAGGAGCAAGTTTCTTAGACAAGCAGGGAGGGGGACGGAATAGTCCACGGCCTGTAGCAAGGAACCATCCCATCATTCACTTGAAGTGATCTCGGGGAAACCGTGGGAAACCGAAATCAGAATGGCCGGATCGGTAATCGAATCCGGGTCCATCCGAATGCAAGTCCAATGGTTCGTAATGTAACGGTCGTACATTTGCGGCAGGTTCGTTGTGATAACTGTTTACTGTACACCTGCCGTTATAATAGTTTGTATTATCGNGATCTCGGGGAAACCGTGGGAAACCGAAATCAGAATGGCCGGATCGGTAATCGAATCCGGGTCCATCCGAATGCAAGTCCAATGGTTCGTAATGTAACGGTCGTACATTTGCGGCAGGTTCGTTGTGATAACTGTTTACTGTACACCTGCCGTTATAATAGTTTGTATTATCGATATCTAATATTTGCATGTTATATTTTTCTTGCTTTTTGTACGCCCTTTATTATTTTTTCTCGAATAATACACATGCGTAGGAGGCCGCGATGGTGTGGTGGTGAGACCACTCGCATCCCACCAAGGCGAACCTGGTTCGATTCCCGGCGAAGTTGCTCCTGGATTTTCGCACGTGGGGACGATGCCACTGATCGGCGGGTTTTGTCGGGGATTTCCGTTCCCCCCCTACTTTGCATTTTGTCGCTGCTCCATACTCACCTCGTTTCACTCTCATCGGACCATGATGTCAAGAGCCACGCAAACCTCTCCACTCCATATAGTGCGTGCGTTTGTGTGATAGTTATTAAAGCAAATATAAAAATACTTGTTATGAAATTATTACTTGCATGGAGACTATCCTAGACAAACTCTAAGTAAGGGTGAAAAAAACTATAAAAAAATTAAGTGATTATAATTCCCTGCCCCATTTCCGTTCCTAAAACCAACTTCATGAGCCAGAGAAATAGAAAAATTATTGCTTTTCCAAGATTTTTCGAAAGTGCGTAAAGTCTACAATCTGCTCCGTTAAGAAATACTCCCTCAGTCTCTAGGCTATCAGGCCATGACTAAACTAATCAAACAATCATGCACTATAAGTCAGCTGCAATTGTATACAAGTTATATTTAAAAATAAACATTAACTGAAAATTAGGTTTTAATAATTAAAACTAAATTTTTCGTTTTGAAAAAAATTACACATTGTTTTTAAAAACATACATCCACGCGCGTATATATGCTTATACAGAATCCAGCATAAAAACATCCTATATTTTAAAAGGCAATAAGAAAAGCAATATACATTGTAGGCAAACATTTATTACAAAATATGGGTTGACTCAAAATGCAGTTTATTTGCACTAGGTAAATGATGTACAAATGATGGCCGCTATTCCTGATGCACATTTTAAATCGTGTTCAGAAGTGTTCTATCACGCACTGGGTGAGTAGAGGCATAATGTTGGCAGTTTATTGACTTATTGCAGCTTTCAGTTGGTCAATTTTCCGTGGATGACGGCGATAAACATTAGCCTTGAGGTGTCCCCAGATNGCTTTCAGTTGGTCAATTTTCCGTGGATGACGGCGATAAACATTAGCCTTGAGGTGTCCCCAGAGAAATAAATCGCAAGGGCAATTCTCTCAAAGCAGCCATTGAGACCCGCGCTGTGTGAGCGGTAGCACCGTCTTGTTGAAACCACACATCCGGGATGGCAAGTTGTGAGAGTTGTGGTTCCAGAAATGTGGTAAAATTGCACGTACCGAGCGGCCATCGGTGTAACTGTACACCGTTCTTCCTAAATAAAAAACAATAAAGCCCAATAACACCGAAATTGCCAACGGCGCATCACACAGTAGTCTGTCTCATATAAGTTGGCGAGGTTTTGACAGTCAGTGAGTGGCAACTTGATATATACAAAACAAACAACGTGCCATTTACAAAACCCTGTATCAGCAGATGCATGAACGAACAACAATTAATATTACGTTGGCTATTCTGAGTGCACTGCCGACGCACATCAGACAAGCAAAAAATAGACGGATAAGAAAGAGTTCTTGGATTAATTAATACATTTTATTTTACGTGGTCATAAAACAGCGGTTTTTAGTGTTACGAACTATACTTCGTGCTAAAGTAGAAATGTATAGGTGTTCAAAATGAAATACACATTAAAACGATCCGTATTAAAATGAAACAACTTCAAATTTTGGGAGATCTTTTCACGTCGTATCCCCACTCTTCATCCATACTTTCAATAGTTTCCATACACGCTTGATATTAATTCCACAAGCCTAGAGAAATATCGCAGGGTATTGTTAAATAATGTTTCAAATAATTTGACGAAATATCAAACTCGTGCCGTTTCAAGCCAGTAATAGGAGAAAAATCAACTTTTAAATAGACAGGGTCAGGTGGCAGGCCAAGTGCTGCAATCTGTTGAGAAACGCATTTGGCTCACAGAAACGCATATGGCTCCCAAAAGCATAGCGCCATGCCATGTGCGCTATCTGTCTCTCTCCCGAAGCACTAACCAGCCAAAAAATTTAGATTTCGTGTGTAAAATAACAAATTTACGAACATATACCAATGGTTTTATTTTCCTGCGAGCTCTGTATAATTTTTAAAGGAACATGTATTTCCGTGTACAGCGATTTTGTTTACTGGTAATTTCCTTTGGGCCGGTAATCGTTAGGTCTACGTCCATACACGCCATGTTGTTCTTCCGCCCGCTTTACAAAGTCGTTGGTGAGTTGACGAATGAAAGTGCGTTGTCAAGCAAGTCCCCAATATTATTTTTATTTCAATTCTTAATGTATTAGATGTAACGTCCAGTGTGTGATAAGAACTACAATTACTGTCTTGCAAATGTTAACCCAAATTCGATGTCTCAGATAAATTAAAAAAGAGTTGGCAAATATTAAATTTTTTGCAAGGTTATATATTTTTACTTTTATAACCTACGAATATTTTAGACAGATGTTATTCTAAAATACCTTAAAATTTGTTTAGCATTACAGTACAATGGCAAGTGGATCAGCTGACAGTATGTTGATATAATATACAGTTTCCAATTGACGCACCAGCTGATGGCGAAAGGATACATAAACGAAAAGTAAACATTGGTGCTACTTTCGTCGAACTGTCAAAATCTCGCCAACTTACATGAGACAGACCATATCATGTGGAGTGTGTAGAGGTCTTTAAGAAGTCGGCAAGGATTGGTTTCAGCCAAAATTAAAATTTTTTTTCTGCACTTACTTAACGAGAACGGACATGTACACTTGTAGGATCTATTTTCCTACGCACACGACGGTGCACAGCAAGTGGTGAAGATGATAAAATATTCTCTAGAGCACGCGGGCTCTATTACGTTTGCTCGCCAAGTGTCAAAGGACAAAGCAGCAGTGATATTGAAAAAAAGAATTTACTAGAGAGGAAGGCGTGAATGGTGTGTATAAGACAACCCCTATACATAAAACTATAATAGTAGTAAGAAAATAAGAGTTCCACACCAGAGTATTGGGGATGGGGACAAGGGGACGAGCCGGCCGCCATCTTGGATGAAGTCACATGGCAACCTCCTGCACTGTCGTTACTCGCCAGTAGTGGCCATATTAAATTTCCCTTTCATCCCTCCTGCTCTATCACTCCACCTCAACACTTCATGCTCTTGCATTCTGTTTGGGGGCTTGTCTCATATTTCTTCCAGTCTCTCTCGTCTTCACATTCTCATATTCCTTGCAGTCTTTCTCGTCTCTCACCACTGGGGTTTTCTCACAGTCCTTCTGGTCTCCATTATTTTCTCATGCCCTCTCATTCCTTCCTACCTCTTGTCTGTTCTATCCCTCAGGATGAGGGGTGATTTCTCATATTCCTTCCCATCTCCTTAATTTCTCTGTCTCTCGTCCCCAATGTTCTATCCCTCGGAGTATTCTCATATTCTTCCTGGTCTCCTTCCTGCCTCTCGTCCGTTCTCTCTCTCGTTCTCCTACATGCTATCCCTCGGAGGGTTTACTCATATTCCTCACAGTCTCTCTCTCTCACAGTCCCATTCCCGCCTCTCGTCCGTTCTATACCTCAGGGGTTTTATTATATTCCATCAAGTCTCCTTAATTTCTCCCTCTCTCTTCTCCCACACCCTATCCCTCCCGCCCCTCTAATTTGCTTTTTGCGCCCTCCTACATCACCATAGACATCGTCTGTTGTAGGCAGCCATCTGTAATTTCTGAGTTTCCACCCGTAGGCCACTGCAGGTGGCCATCTTTAATTCCCGCCCCCATCACCAGANGAGCAATAATAATAACACAATAAATAAATAAACATATTTTGAAATTTGCATTAAAGACGTCAACATAAGGTGAAATGGAGTATATGCAAACAACACACAGTGCATATGGTACCGAACAAAGTCATTGTGTTTCAAGTGCACAGGAAACGATTTACTCTGAATAACCAGTCAAAAAATAGTCTCGGTCCCCCCCACTTCCCCCATTTCCAGCACCAGTCGGTCGGTAATGTCAAGATATGGCTGGCCGAAGACATCAATGAATAAGTGAGGACATAAGGACGCTGGTGCATGAGGAAAAGGTTACAGTTGCTGTCGCTGACCCAGCCAACCGAACGGAAAATTATAATATCAACTAACATTGTTGGAGGCGGCAGACAGTCATCCCCTGTCTCTAGCCATCATGAATAATAAACATCCATGAATAGTAAACATCACCATGTCTATCTCTCAGCAGCAATTCCATAAATGAGCATCATGCCCCAATCTATAGCTCCTGAATGTCCATTAACTTTAGCTATTAGGCCTTCATGAATTTTAACCAACAGACAAAATTGAAAGATAGCACCTCATGACTCAGATGTAGCCCAGGTGTGGTCCAGAGGGGAGGATTTTCTCAACATTCATTCAATCTGTAAGAGAGTAAGTGGCGAGACGAAAAAATAATAACAGCTGCATGGCCGTCTAGATAAGGAGGTGTTTTTAATATGCAACCAATCTGTGAGAGAAGTCACAGCCAGCTGCATGGCCATAAATAACAGACACGAACATATAACACAGAGAGCAGGAGAGTGAATATAGAGTATGAAAAAAGTACACACAACACAAGTTCCTATACTTTTCTAAGATTGAATTTATTTTTACCACAAAAATACATTTGTTGATTGTACATACAGGTCAAATCACACATCTCTTGCAATGCTGTTTGTCCAATTACACACCAGTAAGCACCGAGCACTCTATTCAGATATTATTTTGGGAAATGAAACCCAATAATTTCTCAGAAATTTGACTGCCGTTCCTGCGAAGAGCTTTCTCAACCAAATAAACTTCGGGGAATTTAGTTGGCTCGATCTCTTGTTCGTAAAAAGCACCTTGGAGCTCGTCGCCATTCAAGTCGGTGAGATGAAAGGTCCTTGGTTCGTAATGACGAATCTTGACAACCTGTAGACTTCGGTTCTCCGGTTCGGCATGTAAAAACTTGCAAATCTTCCCTTCACTTGGGATATCCTGAGATAGTCACCAATCTTTGCCTTAACCTTGCACCTTAACCAATCTTCTCAGTTCTGAAAACAGTCGCCAGCTATAATTATCCTGGGCATTCACTGGCAACATGCTGATATTGTGGTGTACTCGATGATTGTAGGATGATTCCAAGTGAGACAACAAGTCCAGCCACTTGTAACTGCCCCAAGACGAAAATTCTCACCACATGTCAGTTTTAAGTGTATGGTTAAACTATTCCATGATGGAGGCCCTCTTCTTGCCATATGTACTGTAGTGATTAATGTTAATCAGAGCCATTAGCAAATGGAAGATGGGATTGTAGAATTCTCTGCCGAGATCCATCTGCAATTTCTTAAACGATCCCTTATCTCACAAAACAGTCATCATTGCATTGCTCAAATCGAAGCCATGTTTCCTGCGAACTGGTGTAGCCTATCTATATTTATAGACATGTATCTGAAGCCCTTATTTACAGTAGCATATGAGATTATTTCAACTAGGTTGGCATGGTACAGATTTCTCAGCCCATAGACAAGCACTTTCTGTCTGGGGTAATTGCAATATGCACGTCGGTGTAGCTCGGTGGCGACCTGAGCCCGAGACATTACCTTCAGTATATGTACCCACCTTCATGCAATTCTTCTAAAATATTCACTATCTCGTTTGTGTGGGAATTTTTACCAGCTTGCTGAGATGCAATTAACAGCGGCAGACATGATCCGAGCTCATTGACATCGTCCCAGAATACATTCTCGAGTCGGTTGCCTCCATCAAGCTTCGAAGTCAGACACAAGCTGCTCCGCTATGCCGATGTCCGAAAACAGTTCAGCAANGTCGGTTGCCTCCATCAAGCTTCGAAGTCAGACACAAGCTGCTCCGCTATGCCGATGTCCGAAAACAGTTCAGCAACAATGCCGAAATTCGGATGTGTCTCACCCTTATAAGCATTGCTGGAACAGTAATTGTCTGTAAAATTTTCATTTGTGAGGCAAAGGAAGTGCTTGTACTTGCGAAGAGCCTCGCGCGAGTATCCTCTAGACTTGTGTTTAAACAATTCATATAGGCCTGGAGATACACGCATTGCTTCGTCATCCATATGTATAAAATCGCTGGGTAGAAAAAAATTTGTTTGTACCCCAAGAACCATTTCTTATTGCATCTATAAACATCACATATTCCATCATTAAACCTTGTCATACACGATTGTAGGTAATTGCAAACTATTTGTAGTGTGCAAATTAGACCTATTTTTTTTTAAATACTTCAACGCATCTAAAGACAAATAATTTTCCTCTTCAACAGTCGTAGTATCATCCGGAAGTAGCTTACGCTTCCTCCTACTCCTGGGTTCGATNGTCGGTTGCCTCCATCAAGCTTCGAAGTCAGACACAAGCTGCTCCGCTATGCCGATGTCCGAAAACAGTTCAGCAATAATGCCGAAATTCGGATGTGTCTCACCCTTATNTTCGAAGTCAGACACAAGCTGCTCCGCTATGCCGATGTCCGAAAACAGTTCAGCAATAATGCCGAAATTCGGATGTGTCTCACCCTTATAAGCATTGCTGGAACAGTAATTGTCTGTCAAATTTTCATTTGTGAGGCAAAGGAAGTGCTTGTACTTGCGAAGAGACTCGCGCGAGTATCCTCTAGACTTGTGTTTAAACAATTAATATAGGCCTGGAGATACACGCATTGCTTCGTCATCTATATGTATAAAATCGCTGGGTAGAAAAAAATTTGTTTGTACCCCAAGAACCATTTCTTATTGCATCTATAAACATCACATATTACATCATTAAACCTTGTCATACACGATTGTAGGTAATTGCAAACTATTTGTAGTGTGCAAATTAGACCTATTTTTTTTAATACTTCAACGCATCTAAAGGCAAATAATTTTCCTCTTCAACAGTCGTAGTATCATCCGGAAGTAGCTTACGCTTCCTCCTACTCCTGGGTTCGATGNCAAATAATTTTCCTCTTCAACAGTCGTAGTATCATCCGGAAGTAGCTTACGCTTCCTCCTACTCCTGGGTTCGATGTCTGGTTCAGTCTCCACTGCAGCAGAGGGAACGGTTTGCTGTAAATTGTCTAACCGAGATGTGATCGAGCTGATGGCCTCTTCCAATATAGCATCGCACTCCATTAGTGCACGATTGACCAGTAAATACTTATTGCTTACACTTGCAATTACACGATATAAATGTTTGATGTTAGTGGCCATTATACTAAAAACAAAAGTGGAATGGACATGGTATATAAATTTAGGGGATAACTTGGTGAACCTGTACGATCAGGTTTGTAATATTATCTTCAAACTAGGAGATTTGCTGGATGACTGCATCCCATACATGGCAACAATGTTTCCATTTATCATTGCTTGGGCATAAGTCAGATAGAACACGAACAATCCTGCGATGTATAACCTCTTCAATATCTGCGAGAGCCACACCCAAAGGTTTGCATTGTGTTTATAGTTCATTGGCCATGCTAGTAAGAATTATTTTAGCTATTCGTTCTTTGACAGCGCTGAGTTTCGATTCTATGTTGGCTACAGCCTCTAGATGCGTATTTAAAGCATCCCGTTTGGTCGCACCTTTGGTGGACACATTAAGGTGCTTGTCTAGTTTAGCAGATAGGGCAGTAAGAACCCTGCTGTCAACTCGCTCGCCTAAGTCATCAACCTTCTTCTCCACAGCCAAGAGCTTGCCTCCTAAAGCAGCTAGTTTGAACACATCATCAGTCAATGTATGAACTTGAGCATGCATCTTAGCAGACACCATACTGACAGCAGCAAGTGTCGATTCCATGCTGACCACAGCCTTGAACTTCTTACTTAAATTAGTCAGCATGCCCACACCCTCAGTCGTGACATTAAGGTGCTTGTCTAGTTAAGTGGTCAGGCCAGTAAGAACCCTGTCAGCAACTCGATCTCCTGTAGCATATAGTAGACATGTAGTAGTGATAGAGATGTTTGTAAAAATAATCAAATGTGAATGTAATGTTTTTTTCAAGTATATATGTGTAATTACACACATGCTCCATTAAGTTGTCATTGCAGTATAAGAGTGTGTAATGGTAATTCATTGTAAAAATGTATATGTGTGTCCATCAATAAATGTTTATATATTTGGAATCATACTCAATGTGTGTACTTACTACTTATTCAACATTAGCTGTCTGTAGTGAGGTGACACACATACTCTAAACATAAGTACCTGTATAATGAAGGTACCACACACACATACAACATTTATGTACTTTTGTTCATTGTTACAATTATATTAAAGGTAACATTAATACATATGAACTGTATAGGGAGAGGCAAAGTTGGCAGTATAGTAAAGTTAGCATTATTTTCTGTAGAGACGGTGTATATACACGAAACACAAGTACCTTGCATGGTAACTTGAGACATGTACGTTGCTGGCCGCAACCACAGGGTCTGTAAGGAGAGAGAGAGAGAGAGAGAGAGAGAGAGAGAGACAGGTCATACAGGCACGTTACAAATTATTCCAATGCGTATGTACGACTGCTGCCTCCCTACACAAGTTTAGGAGGAATGGGGTGTACCCTCCCTCCCAATCGAGCATACAATATATAAACCTTCCCCCAATATGTAGTCAGTTATTTGTGATCGGCCAGCTCGTTCGAGTATAACCCATTCGTTTGCTGCCACATGCAGTCTTCATGTACGAGCTCCATCGTAACCCATACTTCATATCCAATGCTCGTGTTAAGTGTTTCATCATCATTTGTATCTCAGTGCTAGTTGACCACGAGTGTTTCCTCATAAGTGTAACCACTCGTGTACTATTATTTTATGTTGTATTTGGTACTGAACATCTGTAAATCAACCTTTGTCTGTGTCCTACACTAGAAGGAGAAAGGAAGCATGCACAGTCGCATGCCTGCCTGCATCGTCGAGGGGTATGAGATGGCGGGGTCGCTCGTAATGATGTTGTTGCGGTATCCTAATGCGAGGGTCGGGATGGCTCCCTCAGATACGCTGGGCCGAGGTGGTTGGTGAATGATGGTGACAAAAAAGATAAAGTAGCCACACCTGTGGAGTGTGCGCTCGGGGCCAGTCCAGGGCGGCGGTGCGCACATGCCCAGGACCGGTCCAGGGCAGTTGGCGTGTGCGTGCTTCACCCTTCCTGAAAAAAGTAGGCATATTCCCAGAAAGTTTAGTACAGAGCAATTACTACACGTTGAATTATTTCTGAAAGATATAATTGCATAATTATTAAAATTGGAGCGAATATTTTTCCATGCTTCCTGAAGTTAGATTCAGGCTAATAAATGCAAAGTTACCTCAAAACTTTTTTTTTGAGAATATAACTTCAAAAAATACGCTGGGAAACAAATATTATAGGTTTACATTGAAATATAACTGGGCATTTTTCGAAGAGTCTCAACTGAGGCAGTTATTTGGAACAGAAACAAATTTTCTGTTATAAATTATAAATAAACGGCCAAAAATCGCCGACATTTCTACTTATTTCGTTTATATTATTAATATGTAACATTTAAACTGGAAAATAGTTATCACGACCAAACTTTCAAAAGGCGTTTTTGCTTCTTACACAACCCTCCCAAATTCTTCATGACTTACGTTACATTATTTGTTGTAAACTGCTTCTTGGTATGAGGATACGATCTTGGATCGGTAGTTCCTAGTTAGGTGCCAATAAGTCTAGATTATGAAAATGATCTGCCTTTGTTGCCTTTAATACCACATTTTCATTTTGTCAGCTGTGGTGCCGACGAAAATCAGACCCGTCTTTTTCAGCAACATAATATATTTGTTCACTTCTGTGACTTCCACGCTCAAATTAAAGTCGCAAGATGTAAGAACACTCGGCCTTGAAGCAGGGCTTTTAACTGATCTTTTTAAAAATTCTATTTATAGCTGTCTCACAACATATAACATTTAACATGCGATTCGTGTTCGGGGATTTCTTTCCAGGCGATTCCAATCGTCCATTTCACGCTACTTTCCCGACTGGTGGAATTCTTGACGCTTAAGTCGTATGAACGATCTAATTTTCCCCATTTCGAGGCCACTCTTTACTTACGAATTCACGTCGTAGAATATATTTTGGATTATCATTGCCTTTAGGTGCAGTTTTGTCATTTTCGTATACACGGTGATCACATCTGCCTACAGCAAAGTCGATAATATTGATTTTACACAGTTTGTATTTTTAGACTCTCGGTAAATGTTCGACCCATTTCGTTGCAAACCCCGCAAATACTAATTATTTATGAACACAGCATGTTTATCAGGTGGCCTGGAGCTCGTTATAATGGGACCGTCCCTTCCTATTCAGCCTTTATGTACAGCCGTGGACAGCCTTTACGTACAGTCATGGCCACCAAAATTGAGCGTACTAGTGGAACTACTTGCAGGTGTCAGGTGAACCTGTGATGTGGGAGTGGCTAGCTACCTGCTGTAGTAACGAAACACCTTGGAGGAAAAAAATAACACCCATTACGAAGCAATGAACAGGCAAACTAAATTTTGTTTGCATTTATTTGAGCATTATGTTTGTTGCATATCTGTTGATAAGATAATTAAAGTTGAAAGTTAAGAGTCTAATTCCACATTTAAATAAAGCAGCTTAAAATAAATAACAATAATTTTTTTTTGAAAACACGAATACAAAATTCTAAATGATGCACGCTTCAAAACATTGCAGACATTTCCAGAAATTGGATATGTTGCATTTTTTCCACAACTAATGTTTTAAATAATTCTCTACCAAATTTACTGAATTTATATATGCAGTTCTTAACATTCATTACATAATATTTGAGGTAGTGTAAAGTTTTATTGTAAGATCACTGTAGTCAACAAATGGAAAATATCTTCATAATAATTTTACATGTAACAGACTATTGAAATATTACTAGCAACAAATTTGTTTCCTTTTTTATGTTCGTTCATTTCTTAAGAAATGCAAATTATTAAAGTGGTTAGTAATGTTTACAACAAATACAAGGATAACTACAACTTGAATGTATTAATGTTAAATTGTTCTAAAACATAACAAAAATTTAATTTATTTGTACACAAGGAGGGAAGTAGCTGTTAGAAATTTATTTTGATGGTATAATTTGCCTATCACACAGATACCCAATCCACGTAATCGAGATATTCGAGATAACTGTTATAAACTTGGTCGATTAATTCTTCTGAATATAGTTTCGATTAATATACCATACATTACCGAAATATTACTGACAATTACTTTACGCACTGCCAAAAAGTGGAACTATTAAATTTTTAAGAGAGACCCTATTCATTTTTTATTATTGTAAATATTTGACTCACGTTCATTATTTTGTTGTTGGGTCACCGGTGATCGCGGACGCTTATACGCTACGCTCATGTGGCAAGAATGCCATAAGGGCTATGGTTCGTGCGTAAAGCCTGGCATAAATTACTTTATAAGCACCGATAACTAAGTGATTCAGAGATTTCTATAATAGATCCCATCGTTAAACGACTTTCTGAGCACACCCATACATTGTAAAATCTTTAACGTTACCTCCGTTTTTTTGTGATTTTAGTTAATCCTTCTCAACTGACATATTACACCCTCGCATTCACTACATGACTTCTTTGGTGTGTCAGTGCGGCCAATTAAGTGCGTTGTATTGAAGCCCGGTCACATGAGAAAGGCGTGGTCACAAAGCGTCACCAATGGAAGAACAAACTATGTTTTCGGCGCAATTCAAATGGAAGCACGGTTGCTTACTGGTTATTGTGCTGCAGGTTGCCTGAAGGCAATTGCCACATAGTTCGCCTAGAACCGATGATTCCCGAAGTAAGCTTAGAATACTTCCACACCACAAATTCTCTTGTCCATGACTGTACATAAAGAAGAAAAGTGAAATAAAAATAATAACTAATATTCTGTAATGAGGTAGTGGGGGGACTTATTTTCTGGAACATTTTTAGTCTACTTTCTTTTGAAAAGAGAGTACGGTATAACACTTCTTTATGCGTGTGTGCCATATTATAAATTTTCGAACCCTTACTCTTTATTTAATAAAACTAGATGCACTATTGATAATGCCTGTTCACCCAACTCCAGCTGTTTTCAGCCGTGACGTTTGGTTTTAAAATTATGGCTTTAGAAACTTCTACTATGTTTCAGGTCAGAACAATTAACACCATTAAAATCAAACTAGGCAAGCTGGTAGTACTTAATGCGAATTTACATTCTCTAATTAGTAATAAATTTATGAAGCTTTTTTTTGGTATAAAGTGTAATATAAGAAATTAAACTACCTCCTATCAAAATTGTTATACGAGCAGTGCTATGAAAATCATGTTAATTTATGGAATATTTAAAAATCAGATTCATTTCATAATGTCAACCGACTTTTATGGTGATACGCTATATACAGAACTATTCAATCAATTAGAATAAAACTTGGTATGTTGATTTGTTACAAATGAATGAGTTGCATTATATTATCTGTTTACCTTCCACTACCAGTTTGGGAGATAATACCACGTAAAAATACTAACTTTTTTTTTATGTTACGAGCTATTCATCCTATTTACGTCACTTTTAACACGTAAGAACTGTTATAGAAGACAATATCTCGTAAGATTTTAATAAACCGGGCACTGTTTTCAAAATGGTGGCATTACTGTTATTTTAGGTGATTTTATCTGTGAAGACTGAAACCCAATTTGAACCAAACTTTGTGTATGCAGAATTTTTTTTTTTTATCAAGCAGTTATTCTCAAAATCATGGCCTTTCGGATACTTACTTTGAAATGTCTGTGGAAAGAGTTAACAGATACAATCTTAATTTCTTGTCCAATATACGATAACACACGACAGGAAAATAATGCTTGTGTTCAACATCGAGATTTTTTTTTTTACTTTTAAACAAATAAAGAAAATAAAACTCTGCGCCAAAATAAAACTTTTTAAATAGGACAATTAACACAAAAATGCAATAACAGAAACAATTAATTGTACGGGGACGGAAGTTCTTTACTCTAACTGTGTGGGAGGCCCTATGTTTTTTTGGTTGCTGCGTACACTGATTCCACTCAAGTCGGTAGACAAGTAGTAAAACGGACCNTGTTCAACATCGAGATTTTTTTTTTTACTTTTAAACAAATAAAGAAAATAAAACTCTGCGCCAAAATAAAACTTTTTGACAATTAACACAAAAATGCAATAACAGAAACAATTAATTGTACGGGGACGGAAGTTCTTTACTCTAACTGTGTGGGAGGCCCTATGTTTTTTTGGTTGCTGCGTACACTGATTCCACTCAAGTCGGTAGACAAGTAGTAAAACGGACTACACCAAGCCATTTGGGTTCTGTTGATAAATCACAAGGTATTTTACAAAATGGCCGGTTCCTTTAAAATGGCTGGGACCAATTTCTACACACTGCAAAATATTTAACGAAATTTAACCAAATATTTTATGTAAACAATACTATTAAGTGAATAGTAACTTCGCGTTTATTCAATTTTTAAAAGTAAAAATTTCTCAACTATTTTGAAAATCGAAATAATATTACTTGAAAAAGTAGCAGGAGAAGTTAAATAATTATTTATATAAATAAGTACGTGTTAAAATTACCATCCACTACTTTTCATTAATTCACAGCCTTCTAATAAATATATACTTATTTGTGAACTACGTCATAAGATAGGCCTGGGTAAGTTGTCAGATATCGGCTTTAGGCACTGAAAACTATAGGAGTCATTATTTACAAAAAATATCGGCTGATTTTCTTTTTCAGTTAAATGATAATATAATTTTTTTTACAAGTTATGTACCAACGGGCAACTTGTTAAATTATATCCATTAATTCATCGATACTATGAAATGCGCATGCGTAAATAACTTTATACCTGTTATGTATAACAAAACCGTGAGAGGGATAGCTCATTTTAACACCAAGCCTAGAAAAATTTGATCACGGCACATGAATAAATGTTTGCGTTTAAAAAAAAAAGTATAGATTGTGGTTTTCACTGTGAGAATGCAAATAGTCCTTACTTGGTCGACGTCTTGGCGACCATTGAAGTGTCACGGCACTGCAACGAGTGGTTTGGAGGCGGCTGCTGAATTGTTGCCGACCTCATTGACGTCGCTTCGCCTTGCGAGTGGAATCTTCACCCAGCACGTGTTTACTCTACCACACGCACAACTGAAATCGACGATCTGTCACGGCTTTGTTCGCTGCCTGCGCATACCACAGTGCGACGTCGTCCAACCGCCGTGGTGCCAAATCGTGCAGTTGTTGCGGGCGTATCATCACACTGTGAGGAAAAAGAACATCGCGCAATTTTGCACCAACAAGAATTACTTGATTACTAAGAAAAATTGTATTTTACACTCTTCATCCATGTAGCAATACTTAAAAGTTATTTCAATCTGTTGGGGTATGGCGACAACGGTTGTATTTAAGCCAAAGGAAATTGTATAAGCGGTGTCGGATGATTCCCAGCAACCAGCAGGATTATAAGATAAGGACATATTTGTATCATGAACCAAAAGGTCACAACCTGGTATTGGAACTTTTTAGTAATTTTTTTAATGTTAGGAAATAACTTCTCGCAAAAAAAAAACAACTAATGAATTGGAAAAAAAAAAAAAAAAAACAGTGAATAATTTTTTTTTTGTAGTTTTGAATACGTGGGTATTATTTCACATAAATTAAATTCAAAACAAGAAAATTTAACGCCAGGCATTAAATTTTTTAAATGTTTACATTATTATGCCTTGAATGGCGTTGTATGGTGCAGATATTGTCGATTATGTTCAGGAAAAAACGCAAAAGTAATTAATGATAAACAAAAAAATGGCGTACTTTTAGCATTTTTTCTAACATATTAAAATTCTGTAAATATTTTTATTATAACTTTTTTTTTCAAGAAAAAAAGACTTGGCAAAAAAAAAAGAATAAGCTTGGGCAACTATAGAAACACACATAAGAGGAGCA
Organism: Clitarchus hookeri; assembly: GCA_002778355.1. Lineage (NCBI taxonomy): Eukaryota > Metazoa > Arthropoda > Insecta > Phasmatodea > Phasmatidae > Clitarchus > Clitarchus hookeri. The sequence goes on along the minus strand of NQII01003111.1, from coordinate 194,873 downwards.
TGCATAATAAATAACTAGAAACCTAGACAACATTGACAGAACTTGTCAATAAAATCTCTTAGTAAATTTAAAAAAACGGTGGTTTTTCCTTGTTCTTAGTTTACCTGTACTGCTCGACTCCATACCAACATGCTAGGATTCATCAGGAGTAATCGTTGTTATATAATCGATTTATTTGCAGCCAGGATCTAGGTAAGGTGACAGTGTGGGAATTATGTTGTGGGCTTGAGGGTTAATGATTTCTATACTCAGCGGGTCTTGTTCTGTACTTCTCAATTGTTGTTGTATACTGTCCTTCTTTATTCTGTGGCAATAGATCAAACTACTGTTTTGGGCCATGTTGCACTCTAAGAAATAATTCGAAAATTTACCATACCAGTGTATATGCTTAGTAAGAAAGCGGGAATGGCAATTTTTTCCCTTATTCATTCATTGTAGCGTTCCCACATTTGCCAAGGAAACAGTCAAATGCGCACGGAAGTTCCCAACTTTGTATAATACAGACGCTAAGCATTTCTATATCTCCAGGTGTGGTATTATATCCACACAGTGTATAGGTTAAAAACTTCCATCACAGTTTAGGAAGTTTACCAGAATATTTTTTACAGTGTAGGAATCCTTTGAAATGTGAATATACGTGATGCTCGCGAAGGAACGCGTAAATATGGAATGAGTTATGCATTTAATAATATTGCCATTTAAATTGTCTCTTTCAAATCCTCCTTTGCTTCAGATAGGCCTAAATACCATGTTTCCGGATTAACGACTTGAGAAGAATTTACCACCGATCTTACGTTTTTTTTTTGGAGAAGTTGATGTGAGCACTCACCTTAAAGGCATTCCAGCGTCTGTACCGCCAGTGTTATTCCGTTAGGCAGCGCAGACGTAACGAATTTGCTGCTGTGGCGCGCCACTGTGCCAGTCACTTGGTCGGTTATGTACTGCCACTCACGACGTTGCCACGTCGGCTATCGGGCAGGTAGAACCATACACGTCACTTGTATCTCTTATGGTTCTGGAGCTCACGTGTCGTGAACCGTGTTCGTGTCCAGCGCACGTTTTTTTTATATTATCTTTGATTACATCCCAACACGGACCCTGACCCGAGGGAGTGTTTATTTGAGAAACAGGCAATTGTAAAACATATGAAATACATATTGAAAGCAGTTAAATACAAATATTACAGAACAGTAGATTACAGTAGTTTGCAAGTTCAATCCTGACATATTACACTATTGTATTTACTTTAGCTTCGATATTAAAAATGTAGGGGAACACTCGTATACGTTTTCCAGCTTGCGCAAGTAATTGCAGATGTTTAAAATATGCATATTCAAGAAATATAAAGAATACAAATCAGTGTGTTCTTAACAGTTTTTTTTATTGTTGCTTATAGGATTCTAAGAAAGTAACGTATATCTGTGCAATAATGACTTAATTTCGATGTCGTGGATATCTTTCCGGCACAAAAAGAAAAGGTCGATGATTATAAGTGGAGTGTATGTGTGTGTGTCTGTCTATGTGTGGTCACTGGCAGCGTAAATGTCCAAACGTATTGCCACAGTAAGGCAGGGGCACAGTGGAGGAGCATGTCACCCCCCCCCCCATACTCTATACTCTTGGTAACCACGCAAGGCGATCTAATTTCGATACCCGGAGGGGTCACTTCCGGATTTGTCTGTGTGGCAATCGCGCAGGGCGATGCCGCTGGCTGGCGGGTTTTCTGAGGTATTTCCCGTTTACCTACACTGAGAAAAAGTTTTTGTTGAATCAAACAAGATTTGCTTGGCGCAACCAAATTATTGTTTGTATAGGGACAATAAAATATTTTGTTGTTGAAACCAAAAGTAGTATGATTACGGGTAATCGTAGGCATCGGTGTCTTGGCGTAGGAACTAGGCGCCGGACGGCCGCCATATTGGACCCATGTGACCTTTGACCTTTGATATTTAAACTTTAACCACAAAAATCCAAAAAAATTAAAAGAATCCAAAAAAAAAAAAATCCAAACATTTTGAAACTTTATAAAGAAAGCATATTAAAAACATTAAAAATTTACTTTAAAAAATGTGAAAAATAAAAAAAATATTTAAAAACTTTAATTTCCGGAGGTCTCCCTTTACCTACTCTCCACACATACTCATTCCGTCATCTTGGTAGGTGCAGTCCGCCATCTTGGTAGGCGTCACAGCCACCGTCCACCAGCTTGGTCAGTGCAGTCCACCATATTGGTAGGTGCAGTCCGCCATCTTGGCTGGTGCAGTCCGCTATCTTGGCCAGTGCAGTCCACCATCATGGTAGGTGTCACAGACACCATTCGCCATCTTGGTTTTTTTCGTTTGTTATTTGTTTATATATTACTGGAGTTTGTCTCTCACCTTCGTTCGACTGCCATCTTGTTTTTTTTTTCGTTGGTCATTTGTGTTACATTGCTGGTGCTATACCCAACACTGGGCCCAGCAGACGACTGACCCCCTCTTTCCCCTCCAATGTTTCTCATTGGCTAATTACTAAAATTCGCTACACCCTCTCCAGCCCCATCACCAATTACTCAAGTTTGTTCGACCCCCTTACAACCTCACCTTTGCTTATTCCGCCGTATGCAGCCATCTTGGTGGTTTTTTAGTTTGTCATTTGTTTACATTTTCAACACCTAGGTGACACTATTTTCTCGATTTCGTCACCAGGTGAGCTGCCAATTTAGCCACCAAGTGGCAGCCATATTAGATTATGCTTTTTAAAGTATAGGTGGCGCTGTCGGCCACTCCATGTTAGATTCTATTTTCAACAAATAGGTGTCGTTATTTTCTAGATTCAGCCACCATAGCCCAGTCATATTAGGGGTTTCACCTCGGAATGAAAGATAATAAGCTGTAAATTGGTATAAGCCTTTGTTTTGTCGTTCTTAATGTTGTCTCAAAAGTCACCAATGTTATCGTGTCCGCGTCTTAAGATATTGAAGGTCAAAGGTCATAAAAATCGGTTTTTCGCGAATATCTCGCTTTTTATTGCTTAAATAAGATTTGCACTTATTATAAAAGTTGTAGAATATAAAATTCTCTACAACTTCTGTTTGAACTTTTTTTTCATACGATCAACCGTTTCTGCGGTAGACCGCAAAGAGTGCGCCGCGCACAGTCATATATGGTCTAATGCAAGGTCAAGCGTGAGTTACGGTTATCAGTACGTTGGATAAAGTTAATTATTTACTAAAAAAGTATAATTATTAAACAATGCCCATTATTTATGTACTAATTATAAATTATTTATATTTAATTAAAATAAGTGACTTAATTATTTATATTTAACTATAGTATATTAATAAGTCTGGAATGTATATTTTAGTTATATTTTAATTTAAAAAGCCAGTAAGGGAACATATTTTATATATATATTTATTTATCATTAAATATAGCTTATTATACATTTATTGAAATGTGAGTTCAAATATTAAAAGAATTTTTGTTGATTTTAATTATAATAAAATTGTAAATGGAAGCTAGTTTTCTTCTTCTTCGTCATCTTCTTCTTGTTGTCGCTCGAAAATGTTTAATTCATTGTCATCATCCTCATTATCGGTCATAGTCATCTCCAAACCTTCCAGAATTTCAGGATCGTATGCGCTTTCTTCATCGGGATTACTTGGGTTAAAAAGTTTGTATAGCAAGTAGTATGATACTTTGCTTCAGCAGCGATCAAATCATACTCGTAAAGTATACGTTCCTTTACTAATTCTCCTAGGGAATCGTTGCTTTCTTCTGCTTTTTTAATAACGTTGTCTTTGAATGCAAGAGTACTTACATTACTTATTTTCCGTCTATACTTATCTTTTTTTTTCCTTTCTGCTACTTCATTAGCTTCTTGGCCACAAAATAAGCACAATTTTTTAAAATCAAACACTTCATTTCTTTTTTTACGAGGTGCACTTGACGTTGAAGGTTCACCCTCTTCTGTGCGTCGTTTCGATGCAACAATAGCATTTTTACTAGTGTAAACTTTTCGACACTCGGAATGCACATTCACAGAACTTAAAGTATTTAAATAGTCTATATGTCCATCATTCCTTTCAATACTTGCAGTTTTTAAAGTTTGTAAACCACGTACGACATTCACAGAAACACCTTCTGAAAGTGACTTATCACATATAAAACACAAATCAGCCATAGCTCTTAAAACCGTACGTCCGTCGTTGCGAAGATACAATTTCAAACTAACGAATAATCTTGACAAAGAGAACGTGGCCTTGAATACAATAGAACATCTGTCCCGGCTATAAATAGAAAAGGTCATAGGGTAGGGACAAGTATTTCCAGGTATATAAGTATTAAAACATTTACACGTTTTAAAGAAAACGTATATAATGTCGTTTTAACTTAAAATATAACTAAAATATACATTCCAGAATTATTAATATACTATAGTTAAATATAAATAATTAAGTCACTTATTTTAATTAAATATAAATAATTTATAATTAGTACATAAATAATGGGCATTGTTTAATAATTATAATTTTTTAGTAAATAATTAACTTTATCCAACGTACTGATAACCGTAACTCACGCTTGACCTTGCATTAGACCATATATGACTGTGCGCGGCGCACTCTTTGCGGTCTACCGCAGAAACGGTTGATCGTATGAAAAAAAAGTTCAAACAGAAGTTGTAGAGAATTTTATATTCTACAACTTTTATAATAAGTGCAAATCTTATTTAAGCAATAAAAAGCGAGATATTCGCGAAAAACCGATTTTTATGACCTTTGACCTTCAATATCTTAAGACGCGGACACGATAACATTGGTGACTTTTGAGACAACATTAAGAACGACAAAACAAAGGCTTATACCAATTTACAGCTTATTATCTTTCATTCCAAGGTTGACCCCTTTTTTTTTCCTAATATGACTGTTCTACAGGCGAGCTGACGACATTCAAATTAATAGACATTAAAACCTGTAATTTTTCATTTCTGTTTTTCTATCAATTAACAGTAAACTTACATGCATAATTTACGACATTGATAATTTTTTTATTAAAACTTTAAGACAATTTATAAAATAAGTAATTTTTCATTTTAAATCTAATTAAAGTACCATTGCACCGTATACAATTATTTTATCCGTAAATGCATTTTGTACTTTAAATTCCAAACTTTTTTCTATGAAAAACAAGGAATAAATGAAACTCGAAATTATTTCTAAGACATATTTTATTCGGTAAAATCTACATCTATGTCATTCACATGTTTTTTTTATTCATAGTCTTCGCATCAACTCACCCCAGTTACAAACGAAACCAAACTTTCGTACACTCATGAACTAAATGGCAACGCAGGGCGAGTTTCAATGCAAACTCCGTGCAGCAAAAGCGGCACCCGATAGGCTGTTAGTACAGTGTTAGCCCCAGGAGGTTTCGGCTCGCCTAAAGGTACAGGAACTGATGTTGGTGGGGCATACGTAGATGATGTAGGCGGTGAAGGAAGTGAGAAACGGTGGTTATTGCAGTTTATCGCAGTAATTACGACGTTTGCAGGATCTCTTTCTTACAGAACTGGCACTGAAGAATCGATGAGCCCCGCAGTTTAACTTTACACGACCTTATTGTATGTTTGCAGGACAGGTCATTACGGCAGAACATCAACCCTCATTTGAAGCAAAGATACCTTATCCGATTTGGATTCCTCCTGCATCCATGAATTTCATGACGACGTGCAATGTGTTGGTGCGAAAATACTTTGTCGTAGCAGCTGCAGGGATAAGTTTTCTCCGACGTGGATAGTTCAGTCGATGGGGCGAGCTCTGTTAAAGATGGTACAGCCAAAGAACCAGGTGACTCTGCCAGTGGAGGAGGAGAAAGATGTTTCTGATTTATTTACAGCTGTGATTCTAGGTCCAGCACGCTTGAGTTACGTTCCGTGGCGAATCCGGAACAGAATAAACAACTAGGTAAGATAACACCACGTGGAAGCCTGCGTGAACTAAAGTAAATTAAGACGGTAGCTCAAATCTCTTCATACTGTGAAATACTTCCATCTGACAACTTCGTGTGAGTTCTCACACTGCAAAGCATAGACCAGTTAATCGCGAGAGGACGTGGTCATTGTCTTGGAACGCGAAACCTTCCGGAGCGTTTTGCGTTACTGACAAGAAAAGTGGGACGGATCTCTTATTCCGCGAAGCGTAATCCCGTTTGGACGGTATGACACGACTTGAGCCGTGCATGGGTGAGAGTTCGCTGAAGTTACTAATGCTCAGTCAGTATACGATGACCCTCACATAAAGCGCTCGGTATTAGTACACTAAAGTATTACTGCTGAGCGAGGGGCCACAGTAAACCTGCGTTCAGGAGGACCCAGTCCAGCAATCCTAATTCCTGTTTTCCATAGTTTTTCAAATCACTTCCAAACTTAATACAGGCCGTGGTTCAGTCCCTTCACTTTTCTACTTGTATGAGCCGCTCGCTCTGAGATGTCTAGCTCCGCCTACCTATCAGACAAAACACTTCTGGATATCTTCTGGCTTGCATAGTGGCTGTCACTGTCGCTAATAAGCCACAATTTCTTCAACACTAAGGTATAACTTCACGAAAAACAACGACCAGTATTAACTTAAAACACGTGAGAAATATGTTTTTGAGGTCTCATCAGCAGCAAGCACAGTGGAAAGGAAGCAAAATTTTATCCACGCAATTTTTTATAAACAATGCTTAGTAATACACCAAACGTTTTAATGAATTCTGCACTGTGGTCGACTTTAAAAAATAAATTAACCATGTTCAGAATTGTAAAATGCACCAGCGTTCGCCCTCCGAAATTGCGCGCCCGTGAATTCATGCATGGGAGCTCGCCTGGTTGAAGTCAGCGGCAGAATAAAATTGTATACCAAGTAGCGTACGAGCGATATATTCAACTCCTCTTCCCCACTGAGGACCGCTAACAGGCTGACGATAAAGTAGGCCCGTCCAAAAAAGCGGCAAGTGGGGTGCACCTCGCCCTCCATTCCACTTCTTAAAGAATATTGCAAGTAAAAAAAAAAAAAAAAAAAAGCCGTGTGTGATATTAGCGGAAAGTTAAAGGACTTGTAAAATACCGATGCCAATTCACTTATTCGCCTAGAATCTGTATTGAAATTAAAACTATTTACAATGGTTTGTAAATTTTTATAACGAAATTGATGAAAAATGTTGAAATACTGAACGGCATGGGTTAACGACTGTTGTATGTCCCAGGCAACAAGTTACCTTTGGGTGAGCCTGTCAGAAAGACACCGAGTATATTTTTTATCCGAGATTCAATCCTGTACTCCCATTAACTTGGATGTGTGAAACAACTTTAAAATTACATGAAGACATGGACGAGGCGATTTAAGTGACGCATCCAAGTCAGTTGACTGACTCGTATTGCTGAGTTGAGTCCATGGGAGACTGCTGTGTGCAGTAAGGTTCAGTGATGTTCGCGAGTGGCACAGCAGCTAGCAAGACGAATCCCTGAGTGACGAGAATTGCAAGCTGATAGAAGACTCATTTATGTAGTAATGAAGGTAATTTCCTTTTTACATGTGTTCAACAAGACTGATTTATTCATTGCACTGACAAAGCATGTTACCGACTGTTTTTGTTAAATAAAGTCGTGTTTTGTATTTTAGTAATATAAATAGACGAGGAAATGTATTCAAATGGCCGCGGTGGAGTAGTGGTAAGAATACTCGCCTCCCACCTAGGCTAACCGGGTTCGATTCCCGGCGATGCCCTTGGTCGGCGGGTTTCCCCCACCCTTGCGTTCCGGCGCTGCTCCATACTCACCTCGCTTCACCCTCATCTGCTTTCAAGACCTCTCCGTTCCACTATGTATTCAATTAAACTGTTATGTTCAGAACTCATAACGCTTAACATTGCTATTACGTTCTAAACTGCTGCAAGAAAGTGACATTGATATAACATTAGTCATGATTGTTTTATCTCTTGTTTTCACGTGAGCAAGGAACAAACAACACTCGCTGAGAACTTTGTCCTTTGCTTCTTCAATTTCAACCCCATGTTTTTACTTCACGTCGTGCATTCAGGAGGGGGACGCTAGCCTTCTGTTGCCAACACTTTGTGGCGTGCTGCCCTTCTAGCGTGTGCCACATAAATGCAGTTTATTTCAACATTATTACGCAAATCTCCGGGAAGAGATGGATCTCTAGCTCGCGAAATATGTCTCTAGATCTACAATCCTCAATATTTTCGAAGGTTTAGCTATTCCAAGTGGAATGTACACAATTTAATAGTACGATAGCACCTTGATATTTTATTATTTTTCACAGCCAATCTCTCGGAGTGTACGTATAAACTGTGCCAGTTCCTACGATGACGACAATGCAGACGTTGCAACTGGCCGTGTATCCTCAGCAATGCGCAATGTGAGTGATTTAAATGTTGGCTTGTTCTACTCCTACATACAGAGTGTACATTCGTTTTCTGGGGAGGACTCAAAGAGGCTGACATGAAAAATATGATTGCTTCCCTCCCCACCGCCAAAGATTTACCTCGACTCGACTATAAACGAGAATGCGTAATATTTGCAACGGTTCTACATCCGTAAGCTGTAATGAAGTAAGCTCGTTCTTGTGTCGGCCTGCCAGAACTTCCACTACGGTTCCGTACTCCAAACGCAACGTCTCTTCTTGTAACTGGTTGTTGTTCGAAATTAAAAAAAAATATCCTGGCTGTATGTAGAAACCTGTGCCACGACGCGCGAGACATGCTGGACGAGGAAGTAAGTGTTTTGTGAGAAAAGGCGGAGGCATGGGGAAACATTGTGGCCAGAAGATGATTGCAGACCGCGCAGACAAACTACGTCGTTTCATGGAGAAAGGCTTTCCACTTTCAGGTGCAAAATACAGGTCAGGTCTCTTGATGGCCGGGAAACACATTCCGGTAACACGTCTAGAAGAATTATTTCGCAAGTTATTTTTGCCTTGCAAGAACCACTGCGTAGTTTGAGGAACTATTAAAGTACAAGCAACTTCATTAATAACTTCTTACATTATGGTTTTNGCAAGAACCACTGCGTAGTTTGAGGAACTATTAAAGTACAAGCAACTTCATTAATAACTTCTTACATTATGGTTTTTGGGATGAAGCCGCTTAATAAATCTGTTTTATTTTCTGTATTCTTTATTTTATTACATAGTTTGTAAAATGTAGTGTTCATAAATTATACATTCAACATATTCCACATTGGGTACTTTTGGTGATATTTAAAACCATTATAATGTTTTATTTAACCTAACTGCAATTGCTGTCTATTGTATACATATTCTGAATATTGAAAACAAACAATTCTATGGCAGCTTTACTTATTTTTACTCCAGAATTTCATGTCCTGTTACATGTGATGAAACTTGTATAGATACTTATTTCGATAAGATTTAGTACGTCAGTGTTATATCTTTGTGAATATAACTTGTAGTGTTCGTGCCGTTTTACGGCATGATGTTTGGTTAAAAGTGTAGTGGCTCATTAGTGGTTTCTACTTTGACGCTTATGCGATAATTTGATGAGAGGTTGTTAACTTTTGTCGTGGTCGTCTGAAGAGTCCCTCAGGCGGCTCAACTTACTTACTGAACGCCAATACAACCGTTGGCGGCTATAGTAGTATCATTCGAGATCGGTGTGCGAGAAACTGATGCTGTTTTTTCAAATAAACGCAAACAAGTAGCTAAAGATTTACAAAAATTCCACACGTGACTTTATTAGGTTACACGATCATAATCGACAAACATCATCGTATCGTTTCTCATCTCAGCTGCGGCAACAATTTTCTTGTCTAATATTTGACGATCCACGATGCTAAAAAGTTATGGCCCGCCCCTACATAACCTGCGAAAACTTCAACTTTCTCGTTTCTCTTTCGTACCTCAGTCAGCTTGTTAGCCAAATTTCCCAGCAGCCTGTGTTTTGTTTTACACGACAAGGGTAAGAAGTCTCATACCCAAAGTAGCAATGAGGGTCCATCCACCTTGTAACCCTGACACAGCTTGCCGCTTACTGCACAGTAATTTAAACGGTTGTTATTAATTTAATCATAACTAAACTTCAGTAGTTCAGCTGAGCAAAGTTTATATTTTCTACAAACGCATTGCTGAATCAGAAAAACTAGCAAGGCGTTTACAAGTGAACTTTAAATGTGCGTGGTCCGTTACAAGTGGTTTATGCTTACGACCGTTTTTTTTTTCAGTTGTAAAGTTAAGCGGTACGAATTCACTAAATGTGGCATATTATTATTTTCGGGTTGAAACTTCACAGAGCGCACCCCGCGTCTTCAGTAACGTGCCACAACATCCACGCCTACACTAAAACATATAGCAGGGAAAACCTTTTATCGAGTCTCGCGTGCGTACGCTCCAGAGCTATCGATTTAACATAGCATAAATAACAGGAGGAGAAATAACGAGAAGTGAAAAATCAGGCGTTGGTGACCATTTCCGATCAGGAAGCTAACCCATGCAAGTATCTTATTTTGTCGTTTGCTTCTTTCTGCTTACTACTTTTCCAGATTTCTCTCTCTATACGTGAATCCAAGGACCACAAGTCGTCGCGGAACATTCACATTTCAATAAACACTCATGGGATCACTTATGTAACAAATATTATTTTCATCCTTACTGCCGTGCACAGGTTAATTTTAACTTAATACTTTTCGTAGATATCCAACTGCGGATGCAGTTAACGCTTCAGGCAATACGAAACCGCACAGGCATTTGCCAGCACGTAAAGGTTTCAGTGATGGAGATTGTTTAGCGCTGCTTTGGGAGAAATGGCCAACTACTGATAAGATAATTTTTCAAATAAAACTAAGTTAAGAAGACTGTATGTANAAACTGTATGTAAATTCTCACAAACGAATTCTCGGGTTTCGAAGAACTTCTGCTTAATTCCGATATCTAATGAGTGGTAACTTTTCATTCTGTTACAACGGAGTTGACATAAAAGAAGAATATTTACATTTGAATTCTGGTACAAAATTTTATGTCATTCAATTCAATGAAGTATTTTTCATCCCTTTATACGTGTTTCTGAAGTTAGCCAACCTGTCTAAACTTAACAAACGATGCGTAATGATTCAATAAATCTTACTGTTAACTTGATTTCACTGTAACATCACATTTTATACATTCGATGTAAAATGCGTGACAGTTCTGAATATATCCCTGAGGATCAAAAAGGATATTGTTGTTAATATTTTTATATATTGTTAGCATAACAAACAAAATAGTGACTTCTGTCATGAAGGCCAGCCAAAGAAGGGCTTCGATGAAGCTTGTATTTTCTTTTACTTCAGTTGCTTCATATGTCCCGTAAGTATCCCTTATCCTGTGAAATTTGTTATTGACAGAATCAACGTTATACAATGCTAAAAGTTATTTCGTCATTTTGAGATAAAAGAAGATTCAAGAAAATAAAACTTTTCCTATCAGTCAGAATACATAGCTTCGTAGATCGTGTCAGCGATTTTACTGTAATAAAAAATACACGTAATCGCAAACTTTATCGAATTTAATTAACTCATTTTCTTTCTGAATTAATAATCGATAAGAGCGCCACTTTAAAATTTAATTTTGTGAATGTTAGTTAAGCTAGGACAATGAATTAAAATTAAAAAAAAAAGTTAAAGAAATATTATAAAATTTCTTGTATCCTTTGAATGTCAAGGTAAAAATAAGCATTTAATGACAGTATTATTTGAGATAAGTAAAATCAAGGGCGAAGTTGATTACGTGACTTCCACCAAAGCGAAAATACAACTAAAGAATGCATTAACATCTTGAAGACTCTCCTATACTTTAATGAAAAATAACCTACTTATTTGTGAAGAAATCGTTAATTAACGTTATAAATCTGACAGAAATCATTAAATATTCTTAATTTCAATAATACATTTAATTACGTATTCTCTATGAATTAAAAATGGTTTTATGTATTTCAACTATTTTATTAAGACATGTTCAATGTTTTCTAGACATTTCCCCTTAATAATATAGTAGTAATTTCAATCATAAACATATTTTTATACTGGATACTATATTTTTTGAATTAAAATTAAATAGTTACAAATAACGTATTTTTTTCATGTAAACTTGTTATTTGTTAAGATTTCGTACTACCAAGGTAAAGTAAAACCATACTGAAATCTGAATGTATAATACAACAAAATAACTCAAAACCACTTTGAATTAAGCATGAGGTGCAAAACCTAATTTTGAAGCCTGAAAAGAAAATTATAGAATTAATTGGACTCTTAGAAAATATTGTTTTTTTACGAAGTTCGCGTTTTTGGATTTATCTTTTAATATATATCGATTCAATTAAATTTAAACAGAAGAACATTGTTTCATTTGTAAAAATGATTACTCTTAATGAAAACATTTTTTATCTCATTCTTTTTTTTGCTTAAGTCTTATGTTTAGCTACATCCTGTTAACTATAAAGTTTTTCAATAATGTTACAAAGGCAAATTTAACATTTAAAATAGCAATGTATTTATAAGTTAAATAACTTTTTACGTATGAGGATACTAGATATGACCATGTGCAAATAAAGTGCCTTAAAATCATCCATTGTTCGCAACACTAACATTCATTGTTGGCAACACTAACAGACGCGAGTACTTATTTGCCGAAAAGCGCAACAAAATATTTCGTTCGCTCGACCGTCCTTCCAGAACTGCTGTAAACTCTTCCCTTAATAAATATAAGGGCGTTTGTCACATGTTTATTATTCTACCAGGCTTGAAATCGGCAGAATGAACTCACGTTTTTATTTCTGTCGTCACAGGGGATTAGAAAAAAAAACACAAATAACGCATTCTGGTTTCAAAAAAAGTGGCAGTGGTTTACAAAAAAGAAAATATTACCTGAGCTTAAACGTTAACTCTAAACTACTGCGGATAGCTATAAAACCCGTGATCTGGGATGGTCGCGCGCGTGCGTGTGTGAGTGAGAGAGAGAGAGAGAGAGAGAGAGAGAGAGAGAGAGAGGGATGACTTTATGTTTGTGGATTTGTGACTGGACAGCAAAGGGACGGAAGGTTCCGAGGGAGCTGTTCGACATGTATGAATGAAGGTGGTCAAACAACGTAAATTTGGCTTTCTGCCTCGCGCCAGCGTGGTGGCTGAGCGGGGGAAGTGGCATTGTTCTTTCTGGTCGCGGCTTGAAATCTGACGGGCCAGAAATTACTGTTGTCGCGGAAAATGTGCCCGTATAAAGCATAAGGAATATTTTCCGCTAACACGNTCTGACGGGCCAGAAATTACTGTTGTCGCGGAAAATGTGCCCGTATAAAGCATAAGGAATATTTTCCGCTAACACGAAACAATAAACTTTTTTCGAAAATGCTCACAAGTAAAATAGAGCGTATTAGAAATAATTTTTTTTTTCCTTCACATATCGAGATATGAAAAAAGTTGCTAAAAATTAATTCAGAAAAAAAAAATGAACAGAAAGAATTTTTTCCAAACGTAACTTGGGCTACGCTTTAAAGAAAAAATTTTCTACCACTGAAAACAAAGTTTGCGTGAATGATAATTAATTGTTTCCTTAATGCTTCTCAAGAACTCTACAATACACCAGCACTTATTATTGTGAATAGAAATTAAGATCTTTTTATTACAACTGAAATTAACGATTTAGATTGTGTTNTACACCAGCACTTATTATTGTGAATAGAAATTAAGATCTTTTTATTACAACTGAAATTAACGATTTAGATTGTGTTACGTGTTACAAATGACAATATATTTTATAGAGAGACTATCAATTCGGTACTCCATTGGCTAACAGACAGCCAGTAATAATCTTTAATCTCTTTTTGGTGTAGAAAGCGTGCAAAATGTGGTGCAAACCAATATCACTGTGATAAGTGTGAAAGCAAACACCCTTAAAAATATCGTTCCATAATGATGGGCATGAGTGATTTCTGGGCGAAAGATGGTTTGCACAGAACTTCTGAAATCGTAAAATATTCTGCCCTTGAGTGGACACATTTTAACCTGGAAATTTTCTGGAGTACATAAGTTAATATTGACAGCAAATTACGAAAAGTAGTTCCACCCTTAACGTTTAATTTAAAATCGAAATATTTAGATTAATGACCTCTGACACAAATATAGATATATATATTTTTTTTAGCAGTAATTGAATGTCTAAATAACATATTTATGTTAGTAACCATTTCACACTGTCATCCTATTGTTATTTAACGGCACTGTTCATTTTTACATTTTGCGGCAGGATATACACTTAACTAAAAGAGGAAACTAATAACGACTTTAAATCGTGTTCAGTTAAACGTGAACCAACACTATTGTTACAAATCGCCAGGGACGTGTCCAAGTTCGCGAGGGGAGTGGGAGTGGAGAGATTTGGGCGGCTCTTAACAACGCGGTCTTGAGAGCCGAAGAGGGCGAAACGAGGTGAGAATGGAGCAGCGCCGGAATGCAAAGGCGGGGGAAATGGGATATCTCCAGAAAAAAAAACCCACTTGTCAGCGGCATCGTCCGGCACGATTCCCACATGTAAAAGATTCGCGAATGACCCAGTCGGGGATTGAACCCGGTTCGCCTTGGCGGTAGGCGGGTAGTCTGATCACTACACCACCGCGGCCCCTCTCTAGCAAAAGTGCTTCTAAGTTGTGGCACAGAGATGAAATTGCATGGTGGTTCATTCGATGTGGTCGTAGTCATTCTCTAATTCTCTGCGCGAGGCTCTGAGAACGGGCCTTGTGTTTGACTGGCTGCTGCGAACTGGGAGATGTTACCTCGTGGCTTTGCTGCCGGCTGGCGTGTATCTTACCAGGCGATGATTGGCGAACGGTGTTCCAGCATTTCACCGGCCAGTGACGCCATTTTGCTGGCGTGTGTGGCTGGAGTTCGCTGTATATGCGACTGCTTCTCCTGCGTTCTCAAGTACTCGTGTGGTCGTGGGCTCGAAATTACTATCTACAGTACGGCTGTAGTCACTTATTTAACCTTAAATTGCACTCAAGGCTCGAATCAGTGATATCACTCAGTGAAACAACATTCACTGAACGTCAGTTGATAAGCTACTGCCGACTGGAAAATCAAGGAAATGAGTTAGGAACAAGTGACTTATGGCAATGGAATTCTCGACATTCAGTGGGAATCGCAAATAAATGAGTGAAATTCAGACACTATATTAATTAGTTATCAGGCACTGATTATCAGTCGCTCAGTTCTCACTATTTTCATTGATTTGGCTCAATTCTCACTGTTTCAGATTTAGAGTGTAAAATATCGAATATCACTGGGATAGTTCAACACTGTAATATCTCAAATATTTATTTACTCTCACAAATAAATTATATGCAGTTTATCAAATGTTTATACTTTATTTATAATCAGTTTAAATTGAATAATCAACAAGTAACAAATTAATAACTGGAAAATGTTTCTATGTTACTCGAAATATTAAAAACGTTAGCCAAGGCNTTAATAACTGGAAAATGTTTCTATGTTACTCGAAATATTAAAAACGTTAGCCAAGGCTTTACTAAAACATAGCACTTTTCAAGCAAAACACTTATAATTTCTGGATGTTGCCGTATTACATTGGAATGCCCACAAAATGTATAATCCCAAAACGCAAAATTTTGAGATATCGCACTTTTGCATCAGCACAGAGATATATACGTTAGGTTAGCGAGCTAAAAAAGTAAGAAATTTTATGACAATAAGTGAAGATGTTTATTAAGAAACCGCGTCTGTGCGGTCAGTTGTCTTCCTGTAGATAACAAGGTTAATGTTAACCCTTGCTGCCTGCTGACAACATTGGAGTTATAAAACTGGCTGCCACCAGTGTAGTGGAGCAACAGAAACTATTATCATTGGTTACTTTGTATAAGCTAGTTATATGCATGTTTGATAAGCTTGTCACACCAGAAATTCTTTAGTCACAACACCTGAAATTAGATAATTGTGTTTATATATAAATATAAACACAAAATACACGAAATAAACCAACCGGAAGGTCCTTAAACCTATACTGGNTAATTGTGTTTATATATAAATATAAACACAAAATACACGAAATAAACCAACCGGAAGGTCCTTAAACCTATACTGGAATTTTAACTGCATTATGACCGTACTGTCAGCTCTATTGTCTGTGCGACACGATACTGAAATCATTGCAGTAGTCACTTGGCCTTTATATACTTTCAGTTTCATTTCCACAACTCCTAATTTGTAAATTTTTTTGCCAGAGAATGTAATATACCATTTAAATAAGTATTGGAATATAACAATTAATTTAGTACTCCTCGGTTATGTACAGAATTTTTTGCCTCATTACGTAGTTATTGTGTAACGCATATTCACAACACTGGGTTTTTCTCCGGATTTTATTATTGATTTGAAACAATAGACTGAGAACAATACAGTATGATCGTATGGAATAGCGGGCGTTCTATTGTAAAGCAAACCTAAGGACCAGATGAAAGAGTCAATTTGAACTCACGACAGCATGGTTCTGACGAACAGAATCTGACCGCGAAACACGGTATCCAGGCTCGCGAAGCGTACGTTATAGGCGGAAGAATCGTCTCGCTCAGAAGGCAACCAAACCAACCTGCACGTGTGCGATATGTACAGAATGTTCGGAATTAAACACCCAAACTGCGAGAGGTGATTCCTTATGAAAAAATAAAGTCGAAAATATACAGGACTCCATATACCACACCTAAATAGAATATTAAAGGAGATGTGAGACTGTGAAAATTGGATTTTGAAAACTTATTTTCTCTGAATGCCTTGTACTTATTGCAAGTGGTAGGGATGGTGACGATGTACCGACAGTACGTCCCACACGGTTGAATGGGGCACGTACATTTGGCGTGCTATGGATAACGTGACCATTTTTTTCCCCCTCAAAACGGGACACTAGTCAGTTTGCATCTGTGAGTAGGTAGATTGAAAAAAAAAAAAAACATGTTATCTGGATAAATACGTATATTACTTATGTATTTTTTTCCAGAAGAACAAATTTGCTTTAATATATTTGGTGATTATTTTAAGTAGGAGTAAAATTCCTGGCAGGTTTTTTTTTTTAAATATTCGCATTTGTGATCAACATCGCTACAAGTACTGAAAATTGCAGTTGGGTGTTTTCAGCAGTCCACAACTTGTTCGTGAGCGAGAACACGCGCTCTACTGGTGCATTTGTACCAGGTAGACAAAGGACATATTCAACAACTATACGAATGTACGTATGATTGAGATTATTGTTGGCGAAGTGTTTGGATAACTCCACCCAACGATTATCTGTTGAAACATTCACCGTATTCCATTCTGACAATTTTTGCGGCGTAATATATTTTGAAATAAGTGAATATTAATTTATTATTTCTGAGCTCGTAAGTAGGCATAAGTATACAGACTCATGAGCTTACGCTGGAGAACAATCGACGAATAATGCGTGCGTCGGAGAGTCGCGCTTGAGGGTGGTGGGGAGGGCGAGGGAACCACACCGCCCGCCCGCGTGTCTCGACAAAATACGAGCGAGAAGTCATTTTACAACCGCGGATAAAGCAGCATTCAGACGTTTCAATTCGTATGGTAAATTTACAGTTTTGAAATTATTTTTATGATTAGTGAATCAATATTTTTGCTCTCTTGATAAAAACGGGACATTTGGGTGTCCCCGAAGCTTTCATCGGGGACAACGGGACAGAGTGCTGAAAAACGGGACTGTCCCATTCAAAACGGGACGTATTGTCACGTTAGCTATGGAGCGTGTACTAGTGGAGGGCACGTCGTTGATATGCTGACGTATTACTTCCTCAAGCCGAACTGTGTGCACAGACCGAGGATGGCCACAGCATTACGCATGCATCTCTCCAACGTGGGAAGCATTTGTCACCTTTTTTCTGCGGACGTTGTTTGCAAGAAAACTGCACACAAAGGCTCCCGTATACGTGGTGCATGAACTGCGTTGCAGTATGTTTGTAAGACACGTTAAAAAAAAAACTACACTGAAGTGCCAAAAAACTGGTGCACCTGCCTAATATCGTGTAGGGACCCCCGAGCACGCAGAAGTGCCGCAAGACGACGTGGCATGGACTCGACTAATGTCTGAAGGTATGCAGGAGGCAATTCACACCATGAATCCTGCAGCGCAGTCCACAAATCCAATCTGCGCCAATTTGAGAAAGGGTTGCACGTCTGTCACGTTTAATGATTCTCGTCAGTCGTCGTTTGTCCCGTTCTTTCACGATCTTTTTCCGGCCGCAGCGATGTCGAAGATGTGATGTTTTACCGGATTCCCGATATTCGCGGTACACTCGTGGAATGGTCGTACGCGAACATCCAAATGTTATCGCTACTTCGAGAGATCCCATCTCTCGTGCGCCGACTATAACACCACGTTCAAACTCACTTAAATCTTGATAACCTGCCACTGTAGCAGCAGTAACCGATCTAGCTGCCGACCGCATCGCGTTACTCTGATTGGTTCCATACCTCTGTTATTTGCATACGCACGCCTATACCAGTTTTTTTTTTTTGCTCTTCATTGTATTTCACGTGCGTACAGTCTGTTTGCACATGGAAAGAAATAACACTTGAGACTAGGGCGGAATACAACTTTCAACAGATCACGCTTGTTGCAAGCACTATTTTCAAGCTCATAAACTACATTTTCTGACTGTTATAGCTTGAAATATTCTGTGTGAATTCCCGCTAAGCTAGGTTGGGGGCGCTGCTTTGAGCTTTGCTACAAACTTCTTAGCACGGCTGGGAATCCACACGTAGAAAACCTCTTTGTATAATACGTTGTAGACAACTTTGTACAAAATGTAGAATACGTATAACCACCTCGTTTTTTTATTCCCGCAATGGTCGAATTAATTTGCATCACCTGATATTATTTTCTTGTTTTATGATGGATTGTAAAACAGATAGGATACCCACATATCTTGCCTGCGTACGATTTGTATTATGTTCTGTATAACTGTCCATCGCAACTGCAATATTTCGCGAATCCTTAAATATTGATGAACGTAAAAGCAACTGAAGTATTCAATTTTAAACAGCCGATCTCCCGAGGCGCAGCAGTTTGGTGCGCGCCGGTCTGGGGTGCGGGAGGTTCTGGGCTCGAAATCCCAGGTAAGGAATTGGTGTTAGTTTAAGTTAGTCCATAAGTTAGTTTGTAAGCCGTCACTTGATAAACCTTCAGACATAACACCGGGGGACGTTAACATGCGCTTTTCAAACCCATTATTAATTTTTAAAATTTTTGTAAAGCCCGCATTGAAAGACGTGTACGTACGGGATGAGATGAGAGTAAGTTCAGAGCTGTAAAAAAAGTCTGAAATTCGATTAGCTAGGTTCTATGTATGACCTACTCCTCAACTTTTGTTTTCGCATGAGCTGGCAGTTTCACGTAACTCGAGTGATCAAACCACCGGAAGGTTTGTCTCAAGGCTAAGCGTCATCCGCTATACCGGATTCATTAATTTCCTGCTGATTTGAATAAGTTAAAAGGTAAATAGATATATATATATAATATATATATTTATATATATATTTTTAAAAGGTACTACAAAAGCTTAGTTATTTGCCACACACAGCATTACAGATATGAAATCTGCACTATAAAAGTTAAATACTGTCAGAAATAGCATAATATAAACTTTAAAATATCAACACGTTCCTGCAGGTTTAACAACTATCAAATAACACGTAATTAAATTAAATACAAAATAAATTAAACAACTCATAAAATCAAAATCTTCTATAGTCAGAAATTTTAAATAATCACTCTGAAACTGAAAATTTGATACGAAAACGAAGAATTTCTGCAAAAGAGTTGACACGCATCTTGGCTTTATAACTTTTTTGTCATAAGTTCCATTTGAGAATGTTTAACGAAATTTTTCTCACGACACAACATACATAAAAGCTTCTGAAGCTTTAATAAATCATCACAATTTCGTTGCCTTTATTAATTTTTGACTAGTGATTGCCGGCAACAAATAAGTTCACATAAATTATACTGGCCCCAGCAATTCCTTGTCGATACCGTATATATATATATACTATGAAGGATGCTGATACACCTTAAATGCACGAACATTCAGCGAACACCACGCATCTATAACGGTGAAGTTCCAGCATCTGGGGTGTGGCGGGCCGTCCCTGCAACGCTTCCGGGACCATAAACTATCAGCAGACGAGGGAGCGAGCAAGCCTCTCCCAACGGGGGAAGCGGGGATAACTGTTATGAAAGGTCTCCACCCCCCTCCGCTACTAACCTGTCCACCAACCCACAGCGAGCACCCTTTCCCGACGGCCCTTTTCGCAGTTTCAGAAACAGACGCGTAAACAAGTTGGCCCGCGTAACTCAAACACTTACGCCCGCCGCCCCTCTCCCTGCCTTCCCATCCTCTACTTCCGGACCAATCTCGCGTCGCGCAGCCTCTATGTGTACAACCTCATACCCCGACCCGCACGTACTGCTCGACCAACTGAAGCGAAGTCCAGGAGGTATATGTGAAACAAACTCTTCTCCCCCCCNGTATCAGCTGATGCACGAACGAACAAAAGTTAAAATTATGTTGGCTATTCTGAGTGCACTGCCAATGCACATCACACAAGCAGAAAATACGCGGATAAGAAAGAAAGAAATTAATACATTTTATTTTATAAGGTCACAAAACAATGGTTGTTGGTGTTAAAAACTAAACTTCTTGACGGACCAGCTGATGGCAGAAGGATACGTATTCAGATGTAAACAGTGGCGCTACTTTCGCAGACCTGTCAGAAAGTGGCCTTGTTATACAGTATGGACTGTACAAGCGGATTACATGCAGACGGAAGACCAGCTGTCAGTAGCAGGAGTTGACATGAACAGTGAAGCCACGCACGACAATGGACTTACCAGATCAGTCGAGAGGATGGATGTGAAGTAAAAAAAAAAAAGGTTGCAATTATTCAATTATTCTTGGCGTAACGGTGGTAGGAATAGGTTATGTTGATAAACATACACCCCTGTTCAACGGTTCATCCGTACCACAGCGTCACAGTGGAGTCGGTTTGGCGCGTTCAAGGCATAGAAGGAAATGATGCGGGCCCCACTGCTCCTAAACGCAAGGGGTGCAGTGTACTTGTCGTGCTGTACTATACAAATTAGAACTGTAATAGACCTGTAACAGTGGGACTTTACAACGTGCGGTGAAAGCCCACAGATTCAACTGCGTCCGTATGGTTTTACTTTTCGCACACTTCTTAATCAAGAAAACTACGCAGGCTAGCTAAAAAATAAAAGTTTTTTTAAATCTTTTTTTTTTACATTTTTTAAAATTTGAATACGCATTATATGATAGAAACAAAATTATGCTACCTTAGCTAATTGTATTTTTTTTTGTTACATTTTCAGGCGAAAATTCGTATTCCTACAATATTTAATTACTGAGATATCCATATAAGTATATACGCGCAAACTTGCGCGGGAGGTTAAAGTCGATGAAGTGCTACGGGCGACTCCGGCTGGCGCACGTTAAGCAATATCACCTCTACGCGCAAAGTTGTGAACTCGCATGCAGTTTTCCGGTCGTACCACTAGAACTAAGGGATTTTAAGCGGTGACCCTATCATTTCACTGGGCGCTACATTGTAGCAAAGTCAAATGCAGTCCTCTATCGTAGCTCCCCATAAATCCGGTTCGTTTTCAGCCATATTGGAGGGCATTAAAATAATGTTTCCAAACGTGCGCGAGGTATTGAAAGTACAGTCAATTCGCGGTTTCTTCACATTTTTTTTGAAGCAAACCGTTTAAAAATCATCCCTTGTACGACGTGCTTGGCTGTTTCCTAAATACGTCATACAGTGGCGTGTGGTGAACTGTTGTAAGGTAAGCTGACGTTAGCTCTGTGCTGTACCCTGTTGCTTGCTAGTTTACACTTCCGCCGCTAAAACGTAGCTCGGCAGGTGACGCCACAGGACATGTGTAATGGGTCCCTTGTCTGCTCGTTGTGAGTGGTCGAAATACATTAACTTTACTTAGGCTCCACAGCAGTTATTGGTTCCTGCTGCGTTCCCCGAGAATGTACAGTAGTGACCAAGCACCAGCTTACTTTGCAACAGTTCACCACACGCCACTGATGCCATGCATCAGAAGCATTTTAGACTCGTGTGAATACAGAAATGCCTTATTTTTGGTTAAATAGAACTTTTATTTCCATTTTTAAACTATAATATTTCGTTTATAATTAATACGAATGAAAACAGGTACGTTGGTAATGCCTAGCAAGAAATAGTTCTCAAGCAAAATATTATTACAGCGAGTGCGCACGAATAAGGTGAGCTGTCGCTATGGTGTAAATGTTTAGACTCGGTTAAGTTTTGTTTGCGTGAGGTGGAGGAATATCCTGGAAGTAGAACTTTAGCAGGGCTTCAGGAAAGTTGGAAGTGGCCATGAATGCACTATACCATTCGCGACTAGTGAGAAGTGTTTTTTTCTTTCATTGGATAAGAGTTTCGGGCGCACGTTTACTGGTTTCTCGAAGGAAAAAAAAAAACGGGAATTCGAACATACTGCAACGCAGTTGAGGCGATACACCCAAGTCGATGACAGCACTCAATCGTGAAATTTTCAGATAAGTTTGTGGAGCAGTACACAAGCGCTGGTGGAAAACTCTCTCGCACTCTCGCCGTGATATTGACTCGCGGTGCGTGACGGACTGAACAAGGAGAG
>NQII01003111.1:90849-172065 GCA_002778355.1 Clitarchus hookeri | reverse complement strand
GGGGTCGAAAAGCGGCGGGGAAAGTTGCGCGCTCGCTTGTAGCCGCCGCGACATTCACCGCAGCGAAGCCTCCCGGGTGTTCGCAGGCACGCACGTGCGTGGTTGGCGCGGGCCTCGCTTCCCCGCCTAACCGCAGAAAATATCCCTTCCACACCTGAGAAGTCTTGGGATGTATAAATTAAGGGCGCCACGTACCCGACGCAGAGGGTTTGAAACCCACGCTTTTTTTAATATTTTTTTTACGAAACCATTAAACTCGTTTCCATGACACCAATGTACGAAAAAAAAAAAAAAANTTGCAACGGGAATAATTGTAAAATGAAAAAAAAAAAAAAAAAAACACGCTTCAGGCGAGGTATGTATAACACTCTCAATACATCATGCACATTATAAATGCTATTCCTGAGCCCTCCAACATCGTTAAAAACGTCATTTTCACACTGCCGTATCTCATAATATAACGGTTGGAAACATGAGAAACTATTATAGGGACCACCATTGAACTTTTGTACAGATTTTCCACCAATAAAACGATAGGGCCACCGCTTAAAATCCCATAGGTACACGCAGCACAACGGAAACACTGCACGCTAGTTCAGTTCCTTGCGCGTAGGAGCGAAGGTTAACATTAGCTCAAGGTAACAACTTTGTGAGGTCACTCGTCATGGATAACGAGGAAGAAAATATAGCGCTACCTATAAGTTCGCAGTATATTCTCACATTTTGAATGAAACCTTTCAAAAATCACCCTATTGTCACATGTTGCTGCTCTTCATCACTTCCCTTGCCCCGTCCTGCTTGTGAAAGTGATGGAATGTCAGACAAGTGAAGTGTAATGTGAGAAGCGGGTGGCGATTCACAAAGGCAAGCCACCGCATGCCGCCAGAGATAGATAGTCTAATGTGTACATAATGTATGTGTGGATAAATTAACAATCGAATTTAGTTCTTTACTTTGTATTAAGACCTTCATCTATCAAGAACTCAGATACGACCTTCTGGCGTCATGACGAGTTTGGTTTTTTCCTAGACATGTAATGTGTCACAAGCGTTTTATACTTCAGTTAACACAAAAGTACCTGTGTTTACTCACATGTGTGTATATACTGTTCCCGATAAAGTTAGCACTTTTGAGACTCTGGTTTATTTTTTCCTATCAGCCAATTTTTTATCCTTCAACCACTTTTTAAAAAATAAATGTTGTCATGTAAGTAATAAACACAGTGTATATTTTTCACTGGAACTTAAAATTAACTTCTAAGGCTACAAATACAAAATATTTATTGTCTATTATTTTTAATGAGAGGGTTTCAAAAAGTGTTCACTTTACCGTGAATAGCCTATAGTAATCAGATAGTGTTAATTTCAAAACGATTTAGTATCTTATTTTCGGTTAAACTGAATTTTTACTTATATGTTATCTATAATTTGTAACATTTCATTTATTATTAATATGAATAAAAGCATAGAGAATATAGGCTTGTTATTTAGGGAGAATCACACCCTCAAAAATTGGGAATTAAAAGTAGTTATTCGCAAAATATCAGGCACTACGTGAGACAAAACACGAAATTCGTGTGAAAATCGATAAACTTCCACGAGTAACAACTTTTCTTGGTTATAGGCTCTTCACGGTTAATTGAGCACTTCCGAGACCACTGCTTAGGATCTACTTTTCTTCTGATTTTGTATCCTTCTGCCCTATGCTATGGACTGTCTCACTTTATTCTTTCGCCATTCAAGCAGAACCGTGAAATTTTTAGAAAAGAACATTTGTTTTTAATACGCAAAATCATACTCTCATGTGTATAAAACAAGATACACTCCCCGCAGGAGCCAAAAATTTAAACATTATACTCTCTAAACAATATCAAGTGTTAAAAACCACTTTCATCAATTCACTGCCAAATTAACTGAGAGCCTGCATGCCAGTTATGAGAAGTGATTCTTTAATATATTGATTTCAAAAGTGCTCACTTAACCGTGAACTGCCTTTAATAACACGGCACTACTTTATTTACTAATAACGGGCGATGTAATAAACCTGTCAGATGATCACAGGCGGCAAATATCAACCCAAGCTCACACTGTTCACGAATTTAGTGTTTCTGACATTTTGCAAATAACTAATTTCAATTCATAATTTTCAAGGCCACGTCTCTCCCTTACTAATCAGGTTAGTTCATAGATCGTATTGTGTTTTCTACCACATTTTCCATACAAAATTTGTACGTGGAATTCAGAATTATCTTGTGTAAGTGAATCTTGTTTCTTGCTTTCCAATCCAAACACCAAACACCAAATTTGAATGTAATTACTTGTGATCTCCAGATAAACTTTGGAATGCCTGGAACTAAGTTGAAATGAGTTATGGATTCGCGATCTACTTTGCTACCGATTTACAATGAATTATTCGAGGTATGATAATCGGAAAGTAATATACAATTTTTTGTGCGTCGGCGCTTTGTCTCAGTTAGCCTCCATGATAAAGACATGAGACATTAACCGCATGCGAATTCACATTTACTCGAACACATGACATGGCTAAAATATTTCCTCGGAGATGCTCCTTCCCAGCAGAGCAGAAGTTACTAATAACGTATTTTTACGATGTTGCCACAGAAAAAGTTCTACCGAAGTGGATGATACCCAACCGTAGTCAACAATTCCCAGTAATTTTCCTGTCACCGCGTTTCGGTTTTACACAATAATTTAATTCCTTGTTTTCTTACTTCGCGGACTTTTGCTAGAATATTCTACCTAGAGAACGACGTTACTACTACGCTTTGTGCACTCAGCTCTCGTGGCTATAACGTATCTATCTAAAGCTGAGGCAAACAACATGTGAAACCAGGGACAAAGCAACAGTGTCTCAGATATCCACTATCGCTAAGGCTTCATTGTGCACCCAGATCGAAGAAACGTTGCACCACTGAATAAACTACCCTGAAAAAATACGTTCATTCACCGTAGCCTCACTTCTCCAGGAGAATCTTGAGCTCAGCCAATGAGCGACTTGGCCGAAGACAATAATTTTAGATTTGATCATACAATCCTTCCACTGAGAGAGGATCGTGCAGTGTTCAATGCACCTGAAAACTATCATGTTTTGGTAATTAAAAGTGTTACATGCGGCCGCTTTGCCTTTGTGCCGATCCCCTCACGGGACCGAGGTGGTATAGTGGTTAGACTACTCGCCTCCAACCAAGGTGAACCGGGGTCGCCCCCGGATTTCCGCATATTGGAATCGTGTCGGACGATGGCACTGGTCAGCGGGGTTTCTCGGGGATCTCACATTTTCCCCGCCCTTGCATTCCGGCTCTGCTCCATACTCACCCTAGTTAAGAGACGTCCAAATCTCTTCACTCACTCATTCACCCCCCGGGAAAGCGTAGCGCAGTCCTTCCGGGATGACATCACAGAGAAGGGGAGGCGGAGTTGCAATATNCATTCACCCCTCGGGAAAGCGTAGCGCAGTCCTTCCGGGATGACATCACAGAGAAGGGGAGGCGGAGTTGCAATATGAGCTGAGATAACACTAACACGTGCTGCGATAATGCTGCCGGGACTGACGTCACTCCTATTTATGGAAGATCGAAANCAGCTGAGATAACACTAACACGTGCTGCGATAATGCTGCCGGGACTGACGTCACTCCTATTTATGGAAGATCGAAATGCTTGGGAATCTGTGCACGTATTTTCTGGTCATCACCCCCCTCGGTGCGACTGGAGGTGCGAAGAACTTTCTGGGCCAGGTCAGTTCTGCTATATAAGGTGCGGCGTGCCTCTGTGTACGGCCATTAGTTCCAGGTGTTTGGGACTGTGACAAGCGAGTGAAGTCTGCTAGAATCGGGAGAGAAGAGANTGTGTACGGCCATTAGTTCCAGGTGTTTGGGACTGTGACAAGCGAGTGAAGTCTGCTAGAATCGGGAGAGAAGAGAGAGAAACTTCCTAACTGGACTGTCGGATAGTGGGACTTGATGCATGAGTGGCAGACATTTGGGATTATGTTAATGTGACGATTAAGTGACTGCAGTTAGCATAAAACCAGTGACAGGAGTTTAATTATAAATGAGATTGGCATAAATATTGCTCACACTGATAGGAATAATAAGTTATAATAGTAGACATAGGCAGTTTAATGTGTAAATAATTGCTGTGTATTTTTAAAGCATTGTAATTATTTAAATAAATTAAATATAGTTATTTTATTTGTATCAAGACTACCATCTTTCACGAGCTAAGATATACTCTGGCTCAGCTAAGAAGGCCGCTTTTTTTACAGTTGGGAGGCAGGCAGGGTTTAATATTCTTTGAACATCACCGGGTTCGTGAAGAGCATTCTGTGTCAAATTGACTATAAAAACACAGAGAGCGCGGCTTTCTTGATGTCAAAAAAGCTCTGGTGTAAGGATATGTCGTCAAAACTACAACAATATCGCTATATTATATCTGAGACGAAGCATGTATGCCAGGCGACTTGCTGAAACCATATATTCACAATTATTTTTAGACGAGTAATCGCTTGATGTATGAACATTTTTTCCACACTAATATTGTTACTTTAAATTGGTACTCAGGCTAATTTAGTGATCGAAACAGTATTACTGCAAAAAAAAACTTGTGAGTACGGGGTGAATGTAATTATTTCTAATGCGGTTTTTTTTCGTTTATTTGATAATGAATNTGTGTACGGCCATTAGTTCCAGGTGTTTGGGACTGTGACAAGCGAGTGAAGTCTGCTAGAATCGGGAGAGAAGAGATAGAAACTTCCTAACTGGACTGTCGGATAGTGGGACTTGATGCATGAGTGGCAGACATTTGGGATTATGTTAATGTGACGATTAAGTGACTGCAGTTAGTATAAAACCAGTGACAGGAGTTTAATTATAAATGAGATTGGCATAAATATTGCTCACACTGATAGGAATAATAAGTTCTAATAGTAGACATAGGCAGTTTAATGTGTAAATAATAGCTGTGTATTTTTAAAGCATTGTAATTATTTAAATAAATTAAATATAGTTATTTTATTTGTATCAAGACTACCATCTTTCACGAGCTAAGATATACTCTGGCTCAGCTAAGAAGGCCGCTTTTTTTACAGTTGGGAGGCAGGCAGGGTTTAATATTCTTTGAACATCACCGGGTTCGTGAAGAGCATTCTGTGTCAAATTGACTATAAAAACGCAGAGAGCGCGGCTTTCTTGTGTCAAAAAAGCTCTGGTGTAAGGATATGTCGTCAAAACTACAACAATATCACTATCTTATATCTGAGACGAAGCATGTATGCCAGGCGACTTGCTGAAACCATATATTCACAATTATTTTTAGACGAGTAATCGCTTGATGTATGAACATTTTTTTCACACTAATATTGTTACTTTAAATTGGTACTCAGGCTAATTTAGTGATCGAAACAGTATTACTGCAAAAAAAAAACTTGTGAGTACGGGGTGAATGTAATTATTTCTAATGCGGTTTTTTTTCGTTTATTTGATAATGAATNAAAAAAAAAACTTGTGAGTACGGGGTGAATGTAATTATTTCTAATGCGGTTTTTTTTCGTTTATTTGATAATGAATAATTAAGTGAAGTTGTAATTACGACGAGTCCAATGCTTCCCTGAAAGCCAATTATTGGGGAGTATTGAACTTTTACAACAGAACAGTCCAGATGACATTATTTGTTTTTCTTTATATGCTGCGATTCCTTCTGACACGAAGTGAAGTGCCATGACAAGCAGCACCTGCAGAATACCTATCCTGTCCACACGTTGTTCAAGTATTTCTTGCCACGGCTGGAATCATATAATTCAAATTTCCCGGAACATTTTCAATTGTCGACCATCAATAATCGCAAAGAAAGAATAAAACTGTATTAAATTTGCTCATTTGTGATGATAGTTAAGTAGTACAAGACATAGAATAAGCATAGACACTTACTGGCCGAATGGCGTTAAGAGAAATATGTGTTTTTTACCTGAGACAAGACAAAACCCACTGTTTAATCATACGTAAGCTTTATTGTTGTATATTTTCTACCCCGCTATAAATGTTATTTTAACATGCACGTGTTAACGTGGCATTAAACCGAAAAGTAAATAATTGTGAAAAATCATGTAAATCAGTATCACGCTCTGTAGAAAGAAAAAGTAGTAACACACTCCAATGATTTTCAACAACATTTATTATTGTACTAATATTATAGCCGAAATGCTGTCCAATCGCGATTGCGTGTGTGGAATAATGTAAAAAGATGCAACAAGAAATTTTTTCGTATATATAAATCCAAGGCATATAAAAAACATGAAATTTGTAAGTGTAAAATGTAAGTGTACACTGACGGTGGAAATATTGCTGTAACGTGCATTCTGTATGGATTTTTTTACACTGTAAATGCGACGTACATATGAATAAATTTTCATGTTTGGTAACTCTATAGACTACACCAATTGGCATTGCCAACATTTCTTGCCGAAACACAAAGCGAAAATAACTGAATCCAGCGAGTTTGGTAATGCAGCCATCATCACGCCTGATATGCGTTCGAGAGGTCACCGATTCGATACCTAACAGCTGCACTGGAGGTAGTCACAAAAGGTAGTTTTTCCCCATGTGATGACTCTGCTTGCCTTTCCTCAACACAATTCCAGGTGCATTCTGGTGGTTAGTTTATTGAGTGTCTCCAAATACTTGCTTACCATTTGAAAACTTTATGGTAGCCAGGCAGTTAATTCCCTCAGCGCTGTGTTATATATTCGAACAAAATACAACGAGAAAAGAGCAAAATATATTTTGAAAATAAGGTAATGTTCACTTGCTGAAATGTTTGTGATCTTAAATTAGATAAACTTTGACTTTGCATAATGTGAATGTAGCTCGTAAAATACATGTTAGTAAATAATGCTGTATTTATTTGGCAAAATTGTATGCACGTTACACATAATCATTCAACAGACATTCATGGTGTGACTTGTTCAACATGTGGGGCTCCATCCCCTGTGACTTCAAGTCTCACCTACGATAAAATAAAAACAAATAATTGGTCTTATGGGGTCAGGAAAGAACCCCCCCCCCCCCGCTCTCAAGTATCTGTGTCCTCGCAGAAACATTTCTGCCATGATTTCCATACATTCACCAAGTAAGCCATAGCCTTCTTTCTCCAGCGTGTCAACTCGTGCGTGAAGGAAGGTAACATTACTATGCGCTTTTGTATTTATTCTCTCGGAATGCCGAAGCTATGGCCTGAATGGCTTCGAATGACTGTGCGGGACCACTCAACACACTTACCGCTGACACATACAAAGTGATGTGGCTAAGATCAAACAGAATGGGTGCCACTGTTAGGAAGATGCGATAAAAGTTCAAGTTTAAAATAAAACAACTGCCTGTATATACAAATACCAAAATCAGATTATATAAAATGAATAAAATGCACAAATACAAATTTTTTTACATAAAAATGTAATAAACGTATAAATGCATAAACAGATCGAAAGGAGAGAGTGTAAATGCTAATGTAAAAAAGCAAAGCTCTCTTATAAAACGTATTACGTACTGCTTCCGTACTAAAAATGGACTACATAAATGGTCTCTCAATGAAGCCCGGGATTAGGGTTCTCCCGTGACTTGCACTTTCCTTGCGATCCCGGCTGGCGTTCTTGGTTGGAGAGTGCTACCTCCGCGTCCTTCCGGACATCGCGTTTCTGTCTGCACTCCTAACCGCGGAAACTGCCACTATGTTTCAGAAATGAACTCATAAGTTTTCGGCACTTCTACTCGGTTTGTCTCGGAAATTTACACGTGAAGTTTCGGCTGATCCTGAGTTCCCTCCCCGGTGAAATCACTATTGACTTACTGACGTCGCCATCCGGCGCACGACTACGTCTTCTCGGGGAATGGCGCCTCTCGGACTTCGGCTGCCACTCGTTTCCGGGAATTTACTCATATTCTCGGCACTGTTCTCGTCCCACGACTGATTACTCCCGTGTCTGCTTCTCCCGTTTCGGCTGCTTCTATCTCGTCTCGCGGCTGAACCGCCGAACTACTCCCGTCTCGGCTGGCGATAATTGCTCCCGAACAACTGACTGCGAACAACTGATTGTACATTTCTGCTTGGGCTGGGTTCGAACTCCTGACCGGTTGATGCGACTGCCTCTCGCCTAACTGCCTTCTCTGTCTCGCTCACGACTGCCGATGACAACTGCCCGACGATCACTGACTGAATGACTACGACTGAATGCTCACGAACCTTGGCTGCTGCCGAATTAAACCCATCTCTCGATATATTCAAATTGGCTGTCAGCAAATTGTGTCGACAGAAACAGGGACCCCCTCCCTCATTTCCTTCGAGCATTTTTTGTATAGGATTTAGTGTCTCCTCAGCGGCTCGTACGCTCCAACTAGTGGTGGAGGGCGAGGTGCGGCAAGCATCTCGGGGGTTCCTGGCAGCTGTGTCGACACTAATCTCGGCCAGGGGGTTACCCTGTTTCCGTCGCCGAGGGCTTATATCAGCTAATTTTCGGGACTTTCCCTGTTTCCTTCAGCTTCGGTTCATCCCCCGCGTATTTTTATATATCGGGACTTCCCCGAGGATTATTTCTCAGGGTGTGAATACAGCGCAATTCCTATCCCTATGCCTCGCCACGCGTCAAATCATTCCTATGGTCACAGTTAAGAACGAAATATAAAATACTTCTTTAAACTCATCCCTGTTAAATAGTTATCATAACTTTACACATGTCGTGTTTTGTACGAAAACAACTGTACAAAAACACAGGATGTTTTGCAGCGAAACCGAGAAGAAATTTTAGCTAACAGTTTATGTGCGCGATTTGGAAATAAAACGAGTAGTTCGATAGAACAGCGAACTACACTTCTTTCCTACTCATCAGAACACCTTCAAGCGAGAGTTCAAAAATTTCGTAGAAAGAATGGAAAGATCCAAGTTTAGGTATAGAATATAAATATCGCAAATTTTTCGCATGTTATCTCTGCCGTAATGTTATAGTAACTTGGCAAAATATTTGTTTTTTAGTCACAAACACTAAATAAAATTATGCACTTTTCCCAGTTTCATGAAACTATTTGACTGTACTCGACATACATAGCTTCGGTCTCATGGACCAAGTACAATTTTATCAAAAACAGGAACATTACGGGCAAACCTCTACCCTTTCTCCGAGAGCCATTAGGCGATCCTGATGTAATTACTCGAATATTTTCGCTTCCCGACGAGCTACCCGTACCGTATCACGTTTTTAAGTCCAGTAGGTGATCTTCCGATAGAAAAAAATTTCTGCTGCAGGACTTTTTGCATTGCTCGATCTCAGATAATACACTGGAAACAGAAGTGACAGTAGAACAGTTCTGTAATCGAGTTTTAGGATAGCAGGAAACCAAACGTCTAATGTCCTGTTGGTTTATTACAGTCGTGTTTGTTTCGGGAACGAAACAAACATTGCTGAAATTGTTCAGTTGAAGGACTATGTTCTGTAATGGGAACAGATGATCAGTTCTAAGAACTAAACTCATTCACATTCACAAACAAGGCCACAACAGACCATTATGTTGCTATTTATATATACATTAACAATATTCAGATTGTACCAACAACCCATCAAGACTTTAGATAGGTTTTGGGTAAAATTTTTTGTTCCTGCAAACATAACTATTTTCCTCAAAGTATACAAAATACCGCACCCCCTCGGCCCTCACGCTCCATAATAAGGGATTCTTCTAAAGTCACATAATTCAACATCATTCAAGGGCGTAGCGGGAATTGGACGGGGAGGGGGGAGACAACAGGATTTACTCACCCCCCCTCGAAAAAAATAATATAAAAAAATCACCCATTAATTTTTTCACTGTAAGAAATGTGTGATCCCCTTGAACATAAAATCATTTTGTTTTTCCATATATTTATATCAGCCCATTGATTGTAAATAATTTTTTGAATTAAACATAAGTAAACTGACATTTAATTTTTTCACATATGAGAAATTTGCCATTCCCCTTGAACACGAAGAAGGTTTATAGCATTTTGTAGTTCCGTATCCTAGTATTACCCCATTGGTTGTAATACATTTTTTTAACTAATAATTTTTATTTTATAGCTTTCATATATTATATTAATTTGTAATATTTCTCCCTCCCCCCGAAATAATCTTCCTGGCTACACCCCTGACATCATTACATGTATGTTGCAATGTCTCACTTTCCAATTATAATTGAAAATTACATTTGCTATCATTTGTGTTAACTCAGTAGGTGTAAGGTTACTTCTACTCAGGTTGGGAAGATTAATGTTAAAAGTTTGGCAACCAAAAATTTTCGCCACTAGGTAAGAGCAAGTGTCGCATGTGCACCAGACTTTTCTCAATTTTCTACGGTAAAAAACAAGATAATTGCAGTAAACCCAAATAAAATATAAAATAACTTCGTACATCTTCACTATGCCAAACTCTCCCATAGGAAAACTCATTTTGCTCCTAACTTGAGTAGAATGTACCTCAGTTGGGGTTACTTATTTTTAATAAGGTATCTTATCGTTGAGCCAGAGCTAACTTCTCCTCCCTGCCTGGGGTGTAGAGCGGAGAAAGGCGAAGGTTTCACTTTGATTGGCAGCTGGTGATGGAATCGGCTCGCACGTGCGTTCACAAAGACTCTTAGCAAAGTGCCGGCGACCTATTGTCGCTATTGAGCCGGACCGCCTGACGCGACACAAAGGCGAGACCTCTCACAGCTAGAAATAATTTTATCGAGAGCTATCATTCCTTGTTAAATTCTAATAAATTATATTACTACGTTACAATAATTGAAATACATTCATACCCTACACGTTCTTATGATTGCGTTGATGTCTGACACTGTAAAATACTTTTGTGGTGGCACGATTTTACTATAGAAAAAAATTATTTTCTTTAGACGTGACATATTATGGAGCAAAACATGCTTCCTCCTTTTATTGTTATGTTTTTCAGTTCCATAAAAATTACTACTTGCTACGGTAGTTTGTAACACGACTGATGCCAAAATATTCAGTCTTTCTAAACTTCGTATGACTATTAATCCATCCCTATTATTATATTAATTTTTAACACTACTGATATGAAATTTTTTTTAATGTTGGCTCGCAACTAATTATGGTAGAGTAGTAACACCTTTCTATTTCATGCAAATTTAGCTATAGGCATACTGCCACACCAGGGTGAAATAAATGCTAGTATATATAGAAATGAATAATTTATTGTTCCAACTACGAATTTCAAATAACGATAAATACAAAACTTATAATGTAACATGTCAGAAGGAAAAAAACAATTAATTAAATACGTATTCTAAAGACTCAAGACAAAATCATGAATACAACACCTCCTGTTAAGATACAATAATTTTTTTTTTCAAGTAGAGAGGGTGTATGCGTGTGTGTGTATATATACGAGGGAAAATCAAAAAATAAGTTACACTAACTCGCCGCGAGAGCGCGCTGTGTGTCGTGACCTTGGGCAATGTGGAGAAAGGGACAGTAACTGCTGAGACGTCCGATAGGAATGTTGGTGTGGTTTCCCGTCGTGTTCAGTGTGCAGAGCGGGCTAGGATCAATGACGCGTCAACTGGATGTTCACTCCAAATTGGAGGTGCGTGCAACCATCAGATTTCTATGGGCTAAACGGTTTAATTGCACGGACATCCATCGTCAAATCACTGCTGTATATGGTGAGCGTGCAATTTCTCGGCCAGGTATTGTAAAGTGGTGTCAGAAATTTGATGCCGGACACACGGATATCACGGACGAATATCGCGAAGGCAGGCCCGCAACGTCCAGTACCGTTGCAAATGTTGACCGTGTGGATGCGATCGTTAGAGAGAATCGGCGCATAAAACTGGAGGAAATTGCCAGCACGCTGGACGTTTCGTGTGGCAGTGTGTTCTCCATTGTTCACGAGCACCATGGATTTCGTAAACTGTGTCAAAGATGGGTCCCACATCTTCTCACCGATGTTCACAAGGGACAACGTTTCCAATCGTCACTGGCATTTTTGCAACGGTATTCTGCGGAGGGCAACGAGTTTCTGTGGAGAATCATCACAGGGGATGAAACCTGGGTCCATCACTTCACCCCCGAAACAAAGAGAACATCGATGGAATGGGTGCACACCTCATCACCACAACGAAAGAAGGCCAAGGTCCAACCTTCGGTAGGAAAGGTTATGGCGACAGTGTTCTTTGACATGGAGGGTGTGGTGCACGTGGAATTTATGCAGATAGGCACGACAATCAACTCGGCTTCGTATTGTCAAACGTTGAACCGGTTGCGTAAAGCAATTAAAGAGAAGCGCCGGGGAAAATGGAGAGCCGGTGTGATATTGTTGCACGATAACGCAACAACTCACACGGCCCGCCAAACGTCCGAACTGCTGCAGCGATTCAAGTGGGAGATATGGCAACATCTTCCATACAGTCCAGACTTATCACCATGCGATTTTCATGTTTTCGGTAAGCTGAAAAAGGATCTGGGTGGACGACGATTCCGAAACGATGAGGAGGTGAAAGCAGCTGTCTCCGGGTGGTTACATAGCGCTGGAGGAGATGTCTACGCATCCGGAATCGAAAAGTTGGTTGACTGTTCCGAGAAATGTTTACAGTCTCTTGGGGACTATGTGGAAAAGTGAACTTACGTTGTAATAGCCGTGTTGCCTATGTATAGGTGGTTTCATACATGGCCATAACGTGGAAGTGTAACTTATTT
The DNA here is from genome assembly GCA_002778355.1 of Clitarchus hookeri. NCBI lineage: Eukaryota > Metazoa > Arthropoda > Insecta > Phasmatodea > Phasmatidae > Clitarchus > Clitarchus hookeri. The sequence goes on along the minus strand of NQII01003111.1, from coordinate 159,311 downwards.
ATTGATTTGCCCTAGTGTATATATACATACATACACATACATACATACATCAAAATTGTCAGCGAGAAAACTATTTAAAACGTAACTGAAACTACTTTTCTGCATTCCAAGAATACCACACAGTAAAATTCACTTGTGTAGTGTACGAAAGTAGACTTAAACCTTTTGTTGTAAATATTATATTTCATAGTTTTAATTAAATTTGTTTNCTTGTGTAGTGTACGAAAGTAGACTTAAACCTTTTGTTGTAAATATTATATTTCATAGTTTTAATTAAATTTGTTTTAATTTTTTTTAGGCTTGTAGTGTCAGGAAATCAGAACTTTATTTCTCGGTAAACAGATTAAAAGTTTTTCAATAGACTACAGACAAATTTACTACTTTATTGTTTATTGTAATGCAGGTTCGTCAAAATAACGTAACGTGAGCAATAACTGTCAACATAAACTAAGATATATTTTCTAGGAAATAATTTTGCTATGTAACAATCTGAAATAAAGAAAAATAAAAATATCGCTATAAAATATAATAATTTATTTTCGCATAATGACAGAGCAATTTCATTACACTGAACTTCCACATACAAAAGAACAGCGAGCCGATAGTAAAAAAGATAAAACAAATTTAATAGCAATAAAGTGTTAAAATTGTAATAAACAAAGATTCTTATTAATTGAGAATATTGTAAGTCACACATGAAAATAGACATTTAACTGCTATGAGAATTCCGGAGAAATATTTTTCGCACTAGTGATTTGGTTATTCGGTGACAATGCACCCNGACATTTAACTGCTATGAGAATTCCGGAGAAATATTTTTCGCACTAGTGATTTGGTTATTCGGTGACAATGCACCCAGACTGACTATCTTGAAATGTAACATTAAGAAAAATATAACTTACATAAAAGATAGGCGAAAAATGGAAGAGAATTTCTCAATGATTTCACGCGAATGGAGAAATCACATCATCTCATTTCTGGAAACCATCTACAGAGCACGAGAGTAAGTAAGACACCAAAACGAATAAATATAACATGGGAATGTAGACCCCCGCTCTACTTGTTATGTGGTCGGCAATTGATTTACTGATACCTGACTCACGCGCAGCTTGCGTGTGGACTTCAACTTCCTGAGGAAACGTGTGAATATGTGTAACACNTTACTGATACCTGACTCACGCGCAGCTTGCGTGTGGACTTCAACTTCCTGAGGAAACGTGTGAATATGTGTAACACGGCCCCAACACTTCCTTCGTCCGTTTTAGTTTCCTTCCTGCATCACCGTCCTTTATTCACATCACACACAGTTCCATCCCCCTCTAATTGTGCCATTGTTACACGCGACGGTGGCGCAGTATCGAATTCTGCCCTCTATCGTCTCTGGACCTCAACCACGTTCTCACATCTCCAATAACACTTTCAAATAAACACTCGTTGCTCGACAGAACACCTAGTAATCTCCCCCATTCCCTCTAAAACTCTATGTTGCCGCTCGTGGCTGCAGATGGAGCTGACGACAGCAGAATGGCTACACGCGCTCGCACACACCGAACACTGTCCTTAAAGTTTCAAATACACGCAGTGCAATCAAATTGTATTTAACAGTTACTCCGTTATTAAAGTGCAGAGCGTAGACGTTAATTTGGGACATTTGATTTATGGTGGAAAAATAAAGAAGCAGTTTCAATGCCTTGTCATATAAATTTCAATATTAATGTTTAATACTTTTGAAAACCTTCGAATAACAAGTAGAATTGAAATACTTTTTATTCCTTTGACATGTGCAAATTTAGTACGCCACACGGTTTCTGTATGGGGAAATGCTATAGCTATGTGCTCAACAAGAGGGTTTACCTTCACATATTTAGTCTCCGAGAATCCTCATTTATAGGACGATATATTTCAAAAGACAGTAAAATCATTCTCATGTGAGCTGCCATAATACGCGACGATAAAAATCTCCTACTTCCATAATATAATCTGAGTACGACTGAAAAATTCCATTGATTCTTTCTGAAAACATATGAAGCCAGAGGTTGTTTGTTTTTTAATGATTCGATATTGTTCCAAGCATTAAATTAGGCCGTATGTTGACTACAAGCATTGAAATGAACTTTTGTAGAATTACGCACAGGAAACAATTGTAGAGATAATAGTAGTAACATCTCTTCCCTTCCCCTCCCCTTTTGTCTTCAGCCAAAATTTACCCGAGGATGCATAGAATGAGGGTTTTCGTTTTCAGTCTTTTCATATATTATTTTAGGTGCTTGGCATGTTACGTATTTCACTATACTTTCTCTAAGCGCTCTGAAATGCGAGCGTTCCCGGTTATTTTCCTTATTTATTCACTAATGTTTTTCACATGCAAAGATATGCTTCCTCTTTTTCATTGTACGTAACAGTGAATCAACATAAAAATTTTTTATTTTATTTAAGATCAGTGTTTTCCCGTGGAACTAGTACATAAGAAACAGAAACTGAGGAGATTGTCTCTAAGGCGCTGAATTTGCATGGAAAGAAGTTTAAATGAAAAAGTTCAACCATTTCGATATTGCACAGAGAAAACATTAATGTTTGTGGTAAGAGGATACAAATTGGCATTACGGTAACAANGATATTGCACAGAGAAAACATTAATGTTTGTGGTAAGAGGATACAAATTGGCATTACGGTAACAAAACAGGGTTTCCGCTGTCCCGTATTCGATACTTCGCCTATAGTTAAAGATGCTGAATGTATTGATAGAAAAGAAAAATAACTGCCATCAATATCTTTTCGTAAAAAAAAAAGTAACGTTTGATGTACAAACAGTAAATTAAATAGCAAAAAATTCGTTGAAATTCTGTCAGTCAGGTAAGAATCAAAATAATAAATATGAAGTTACCAGAGTTGATATCTTTTAATACCATAAAATACTGTACTAAATAAAAATATCTTTCTGGTGTTGACCACTAAAAAATATTGTATGTCGATAAAGCTGCACTATTTGAATGAGTATAGCGTATTTATGTTTTCATGAATTCTTAAGACCACAGGATTTTTAGGATGTGTCACCCGTGAACATAGAATGGTGACGAAGTGTTTGTGATATTCATTCGGGCAGAAATGAAGGGAGGAGAGAAGTCGGCAAGTGGTGTAATGACAGTGGGTTGACTGATTACCTCTATATTAAAAAGAATACGTCTGCTCAAATAACGTAACTTTTTTATCCTCACCATAGTCATGCTTAGTGCTACGGTGTAAATATTTAGATGGCAACATAAAAATACAGACTATAAGCTACGTCTCCAATTAAATGATACTTTCGCTTTTAGAATTGCCTGTCCTGAAGTTTGGTATCATGCGAAAAATATGTTTGAATTTAAACCACCGTGGATTAACCTGCTTGAGATCCAGCGGCTGACCACTTCAAAGTCCGCATAGCTCCCAAAGCATCTGTAGACAAGTTTTGATTGTATAGGATAAAGCCAATTGAAAAAAAAAATATGTTGTAAATTTTAGCTACAAGCAAACCTGAAAAACACTCTCGAATGCTTTTCTGTCATGACAACGTTTTTATTTCAGACATATTCCTTTTTCGAAATATTCCTCCGGCACACAAACGCCTTAATTCTGCAACGTCTGGAATATATGCACAGGTATTCACGACACTTGTTAAAGTGTTACGTCTGTAGATTCTGATAAGTATTGGGGAGCGCTGCGCTCCTCTAGGGCTTCTACTCTGACATTAAGGCGCCTGTATGATGCTTGTTTATGACAGACGCGCTCTTCAAACGGCAGCATCTGTACCGCGAGAAAATAGGCCGCACACACTGAGAAAAAAAAACATATCTCTGTAGGAATCAAATGCATGCAACCATAACCCATCTAGACTATTAATATAGGGATAGCAACCACTAGCTAACATTCATGGTAAATTTATAACAATTGCCTTTATCAACACTTCCTGTCTGTCTGTTCCTGTCCAGTTCCTAGAGCAGAGCTCGGTGTCTCTAATAACGAGCAGATAGTACCGTCTGAAGAACTACTACTGCAATATATGGATTGTTTCCGCATCAAACAGAGCTGTAATAAGCTGACAGGAAATTCTGTTACNAAGAACTACTACTGCAATATATGGATTGTTTCCGCATCAAACAGAGCTGTAATAAGCTGACAGGAAATTCTGTTACTGGTACCATAAAAATGTGTTGAAAGTGCGAGTGAGCGCCGATAGGCGCGAGCGAACACTTGGAGAAGTTCTTGGCCATCCAACAAATACCATAAGTACCCACTTCNAGTGAGCGCCGATAGGCGCGAGCGAACACTTGGAGAAGTTCTTGGCCATCCAACAAATACCATAAGTACCCACTTCCACACAAAAATGGGTTGAAAGAGCCGATAGGCGTGAGCGAGCATCTAGAGAGGTTCTTGACCACCCAATAATTACCATTAATATATGCTTCGCCCGATAAATATATTTTTATATTTATTGACCACCCAATAATTACCATAAATACCGGCTTCGCCCAATAAATCCACTTTCTTATTTAATGACCACCCAATAATTATCACAAATGCCTACTTCGCCCTATAAATTGACATTTTTATATTTATTAGGCTTCCAAANTTACTGATACCTGACTCACGCGCAGCTTGCGTGTGGACTTCAACTTCCTGAGGAAACGTGTGAATATGTGTAACACAGCCCTAACACTTCCTTCGTCCATTTTAGTTTTCTTCCTGCAGCACCGTCCTTTATTCACATCACACACAGTTCCATCCCTCTCAAACTTGCCACGCAATTGTGTCATTGTTACACGCGACGGTGGCGCAGTATCGAATTCTGCCCTCTATCGTCTCTGGACCTCAACCGCGTTCTCACATTTCCAATAACACTTTCAAATAAACACTCGTTGCTCGACAGAACACCTAGTAATCTCCCCCATTCCCTCTAAAACTCCATGTTGCCTATCGTGGCTGCGAACGGAGCTGACAGCAGCAGAATGGCTACACGCGCTCGCACACACCGAACACTGTCCTTAAAGTTTCAAATACATGCAGTGCAATCAAATTGTATTTAACAGTTACTCTGTTATTAAAGTACAGAGCGTAAACGTTAATTTGGGACATTTGATTTATGGTGGAAAAATAAAGAAGCAGTTTCAATGCTTTGTCATATAAATTTCAATATTAATGTTTAATACTTTTGAAAAACTTCGAATAACAAGTAGAATTGAAATACTTTTCATTCCTTTGACATGTGCAAATTTAGTACGCCCACGGTTTCTGTATGGGGAAATGCTATCGCTATGTGCTCAACAAGAGGGTTTACCTTCACATATTTAGTCTCCGAGAATCCTCATTTATAGAAAGATATATTTCAAAGGACATAATACGCGACGATAAAAATCTCCTACTTCCATAATATAATCTGAGTACGACTGAAAAATTCCATTGATTCTTNAATACGCGACGATAAAAATCTCCTACTTCCATAATATAATCTGAGTACGACTGAAAAATTCCATTGATTCTTTCTGCAAACATATGAAGCCAGAGTTTGTTTTTTAATGATTCGATATTGTTCCAAGCGTTAAATTAGGCCGTATGTTGACTATAAGCATTGAAATGAACTTTTGTAGAATTACGCACAGGAAACAAGGGTAGAGATAATAGTAGTAACATCTCTTTCCTTCCCCTCCCCTTTTGTCTTCAGCCAAAATTTACCCGAGGATGCATAGAATGAGGGTTTTCGTTTTCAGTCTTTTCATATATTATTTTAGGTTCTTGGCATGTTACGTATTTCACCATATTTTCTCTAAGCGCTCTGAAATGCGAGTGTTCCCGATTTATTCACTAATGTTTTTCACATGCGAAGATATGCTTCCTCTATTTCATTGTACGTAACAGTGAATCAACATTAAAAATTTTTTATTTTATTTAAGATTAGTGTTTTCCCGTGGAACTAGTACATAAGAAACAGAAACTGAAGAGATTGTCTCTAAGGCGCTGAATTCGCATGGAAATAACTTTAAATTAAAAAGTCCAACCATTTCGATATTGCACAGAGAAAACATTAATGTTTGTGGTAAGAGGATACAAATTGGCATTACGGTAACAAAACAGGGTTTCTGCTGTCCCGGGTTCGATACTTCGCGTATAGTTAAAGATGATGAATGTATTGATAGAAAAAAAAACTGCCATCAATATTTTTTGGTAAAAAAAAAAGTGACGTTTGATATACAAACGGTAAATTAAATGGCAAAAAATACGTTGAAATTCTGTCAGTCAGGTAAGAGTCAAAATAATAAATATGAAGTTACCAGAGCTGAGACACATTTTAATACCGTAAAATACTGTACAAAATAAAAATTACTTTCTGTTGGTGACCACTAAAAAATGTTGTATGTCGATAAACCTGCACTATTTGAATGAGTATAGCGTATTTATGTTTTCACGAATTCTTAAGACCACAGCATTTTTAAGATGTGTCACCCGTAAACATAGAATTGTGACGAAGTGTTTGTGATATTCATTCGGGCAGAAATGAAGGGAGGAGAGAAGTCGGTAAGTGGTGTAATGACAGTAGGTTGAATGATTGCCTCTAAATTAAAAAGAATACGTCTGCTTAAATAACGTACCTTGTTTATCCTCACCATAGTCATGCTTAGTGCTACGGTGTAAATATTTAGATGGCAACATAAAAATATAGACTATAAGCTACGTCTCCAATTAAATTATTCTTTCGCTTTTGGAATTGCCTGTCCTGAAGTTTGGTATTATGCGAAAAAGATGTTTGCATTTAAACCACCGTGGATTAACCTGCTCGAGAACCAGCGGCTGACCACTTCAAAAGCATCTATAGACAAGTTTTGATTTATCTAGCGTTCATTGTATAGGATAAAGCCAATTGAAAAAAAAAAAATGTTGTAAATTTAGGCCACAAGCAAACCTGAAAAACACTCTCGAATGCTTTTCTGTCATGACGTTTTTATTTCAGACATATTCCTTTTTCGAAATATTCCTCCGCCACACAAACGCCTTAATTCTGCAACGTCTGGAATATATGCACAGGTATTCACGACACTTGTTAAAGTGTTACGTCTGTAGATTCCGATAAGTATTTGGGAGCGCTGCGCTCCTCTAGGGCTTCTACTCTGACATTAAGGCGCCTGTATGATGCTTGTTTATGACAGACGCGCTCTTCAAACGGCAGCATCTGTACCGCGAGAAAATAGGCCGCACACACTGAGAAAAAAAAAAACATATCGCTGTAGGAATCAAATGCATGCAACCATAACCCATCTAGACTATTAATATAGGGATAGCAACCAGATCGATTGTAAGTACCATTTAAATATTGTTAACGGAAATAGTTGTGTTCCTGTCTGTCTGTTCCTGTCCAGTTCTTAGAGCAGAGCTTGGTGTCTCTAATAACGAGCAGATAGTACCGTCTGAAGAACTACTACTGCAATATATGGATTGTTTCCGCATCAAACAGAGCTGTAATAAGCTGACAGGAAATTCTGTTACTGGTACCATAAAAATGTGTTGAAAGTGCGAGTGAGCGCCGATAGGCGCGAGCGAACACTTGGAGAAGTTCTTGGCCATCCAACAAATACCATAAGTACCCACTTCAACACAAAAATGGGTTGAAAGAGCCGATAGGCGTGAGCGAGCATCTAGAGAGGTTCTTGACCACCCAATAATTACCATTAATATCTGCTTCGCCCGATAAATATATTTTTATATTTATTGACCACCCAATAATTACCATAAATACCGGCTTCGCCCGATAAATCCACTTTCATATTTATTGACCACCCAATAATTATCACAAATGCCTACTTCGCCCTATAAATTGACATTTTTATATTTATTAGGCTTCCAAAATATACCATAATTACCTGCTACACCAATCGTGGCCTAACCCACGTATTCCGTGGGCCCGACCCTGCGACCATGAAACGAGATTACAGAACTGTTATGCTGTCAGTTCTCTGACTATANAGATTACAGAACTGTTATGTTGTCAGTTCTCTGACTATATGTTCCAGCACAGAAGTTGTTAACGTTGGGACTGTAGTGTATTTAGGTTAAGGCGTCAGTCAGTGCAGATGCTCGGGACACACACGGCCTACGACCTTCCTCGACATTCGGTTTACACCAGCGCGCGGGAATTTATCGGTTCATTTCGCGATTCCCTCCCCGTGTTCGTCGTCAGATTGAGGCCGCGCGGTCCCGTTGCTGCTGTCCGTGCCCCATTTTCTTTTTTTTTTTACCGCCCGCCCCTCGCCGTCTACACCCCCTCCCCCTACATCGGCTGTGAAAAGAACGTCGGGCGTCATTGCTCCTCCCGTCGAAGGGCAGAACGCTCCCAGATCACGTCGGCGATACTAGCCGGAGAGAATTGGGGAATTGTTCTTGCCAGTCCTCCCTTGGCGTCTAGCAGGGATATCAACTCCCTCGCCCCCTCCCCTGCTACGCCATACCACCCCCCTCTTCCCTCCTTTCTACGTTATGTCACCATTTCTCTGGGCTATCTCTACTTTCGCCGCGCTGTCACGCGTCCCAATTTCACATTTTCCCTCTCCACTACTTTCCTTCGACTCCAACACATTCTTCTCTCTCTCCCTCGTTACCAAGTTTTTTTTTCTCCCTATGGCATATCTTCTATTCCCCTCGACAACCCGTCGCAGACCGAGAGAAAAAAAAATGACGAACTGATGTTCGGTTGGCAGTGCCGAGCAGAATCGAACATTCGATAGTGTTTCCCGCATCAGGAAATATTTCTCGCTGTAGACTTCCCAGAGGCACTACCTCACGTTTTTCACACCCCACCCTCGGCGAGTGTTGGCCAACTTTTAAGTTCGATTTACTTCAAGCAAATTTTCCGGAACCTATATGCTGGCTCATTTTAAGAACGCTGAGATTACTTGTGCTCGATTCCAGTGTCTAAACACTCCAGCTCAGTATTGAAAAGTGACTTACGTTCACCCTGCTTGCTTTTCAAGTGCTGATTAAAGGCGACAGGAAGCTGCAGATCGCTGCATTATCTGCCTCTTCTGCCGAATACCAGATCAGTAAACACATCATCTAAATATTCCTTTGTAGAGAGATGGTTTTAAGACTCTACTAGATGGTTTTAAAACTGTACTGCACGAGCCCATTTACAATTGTTTTCATTTTAAGTTCCAGCGGAATATCTTTCGTCATCTTTTTTTTCTATCCATACAGTGCAACCAACTGTTATTTTGTTTAAACGATTCTTGCAATGCGGGTAATTCATTGTTTGAACAATTTTATTTCCATAATTGTTCAAACAATCAGCCAACCGTTCATTTTATAAGACGCATATCGGGACTGGTAATTGCAGTTTTTGATAGCTGCTACACGGAGTGGCAGTGCTTTAGTTTTGTGCACAGTGTTGAATACTAATAAGATAGTGTCTAATTTTAACCTTGAATGTCATCGATCGGAAATGTTTCAAATATAAAAGTAACTACCATTGAATTATTTGAGTTATGTATCAACGCACTGTATATGAACACAATATTTTTACTATTCTTTATTTGTCTCTGAAGATAAAATATCCTCGTATATCGTGTTGTGGCTGGTATCACGTGGGCCTATTTCACCCACCTATGTTTCGCTTGCGCTTCTAAAAATGTGCGCCCGGTATTACATAGAGTAATTCGGCGATTTCGTGAACAAAATGTTGGAGGCTGGTTGGAAGCTTAGCTTGACAAATGAACCTGGATTGCTTGTGGCAAGGGTGATGAGTGAAAGTACAAGCTTCTGTTCGGCTGGCTGGATAGCAGCGATAGCCGGCGTTGTTCTCGTATGCCATCTGCTTCTGGAGCACAAATAATCGCTCGATAACAACACATCTGAAAAGAGGTATGGGTAAAATGTTTATAAATATTCTTCGTGAACTCCTTTTTCAACAGGGGTAACAACTGATGGAAAACTTGAACGACAAAATTAAGTCTGCGGTGACATCGAACCATTATGGGGTTACTATCTCACTTGAAAACTGAAGGATTGAAGTACCTGATGAACTGGTTTCTCTAGGATGTATCCGGGGTGATGTTACAATACAAACTTTCAGGGATGATGGAGAAGGGCACCAGCATCCAACTTAGATAGGGAACCGCGGTCCGGAAAAGCCTCTGTCAAACGTTACAGCAAAAGCAGTGTTGGGATGCCTGTTATAGTAGAATGTGACAACTACCGGGGCGTTGAGGAAGTTTGCACTACGTTGAATATCACAAGGTAAAGTATTAACACTTACCTTGAAACCTGGAAAACAAGATAACATCCTTGCCCGAGCCGGAAATTGAACTCGATGCCAACCTGGTCCATATCTGATACTGCACGCAGATTTTAATATTTCATAAGTGGAATAAATTGACGTTCCTATGTATTAAAGAGAAACACCACCAAGCAAGATCATTGTAATAATTACTGTAGTTGCATATAATAAATTATTAGTAATAATTTTTACAATTATTTTTAATGATTTATTTCATGCACATCCTTTTCAGCTACAAAGGTACTCGGTTTTTAAATGATATTAATTGACATGAAATAAAGTATTTGAAATATTTCAACAATAGTACTAATATTCCCTTACACAGCACCATAGTAAATATTATGGTTGACCTACTTGACAAAGGTTTTCATGTAAAATGTGTTTTATAAAGCATCCGGGATGGAAATACTCTCAAATTTTGATTAAAAGTAGATTCATATTAATTGATTGTTAAAATGTTAAAATAACTAAATTGTAGCAAAATATTTTATAGTGTAGAATAACACATATTCCTATTTTGTATGCAACATTAATTGTACTATTCTGACAATATTGGTATAGTCCATTCTTGGTTACTTCCAAATTTTCCGAAGCCCCGCTTAAATTCTACTTTCAGGATATTCCTCCGCCTTATGCAAACAAAGCTTAGAAAATTACACCAGGGGACCAACCCACCGCATTCGTATACCCACAGTGTAATAACCTTTTGTATAATAACTACTTCTTACTAAGCCTTACCAGCACACGTATTTTCTCTGTGTCTTTATTCATATTAGTAATAAATAAAATATTATAATTTATGGATGAAGTGTAAGCAATAGTTCCATTTAACCAAAAATAAGGTAATTTAATGTTAACGCGTATATAAAACGCTTGAGATACATAACATATTTAGTCAGCAACCAAGCACGTCATACATGGGATGTTTTTTTTTCAAAGGTTTGAAGAAACTGCGAATATACTATAGCGTGTGTACCACTTTTTAAAATGAGTTCTGCATGTCTTACAATCGGGTACAGTGCTTCATTGGAAGCATATCTAGTTCTACCTTGAGTCCGCTGAAATACGCACATTAAATGCTGCATGTAATAAACGTTGTTCACGTAAAAAAAGAACACCTTGCTGCCGTCCCGCCCGCGTACGCTTCGCCGAGAAAGGATGTGCAGAGGAAGAACCTACCTGCGCTCCATTCGCTATCTGCGCCCGTGGTGGTTCCTTTTATTCTCGTGCGTTCACCCCCTCACATCCCGCCCTAACCAGCCCTTAGTCGTCGCAAGCTATTTCCAGCCTCTCTGCGCGACTAACACCGCCTCCTCCGCTGCGCCGTTACCGCTTCACCGCGAATTGATTTTCCGTCCGCATCGCCTGGCTTGTTCCGACGGTACTTCCAGTAACACGTGGCGGGAATGCAGGTTGCCGTGCCGAGCCCGACGCGAACAAAGCCACTCTTCAGTTCATTATATAAAGTGAGTGAGTGAAGAGTTGAGTTGAGAGATTTGGGTGGCTATTAACAACAAGGTCTCGAGAGCCGATGAGGGTGAAATGAGGTGAGAATGGAGCAGTGCCGGAATGCAAGGGCGGGGGAAACGAGAGATACCTGAGAAAACCCACCGATCAGTGGCATCGTCCGGCACGATTTACTAGGTTGAAATTTCAGCCAATCGGAGCGACGAAGATGGAGTGTGGTACTAAAGCTAGTTGTAATTTGGTTATGTTGTTTTGAGAAACAACTGCATAAGACTGATGCTAAAACGGCGTTGTGTGAAATTTATGGTAAATATTCGTGTTTATTTAACACAAAAGTTCCAGTCGCCACAATAAAACTATTAGGCACTGTGCATAAACGGACAATGCTGAAGTCGTGAATGAAAACTGTTCCTGAACCACAGTTGCAGAAGTAAAATCATTAAAAAAAAGTGCGCCCGCCGTTACTTGCGCGGTAGTATGTGTCGTGTGACAGGTTATGCTATAGAAAACTCCATACCTGCTTGCATGCAGGCTCGGGTAGCAGGCCTCGTGGAAGGCTCCCCCCGAGCTTGTAAGGGACATTTTGTCGTTGGTGGCACACCGGCTTATAGGATGGGTTTTCCTTGCGACGGGTTTTATCTGTCGCTGAAGACGGAAGACGCAGCCGAAAGACGTCTGGTACAGCGGGACGTAATGCGCCTCGCATAGTGGTTTTCCAAGACTACGCTCGCCAGTTGTGAAAGAGCAGGGCTTACCGTGAATACATCTGTAACGACGCAGAGTGTCTAAAAAAAAAAACAGAAACTGCGTGCATTATTGATAGTGAACCACGCAGGCTCACGTGTAAGGCATAGCCGACCTCCCGCAGTGGCGGCATAAGGTGATAGTGTGAACTATCTTGGTTGGGATACTCTTTGCTTGGCTGGCATGACGTCACAGGGTGCGCTGACGCGGACTCGTGACCGAGCTGTCTGTTTGTCGTGAGCCGAGCCTGGGGCTAGCCAGTGCGGTGCGGAGGTGTGTGTGTTCGCCCAGCGGTATGGGCGTTTGACAGCCGCTGATGTGGGCAGGTTAACTTGTTTCGTACTGTCTGAATAAACCCGGGAGTGCAACAGCGAACGAGTGGCGCTATCTCGATGTATGAACACGTGATTTTGGTTTCTTGTTGGTTGCAGGTCGCTCTGTGCGTCTAATCACGTCTGCACGGGGAAAATGAGGGAAGGTGAAGGGGAAGTCAAAGTCGCGCTGACTTAGTGCGGTTTGGACTCCCTGGTGTTCTGTGTTCGTGCGTCGAGTTGACTGTTCCTCGTCTAGAGCGTGTGGTTTGGTTACTGGACATAGCTAAAAACTGCAAGTGAACGTTTTTGCCTTTTATGGCCCAGTCACTCGTACCATATTTTTCCAGGCGATCCTGGTCGTCTCGTTCCATTAGACTTTGTAGTGAGTGTTGCCATTATTGCCCTCCTACCCACAGCGCGGGTCGTGTGGTTGGTTGTTGCAGAAATTACAGTCACTGACCTTTTACGACCTTTTGGCAAATGCCTTTTCTAAATTCATTTGCGCATTCTTTAGACTTTGACTATGGTCTCTAATACGAGTGACGACCCACTGGCCACGGACCTTAGTTCCCCTTTGAATAGTGCCTCGCGGTCTCTCTCGTCAAGTAGGCCTACCTCTCGGACGGATTCGCGTGGGAGGGACGCGCATGTACTGCCGGATGTGAAGAAAGCCCGCGGTTCACAACCTGCTTACACCAAAGAAGGTGCTAAGGCCATTATAACTAAGAACCTCTTTAATACATTACAGTCCGATGACGCGGGTGGTTACACAACGAGTGTTTGCGAACTAAATCGCCACGATGTGAAGAGCACGTGACACATGGGGTGAGTTTTCAAAAGTTTGATTTTAAAAGTATAGAATATAGTGATAAACATGTTTGTTTTTCGTTTGAATTTTCTATTGTTTTTGTTTTTACCATTACTTTTATTATTTAGTCTGAATGTAAGGTGAAAATTTCATTGCGAAGAGAGTACGTAACACTCCACAATATTTTTCAACTTATTTCTAATCTATCTCTGACTTGAGGTACAGCTCTTAATCACTGTCTGGAGACCTCCCCCCCTCCCCCCAAAGTGAACCGGGTTCGATTCCCAGTGGGTTCACCTAAACTTTGGCATGTGGGTTACGCGGTGGATGTTGCAGTCGACTGGTGGGTTTTCTCCTGATACTTCCATCGCTGATTCATCTTAACCTTGCTTTACCCACAATGGCGCTCAATTCAACGTTGTTGAGAGCTGACATAAACCAATCAAGGTTATTTTAGTCGCTATCCAGGCTTATTTTGCAGGATGGGTGAAAAAGAAAAAATGTCCACGGTGTAAGCGATGCAGGATCCATGAGCAATATGAATTGGACCATTTAGCACTAAAACTTCTCACGACATTCTACTGTTAGTTCTCAGGTGCAGGCAACAAGTCTACACAATTCCAGTTTCTTCATGATTAATCTATATACCTTACAAACAATGAAAAAAAAAAATTACGTTTGAAAAGTATAATAGTATTTACTTTTGCTATATTTTTTCAGAATTTTTTCATTGGCAGCATAATTAAAACTAGATAATATGATTCCGCTTTTTAGACAATCAGGATAACAATTTCCTCTCATTGTATTATTCTCTTTGCTGAAGTGATACGAACATTTCCCGTACAGTAGAAAATATATTTCTGCTGTTTTTTTTATTTGTGCTTGGAAATGTGAACTGCAGTTTTAATCCAACAGTAATTATTTATTAATTAACAGAAAATAGACAAAATGAGTTCGTAACTGTAAGTGTGTTAGAAAATTACAGGAAAGCCTGATAAGTTTAACATACACTGTGCTCCGGAACTGGAGCTGAACCGGATACTGGTTTCGAAATGATTCATAATAGCTCCAGGGTGTTGAGATCTGAACTTTTTATTCGCTATTCGCGCACCAGCAGAAAAAAAAACGATGTGCCAACTTTTATTGGAAGCAGGCTGTAGAATCTGAAGTAATCAACATCCTCGATACACATGCATAAGTAGTATCGAAGTATCGGTCGCTTTACCATAGTTACAACTCGCAGCGTTTTATTTTTGCAAAACATGGCAGTCTTCTAGACCTTAAATGTTTCGACCAAGTTGAGGTCCCCTTTTTTATTACACCAATAGTCGTGTGTCTACTTTGGTCACCCTTATACTCTCACAGCTGTCACGCCTTAATAGCAAACCAATCTATGAAAAAACTAATTGCTAACAAAATGGGATTATTAACTAAACTAAAATTTTCTTCGGCGGAAATAAGATAACAAATGGAAAGCATCATCACATTCAGATGGAAAATTTTAAAATGAAGCACAGTGTATCGCAGGACTTAGGAGTGATTCAAGCCCTCAAAAACAGCATCTTCGCGGAAATACAAGCGGGCAGGCTAGCCAAACTACGTTCTAAAATTTCGCTCCCAATTTCTACTGCGAAGTATGCATCTAGTGAAAAAGCGTTCTGGCGGTGAACTCAGAAACTAAGAAACTGAGCTGCTACTACTGGTACCGTGAATGAGGATGTGCAACTGCTCGTTTTCTGGACAGAGAAGTGTACCAGATCCTTAACGGCATCGTGGAAGTATGAGTTAACCGTCAGAGCCCGTTTTTGACTGGATGTATACTTCGCAGTAGAAATTGTGGACGGAATTTGAAAACGGAGGTGGACTATCTCTTCTATCCGTTTGTATCTCCGCAAGGATGCCATTTATGAGGGCACGAATCTCTCCAAAGTCTCGTGAGACACCCTGCTTCATTTAAAAATTTTCCATCTGAATGTGATGATGCTTTCCATTTGTGATATTAATTCCGCCGATGAAAATTTAGTTTAGTTCAGTGGTACTCAGACATTTTTTTAGGGGGCAATATTAAGAAAAACTTAGACCGCCGCGGGCCGCACTTACGACACTTGGCATAATAATATTTGTGTACTAAAAGTAGGTAGGTAATTCGATGACATTTAAAATTCAGAGAGAGTGACGTGTATCGTCTTGCAAGTCGTTTGTTTATTCGTTCGATACGCAGATGGCGGGCGGAGTGGCAAGGGAAAAGGGCATAGGTCAGTCGTTTGCTCACTACGTTCGCCGTTACATCTCGCAACAGATATAACCTCTCAGTCAGTTTGAAACACGTATAGACGTATTATTGATGCTGTAAATTATGGCAGGAGTATCTTCGAAACAAAAAAGAAGATTGGCAGATGAAAACCGAGCCTTTCAAGTAAATTGGGAAGATGAATATTTGATCACAGAAGGTAAATAAGGAAACTTACTTTCTTTAATATCCAGATAAAGTAATGCAAAATATCGTCTAGATTGATCAGTGATTTTAACTTTTAATAAATTCGTGTTAAGTATTGCTTTTTTATTTTTGTAACAGACACCCTAAAATATAAGAATTTGGTAACATGCATCTACTGAAGCCGGCGAAAACAGCGCGGGCCACAAAGAATGGGCCCGAGGGCCGCAGTTTGAGTACCCTTGGTTTAGTTTATAAACGTTTTTGTTAGCAATTAATTTTTGTCATAGAATTATTTGCTGCTATTAAAGCGTGACAGTTAGATGATTTTAAAACAAGTAGACTAAAGGTACAAGAAGAATTTTTAAAGTACAATACGAATTTGGAAGGCCTTCAGCCTAAGGTTACGCGTACCCGTTTGCCGCTGTTTTGAATGGATTTTTTTTCCCTTGGCACATACAGTTTTACGAAATATGTTTCCTGAGTGCAACAATTTGAGGAATGGTTTCCACAAAGTTTCTTGTGATTTATAATTCGGTGTGCATTGGTTCGCTTTCGTATATGCGCGCTTGCGAAGTGTTAATCTGTGATCAACACGGTGGATTTGGAAAAACAGAGTCAGTTGCTAAGGCGCGGACTATTGAAGTTTGCCTTCTGTCATTTCAAAAGTATCCTATGCAATTTCATGCAATGATCTGTGTTGTAAGTATCTAGGCTATAAACCTTTTTGTTTCAAATTTTTATAAAACAATGTGTGTTAATATTATTAGTTTATTTTCTGACTGACTTGAAATCTTGTCTCTTTTTTTTTGTTGTCACAGTAGGCCAACATTTTAAGAGTACGTGTAACTAGTCTATATTTTTGAGCACCTTAAATAAGTCGTACTTGGAAGTTTGTCAGCGAGGTTAAAGCCGCCACTAAGGTGACCTCAACAACAAAAGACGTACGTATGCACATATAGTCGGTTCATGACTGGAAGAGACTTTCTTGAAGCCCTGCTAAAGATCTACTTTCAAGCCCATTTCGTATCCTTTTGCCAAAGGGTAAACAAACATTGCCATGTGGCAGTCACATGGCAATGTTTACATTCCACTGTGTGTGTGTACATGTGTTCGTACATGCACGTACCCATCATAAAAGTAATGTAAATATTATTAATGGATATTCCACAAGCGTAAAGTTTTTAATCTTGAAATTTCACACAAAAGAATATGTGATGCAAGCGAAAAACATTTCATTTTATAAACCCAAAATGTGAGTATTAAAAATTAGGGTGTGTGTGTGTGTGGGTTTGATTTTGACTGGGGTATTGGGTGGGGGAGAAAAACTTTCACTTTGATTACATATTATAGACACAATACTTTGCAATGAAATGTGTCAACATTCAAGGAGTCCATCCAACAACATTAACATGGCAACGCCAATCTCTCATAAGCCCCCGGATGGCCGTACTGTAGAGAATTTGTGCGATTCTTGTTTAACCTAATATTTCATTTATCGGTTTTTTTATACTAATATCAGCTCTTTATTATTTGATTTTTCATAACGTATGACTTTAATTTGTGCTAACCTTCTCGTACAGATTCCTTTTGCTTTTGAAATCTGTATAAGAGATTACTCATAGTGCGTTCTAACGTGTTTAATATTTTTCAAATTTATTTCAGGTTTGCTTAAAATTTGATTTATTGTTTTTTACGTTGTATGTTGCGGTAGTTTTTGTGTGCAGTCATGAGTTCTAGCAAGGTGAATAAAAGATAAGTCACCANACTTTCACTTTGATTACATATTATAGACACAATACTTTGCAATGAAATGTGTCAACATTCAAGGAGTCCATCCAATTACATTAACATGGCAACGCCAATCTCTCATAAGCCCCCGGATGGCCGTGCTGTAGAGAATTTGTGCGATTCTTGTTTAACCTAATATTTCATTTATCGGTTTTTTTATACTAATATCAGCTCTTTATTATTTGATTTTTCATAACGTATGACTTTAATTTGTGCTAACCTTCTCGTACAGATTCCTTTTGCTTTTGAAATCTGTATAAGAGATTACTCATAGTGCGTTCTAACGTGTTTAATATTTTTCAAATTTATTTCAGGTTTGCTTAAAATTTTATTTACTGTATTTTACGTTGTATGTTGCGGTAGTTTTTGTGTGCAGTCATGAGTTCTAGCAAGGTGAATAAAAGAGAAGTCACCAACGCCAACAGGACATCATTAACCTCACCGAATCGTTGTATTCACTAATTAGCTGAGGGGAAATGAAACCCTGCAACGTCGCGGAAAGAGCGGCAGAAATGTTGAAACTCTCCAGATCTACAGTGCTAAGGTATGTTAAAATATCTGTAGTATTAACCATTGCGTTTGCAAGTTGTGTGTGTTAAGATCAATTACGTTGGCCCACGAAATGTGTTTACAAGAACATAAAGAAAATTTGTTAATAACTTGATAACGTCGTCGAACGTTGTCTACGTGTATTTTTAACGTTTTATTTTGGTAATTATTAAGTTTATAGGGTTTCCTGTAAAAATAAAAATAATTCATTGAAAATCTTATATTTCCACTCTGCTAATGATGCAGAACACGAATATACGAGGGGCATTAACGTCCGACTAATTTCGTAATATGTGCCCACCTAACCTAACAGAACCTAACCCCACGATGAGTGAATCACTATTTTACATTTTTTAACTAACCTAGGATTGTAGGGTTATATAGTAACCAATACCTGCCACCTATTAAACTAACCTAAACTAACACACGGCAGAGCATATCACATTGTCACACATCATTTGTAAACAAACCCTTGTATGTTTTTGGTATCAGTAACTGTAGTTGACCCAGTAACTGAATTATGGTCCTTTTTAAATTATGCAAATTAGGTTGGCTATGTAGCACTGAAAGTGAAAAATATGACACTGATAATTTACAATAACTAAAAGACAATGGCTGTAGAACAGTGGTGTTGGGGAAATGCATTAATACACAATTGTTTTCTTAAAAGATTATGACTGCGATTTCATCGATTACGATGTCCTCTCATGTTTAGTGAAGTGATACAGATATGTTTAATAGTAGGGGAAGTTCCAGTTATATCGACTGTAATCTATTTAGTGACGTATAACAATGGCAATTAATGCCGCAATGTAACTTATAAATACAAAACAAGCTCCTTCTTCAGAATCTTAAAATGCACCATCTCTCCATAACCTATATAAAATTAATTGACTATAACAAACTCACTATAGAGGCAATTTTCCTTACCATTGTCAGTTGTCTTTATAATAAATTTCCACTGTATATATTGGGTTGTTTATGAAGAATCCCTCGCAGGGGTACACAAATTCCAACACAAAGTAGTTTTTATTTTTAATTACACATTGTAATACCACCTTTTGGTTAGGTGATTCATACACTCACATTTGAGTCTATATAACCCTACAATCCTAGGTTAGTGTAAAACCCAACAATCCTAGGTTAGTTTAAAAATGTAAAATAGTGATTCACCCATCGTGGGGATAGGTTCTGTTAGGTTAGGTGGGCACATGTTACGAAATTAGTCGGACGTTAATGCCCGTCGTATATTCGTGTTCTGCATCATTAGTGGAGTGGAAATATACCATTTTCCGTGAAATTATTGTTATTTTTTTTACAGAAAAGCCCCCTAAACTTAATAATTACCCAAATAAAACGTTAAAAAGACACGTAGACAACGTTCGACGATGTTATCAAGTTATTAACAAATTTTCTTTATGTTCTTGTAAACACATTTCGTAGGCCAACATAATTGACCTTAGCACACACAACTTGCAAACGCAATGGTTAATACTACATATATTTTAACATACCTTAGAACTGTGGATCTGAAGCGTTTCAACATTTCTGCCGCTCTTTCCGCGACGTTGCAGGGTTTCATTTCCCCTCGCCTAATTAGGGAATACAACGATTCGGTGAGGTTAATGATGTCCTGTTGGCGTTGGTGACTTATCTTTTATTCACCTTGCTAGAACTCATGACTGCACACAAAAACTACCGCAACATATAACGTAAAATACAATAAATAAAATTTTAAGCAAACCTGAAATAAATTTAAAAAATATTAAACACGTGAGAACGCACTACGAGTAATCTCTTATACAGGTATCAGAAACGAAAGAAATCGGCACAACGAGAAATAATAAAGAGAGGATATTAGTAAAAAAAAAAATAAACCAGTAAATGAATTATTATTGGTTAAACAAGATAATCGCACCATTTCTCTGGCACGTGTGTCGACCACATCTCGCCAACAACACACGGAACGAAGGTTTGTAAACAAATGGCCGCTCTACTTTCACCTTGAGCGTGATCTTGTGAGTATGCAAGAAACATTGAAATCAAAGTACGTTAGCATCACGTCATTAATAATTGGCATAATAAGATACAAGTCTTTTCGAAACCCATTTGTAAGCGATAAATTAACAATTACGTTAAAACTTTAGAACTATTTCCTCTCTTTGTGCTGGCAACCTAACGGCATAACTGTATCCGCGCTCGCCGCTGTTTGTAATGTTATATGCATGTAGCTAACGGCTAGGGTGTTTTTTCAAAGGTTGATTTTCAAAAGTTTCTTCCAGTCGTGAACCGACTATAGAGACGAACGGTGATTTGAAAATCCTATTTTGCAAAAGAAAACTTTAACCTCTGAAGGCAAAAAAGAAAAAAACCGAGTAGCTTGTAATTAGGGACTGGAAAATTTCGCGAATTCATTTTAGGACAAGCTAGACTTCAAACACATGTATTTCTCTTATGCTTGCAATTGGATCCGAGTTTATTAGACACGCCCACGTGAACTCTGAGCCAACAACAGAACTACAAGGAAACAAACACCGAACCCCGTACCACCTGTTCCTAGGTTAAACTAGCTATACACTGGGGCACTAACCAATGAACAGAAAGCTGATATTCGAAAATACTTAAGACTGTGGTGCCTAGCCTACACGTCTTTTAAAACGTGACATTTTCCTGGCTCTACTTAGAATTTGAATACGAGGCAACACTCTAGGCTCTTAAGACCTCGCTGTTAAGAGCCGCCCAAATCTCTTCACTCACTCACCAGCAAAATACTTGTGACGAATTGGCATTGTATTATTATTTTTTTTTGTAAATTTACAAATAAAATACTTTGGAACCAGGTTAAATTTTTTTTTTTTGTAGAACTACATTAAGTTTTTTTGTAAAATCCGCAATACATATAATGGTAATATTACAAATCATAGGCTTGAATTTCAGCTTACATTATTCAAACGTAGAAATGATATAACTTTTTTGTTCCATAAAACAATCGTGATGAATAAATAAGAAAGAATAGGAGGAAATAAGTTCTTTCAAAATATAAATCGCGAAGAAAGAAATCTCCCCGCCACCACGGAAACTCGAAACCACACCCCTACATTATAACCCAACATCTCTAACGACATGACCAATTTGACTTACGGGTTGTTTGAAGGAGGGATGTTCTTAGACTTACGCAAGACAATACTTAAATTTCATGGGGAGAATATGAGATTAGAGATTAACAGTAGTGCTGCATTTCGTATTAATATAAAATTTTTGCAAGTGGACCTGCATATGTGCACAGTTGCGGTTTTTAATTGCAGAATATATTGTTTNCGTCACTATGACGCAAGGAACTACCTCCTCTGAGACATACACTTAGGAAACTCGCCACTTCTTCTAGGCGAGCACGTAAAATCACATACACCAGAAACTGGCGTCTAAATTTTAATAATAAAAAATTAAAACAAAAATGTTAAAAAAAATATTTTAATTAAATTAAAGAATTTGTAGCAATCAAATTTAACCTTATAGAAAAAAGTACATACTGTTTTTAATTTTGGTTCAGCCTTTTTATTTTAATGTTAATAACTGCTTAAATAATTTTTTTTAAGATCTAAAAAATCAAGCAATGCTGATCAGTAAGCATAATCAAAACACGCATAGGCAAATAAAATAACATTTTTAAATTATCAAAGCACTTTCTAGAGCAGGGTCAGAGGAAAATGGGGTAGTCATTTTGCAGGTGATTACTAATAGCTGAACGTATTACTAAAATTATCTCCACGATTTTCTATCTGTTATATTCCTTTTGAAAATTTTTTATAATGCGACTTACGGCTTCGAGGATTCACCACCACTGTATACTTAAATTTTGAAATTTCTGCCTTGAGCTTTTTTTTTTTTGGCCCTATCTACTTTTTTCCTATCAGCCATTTTTCATCCTTCCACAGCATTTAAAAATAAATATTACTATGTAAATAAAAAGCACAGTGTATAAAGCACTAAACCGAAATCGCAAGTTAACGTCTAAGGCTACAATAAAATATGTTTATTGACTATTATTCCAAATGAGAGGGGCTCAAACAGTGCACACTTTACCGTGAATAGCTTTTAAGCTCCGAAACGCATAGTGCCACAGTGAATGTTTCTTTAACTCATGTGATACAAAATTGCTTTTTGTATTTAAAAAAACCGAGTGAGAGATGAGGCTGATCTAAAAATACGTTACCCAACAAGCTGATAACAATCCATCTACGTAAAACAAGTACGCTAGTGGAAATGCATTCAATAATACTCGGTACGAATACACGTATCTGCCCCAAAGTTCGTGCACAATAAGAAGGAGGTAGTACATGGGACTTATCGCAACACAAGTCCGTGGGACATCCAGAACATTAAATGCCACACATACAGCAGACACCTTAATGGGGAGTATAGCCACCGCGAACGGCCACGTATGCAGCAGTTCCGTCATGAACCCTGCCGTATAAATGCTGAAAGTCTCTCTCTGGGGTATGGTGTCCCACGCTCACTGTACTTCTTGGCGTAGCTGGGTGATGCTCGTTGCCTGCGCTGGGGTCTGGAGATCTAGCAGGCCAGGGTAGCATACTAGCACGCGTACACCTTGTAAACACGCTGTGTTGCCATAGCAACTTGATAACGCGCGTTGTCGTGCTGGAAGATTGCTCCCTGCAGTGTGCCGAGATATGGTTGAAGGACTCGGTTGACCGTCACGGATGTACGACGCTCTCGCCACGCTCCCTTGAATGAATAACGAGAGGCGGCCGGGATGTTTAGCTTATGCCCCNATCCCAGGTGTGGGTCCGGAATGGCGAGTGCAAATATATGATGGATTGTTCCGCTCACTCGCACATCTACGAACGCGAAAACGGCCATCACTCTCTCCAAGTCAGAAACCACTGCCCTCCATTCACCTCTTCAACACACACTCTCCCGACACCACCGGAGACGTTCATGACGACGGGCAGGCCTCGGGGGTGAATGTGTCAGAGGAACAAGAGAACGTAAACCTACCTTCAACAATCGATTGTTTACTGTTCGTGCAGACACATGGGGAGCCACTATGGTGTTCTGTTAGTTAGGGTGGCCCTAACGATCCTTCTGTCGAGGCGTTCACAAGTGCAGCAAGGTGACACTGGTGGGGCTGGGTGGCTGTGGGAACCCTCTGTTACCCAGCTTCTCCACCACCGATGGACCACTGACACGTCACGTCCCAGGTGAGCGGCAATTCTGCGGAACGTCCAGTCACCCTCTCCCACTGTACAGCTCTGCTCAAAGGTACTTGACTGTTCAATTGGTGCTCGCCGTATTATTCCAGGTACTGCAGACACACTATCTGATACATACGCAATGGAATCGCAAAGCCTACAACACTCTTCGTGTTGTGAGACGACCTGCGATAAGATACTTGGTCTATTGATTGAAGATGAAGGTCTATTGATTGAAGAAGAATGGCGTCTTTCCACTTACGACCAGAGTGCCCTCTACACACGAACAGTTTGTGTTGTAAGACACAGTTGGATTTAACGATGTTTACTATATTCCATTCACGGTTACTTCCAACTTTTCTGAAGCCCTGCTAAAGTTCTATTTCCAGGATATTCCTCCGCCTCATGCAAATAAAGCTTAACCAAGTCTAGGAAATTACACCAAAGGGACGGCGCGCCGTATTCTTGCGCACTCAGTGTAATACAATTTTGCATAAGGACTAATTCTTACTAGGTATTACCAACACACCTGTTATCTCACTGTATTTTATTCGTATAAATTAGAATAAAATATTATAATGTATAGATAAAGTAAAAGTTAAATTTAACAAAAAAAAGTGTACTTTTATGTTAACAGAAGTATAAAACGTTTGTGATCCATGACATAATTAGGAAATAACCAAACGCGTCAAACTTGGGGTAATTTTTCTTTTTCAAAGGTTAAATTCATAAAATTTTCAGCCCACACATCGTCTAGTCAACATCGCAGCCATAATGGTTAGAATATAATAAGGAAAGCTGAAAAAATTATTATTCTTGGTTTTAGAATGCTTTCTATGACACAGTTTGTACTCCTGTACAACCTTGGATTTGGTCGTCATCTTGATGCCGAAAATTAGTATTTTTAAAATCACCACTCTTAATGCGCACTTCAAACAAAAGGTTATATTACAAAAAAATAATCTCCACAAATTTTTCTGGAAAAGAATTATGTCGAACTTATTCCAGAACTTGCAGTTTAAGAGTTGTAGTTAAAACGTGTTTCACAGCTTTCTTCCACATCTTTTCGTAACGCCGAAACACGAGGAAAGTTTTGAAGTGGCATTTTATATCCATAAATTTTTTGGAACCCATATTAGCACATAATGTGGAAATAGGATAATATTTTTAAGTTTGTATTGCATAACGTTCATTGTTTTGATTGACGAACGTCTCGTGAAACTTTGTAGAGAACTTATGACCAAATACTTTTATAATCCTCTTTAACAATTTTTAGAGGTTTCATTGCAAGGTAACTAGAGACAAATATATAAAACTTCACTACAATATTCACATTTCATGGACTACTTCAGTTCAGATTTTCTACAGCTGTAGGAAATCTGGATTACTGTGTTCAGCGATACAAACTTTGCAGTGGATTGTTTTGCTTTGTTTATACACTGTACACAATTATCTGGTAAACTTCCTAAACTGCAATTGAAGTTTTCAACATACGTATACACTGTACGGAAACAGCATCACACATCAGGCTGCACATATAGGAATGTTTAGCGTCGCTACTATACAAAGTTGGCAACTTCCCTACGCATTTGACTGTTTCCTGAGCAAATAAAGAACGCTACAATGACTGTATTGGGGAAAAATTGCCATTCTCGCTTTCTCACTAAGCATATACACTGGTATGGTAAATTTCCAAGTAATTTCTTAGAGTGTAGCACTGTTCTAGAACAAGAGTAATGCAATGATCCTATAGATATGTAGCTACGGGAATTTTGCTGGCTTCTTACATAATAATAACTAACCGCTTCAGACCCCAAAAACTGAAATATTAATACCTTATTTTTCTACGAAGTGTAATAATTTGTTTTATTATTAATAAGCTGTTTGTCATTTCTTGCTAAGTGTTAGTTTTTATACTAAAGTATGCGTATAATAAGTGATAATAGGTGCTCCAAATAAAATAAGGGCATAAGCTGCTATTTTAAAATTTTCCTTTGAGTTTTCATGTTATGAAAACGCTCAAGAGTGTTAAATTGCTTAATACCATACATCACAAAAGGCAGAATGCAATGAATGTAACATTTATTGTAGGAAATTTTGTGACGCTTGATATTTATAAAATGATTTTCCCTAAGATTTATATTAAGCCANTGTAACATTTATTGTAGGAAATTTTGTGACGCTTGATATTTATAAAATGATTTTCCCTAAGATTTATATTAAGCCATATAATTTAAAAAAATAAAAAAAGGGAATTTCAGCACACATTTTTTTATTGCGGGATTAAATCCGTTTCAGTATAGCTTAATATTTGTTTCCTTATTAGACCATTTTACCAGCCTTACTAGCNTTTCCCCATTTTTCTATGACATCATATTCACCAGTGTCTCTGCTCCCAAAACTAACTTAAAACAATTTTTCAACCCCCCCTCAAAATTTCTGTGACGCGGTTTACGTCGTGGACCCGCCACCTTCGTAGGCACCCCTGAAATATTAGTTCAGATATTTCAGTTGATTACACAGAGTGCTTGGCAGGCGAAATACACGTAGCCACATGATCATACGAGCCTGTCTTTCATGGGAAGGTACGGCACAACGCAATTCCGTTTTCTACACTCTCTACCCCAACTTAAATTATTACTATTTAACAGAACGTCATTCGTAAACACGTTCACTTGTTTTAAGTGAAATACTTTTCACAGAAAGTAATAATGTGTAACTTTGTCCTCGCGAATTAAAGTGATTCCTGGCCAGATGTGATTATTACACAAATATACGACCTTCGTGCCATCACAGAGTGTAAAATTAACCAACGAAATTATTGCATATTTTTTAAGAAGGTTTGCAATTACAAGAAATTATCAGGCGTTAATTGACTATTTGCTGATGTGCACCACTAACACCACACCCTTAACATACATTTAGTAACTACGTTACTTATCTCGTGGGTGATGTCGCACGTTCTTCGCGACAGACGGAAATGACAGAACTGTCTTTCGCGAGGGAGTGGTCGGGGCACTAGTTCATGCCATTCAAACCTGATCTCGAATCAGGCGCGAACACGCAAGTTATAGTTCCCATGGGGCTTAACCTGAATTACTGACATTTTTGTTTAGCCCCTGTGTCTTCTGTGCAGTTCGGCAACTTTCGGATACACTGCAGTCGTCTTCTCTCTTCTGACGTAACCACACCTGTAAATTGTAAACCACTTATTCAACCTGTGTTCCAGGTTGGATTGTGTTAGTGTAAACTGTAGGAATACTTGTTAAAATACCTCCGTGGGTTATTTTAGGGGGTCCTGTTACGTTTCAACGCAGCAACGACAAATTATGGGGTAAAATATGGCATTCGAGAGCTATATGGCATGGAGCGGACGTGGTTACACCGTAACGAATTTCGTAGTCCAAACAGTGACTTGTTATTTTGCTCACCTTACTTCGAAACCATAATGATTTACATAAATACGCTGCTTGAAAGATTATTTAATACGGATTGGAAACTAAAAAAAAATAGTCTGTAAAACTTGGTTTAATTCTGGACGTTTTAGTAATTTAGTACAAAATTTTCTTATAACCATTTCGTCGAAGGGCTTGAATGTGTTGTCGCAAACTGTAGTGTCTAGACTAAAGTTTGTGGCATTTATCAAGGGGAAGTGTTATATGATGATAATATTTTTGAATCAGATGCCCAATAAATTACTTTTACATTATTTATTAGGAGTGCTAAAATCATATGTCTACGACATGCAAGTGTTTCACAACATCAAATGTTTGCACTATTTTTTTGTTTATGATTGTTTTTATTATTCATATAAATAATAGAACGAGATTGTTTCGTTGTAACATCAAGGTAATAAAAAGATTTGATAACGTAGATATTTATTCCACAATTTTTATTGGGGCCGCGGTGGTGCAGTGGTTAGGCTACTCGCCACCCACCAAGACGAGTTAGATTCCCAACGGGCTCGCCCCCGGGTTTTCGCATTTGGGAATCGTGCCGGACGATGCCGCTGGTCGGCGGGTTTTCTCTGAGATCTCCCATTCACCCACCCTTGCATTCCGACACTGCCCCATAACTCGTTTCACCCTCATTGGCTCTCAATACCTCGATGTTAAGAGCCACCCAAATCTCTTCACTCACTCACTCAAAAAATTACTGTTGAAAAAAATGAAAAATAAATTTGTTGCCATTTTTATGGTAGTGCGTGTAAGTGTTCAACGCGGCGTGTGGCATCTTGACGGAGCTGTACCGGGGTGCCACGCTGAAGAAGTCGGGAAAAAGGAAGGCAGGCAAGGGAAGTGGCAGCGAGGTGGCAGAAGACGCAAGCCTCCCCATCACAACTAATTTAACGGCCAGAGTGGGTTTCCATTTAACAATTAAACCCCTGCGGGGGAAGANAGTCAGGGCCTGGAGGGGCATTAACTTTGACCGTATAAGCCGCCTTGTCTTTTACAGTGGCGGTACATGCGTCACAATCCTTCGTCCCATTTCCCCATTTTTCTATGACATCATATTCACCAGTGTCTCTGCTCCCAAAACTAACTTAAAACAATTTTTCAACCCCCCCTCAAAATTTCTGTGACGCGGTTTACGTCGTGGACCCGCCACCTTCGTAGGCACCCCTGAAATATTAGTTCAGATATNACAATCCTTCGTCCCATTTCCCCATTTTTCTATGACATCATATTCACCAGTGTCTCTGCTCCCAAAACTAACTTAAAACAATTTTTCAACCCCCCCTCAAAATTTCTGTGACGCGGTTTACGTCGTGGACCCGCCACCTTCGTAGGCACCCCTGAAATATTAGTTCAGATATTTCAGTTGATTACACAGAGTGCTTGGCAGGCGAAATACACGTAGCCACATGATCATACGAGCCTGTCTTTCATGGTAAGGTACAGCACAACGCAATTCCGTTTTCTACACTCTCTACCCCAAATTAAATTATTACTACTTAACAGAACGTCATTTGTAAACACTTTCACTTGTTTTAAGTGAAATACTTTTCACAGAACGTAATAATTTGTAACTTTGTCCTCGCGAATTAAAGTGATTCCTGGCCAGATGTGATTATTACACAATTATACGACCTTCGTGCCACCACAGAGTGTAAAATTAACCAAGGAAATTATTGCATTTTTTTTACTAAGGTTTGCAAATACAAGAAATTATCAGGCGTTAATGGACTAAGTGCACCACTAACTTAACATTCATTTAGTCACTTCGTCACTTATCTCGTGGGTGATGTCGCACGTTCTTCGCGACAGACGGAAATGACAGAACTGTCTTTCGCGAGGGAGTGGCCGGGGCACTACTTCATGCCATTCAAACCTGATCTCGAATCAGGCGCGAACACGCAAGTTATAGTTCCCATGGGGCTTAACCTGAATTACTGACATTTTTGTTTAGCCCCTGTGTCTTCTGTGCAGTTCGGCAACTTTCGGATACACTGCAGTCGTCTTCTCTCTTTTGACGTAACCACACCTGTAAATTGTAAACCACTTATTCAACCTGTGTTCGAGGTTGGATTGTGTTAGTGTAAACTGTAGGAATACTTGTTAAAATACCTCCGTGGGTTATTTTAGGGGGTCCTGTTACGTTTGAACGCAGTAATGGCAAGTGTTGGGGTAAAATATGGCATTCGAGGGCTGTATGGCATGGAGTGTACGTGGTTACACCGTAACGAAATTCTTAGTCCAAACAGTGACTTGTTATTTTGCTCACCTTACTTCGAAACCATAATGATTTACATAAATACGCTCCTTGAAAGATTATTTAATACGGACTGGAAACTAAAAAAAAAATAGTCTGTAAAACTTGGTTTAATTCTGGACGTTTTAGTAATTCAGTACAAAATTTTCTTATAACCATTTCGTCGAAGGGCTTGAATGTGTTGTCGCAATCTGTCGTGTCTAGATTAAAGTTTGTGGCATTTATCAAAGGGAAGTGTTATGTGATGGTAATATTTTTGAATCAGATGCCCAATAAATTACTTTTACATTATTTATTAGGAGTGCTAAAATCATATGTCTACGACATGCAAGTGTTTCACAACATCAAATGTTTGCACTATTTTTTTGTTTATGATTGTTTTTATTATTCATATAAATAATAGAACGAGATTGTTTCGTTGTAACATCAAGGTAATAAAAAGATTTGATAACGTAGATATTTATTCCACAATTTTTATTGGGGCCGCGGTGGTGCAGTGGTTAGGGTACTCGCCTCCCACCAAGACGAGTTAGATTCCCGACGGGCTCGCCCCCGGGTTTTCGCATTTGGGAATCGTGCCGGACGATGCCGCTGGTTGGCGGGTTTTCTCTGAGATCTCCCATTCACCCACCCTTGCATTCCGGCACTGTCCCATAACTCGTTTCACCCTCATTGGCTCTCAATACCTCGATGTTAAGAGCCGCCCAAATCTCTTCACTCACTCACTCAAAAAATTACTGTTGAAAAAAATGAAAAATAAATTTGTTGCCATTTTTATGGCAGTGCGTGTAAGTGTTCCACGCGGCGTGTGGCATCTTGACGGAGCTGTACCGGGGTGCCACCCTGAAGAAGTCGGGAAAAGGGAAGGCACGCAAGGGAAGTGGCAGCGAGGTGGCAGAAGACGCAAGCCTCCCCATCACAACTAAGTTAACGGCCAGAGTGGGTTTCCATTTAACAATTAAACCCCTGCGGGGGAAGAGACGCGAGGAAGAGGGCGAGTTGTGGCCGCCGCAAACACACCTGCACGCGCTCCTCTCTGCAATGATTAGCGTCGACGGCTGGGGCTGCGAGGTCACGGCTGACGGCTACAAGCTCCTCCACTGGACAGAGCGGCTGGCGGATGTCAGTCCAGTCGTGAGAAACCGGAGGACTGGCATCGCAGACACAACTAGTAGGAGAAATTGTTTTATTTATGAATTGCGTGCTTGTAAAGTGTTCGGTAAATATCCGTAAGTACCAGTAACAGCAGATAGTAAATATATGTATATTTTGACGCATCTCCGCCCCACAGTTGAGCATCAAATAACATGACGCTAAACAGTTGGTGAAGCCAATTTAACTTGCGCGTTTCCCCACCAGTGGACAATACAGGGTGACTTATAGTGTCGTAGTTAAGTCCTCCAGGCATAGACTATAAGGTGCCTAGAAGGTTAAAGGTTTTTCAATAAGGTAGTCTTTTGACGCTTCACTTAACTGGATAATTATATTGTCTCGAGTTTGTCTCGAGTTTAAACAAAAACAACATACAGCAACACTTCCAAGGTGTGGTACTTTAATTTGGCTACTCGTATTAACTGGGGCGACTTCGTGGTGGAGGGGGGCTTCTCTGGGTGGCGACTTGATACTTAACTATTCAGCTGTGGGTGCTGGTATGCTGTCATCTGGGGAAGAACTCCGGCGAAGTGGTAGGCTTTGGAAAAGGCCCGCATTTGGTGTCGTCTCACTGGACTGCTGTTCTGGGCTCGTTCTCACGTCCTCTCGCGATTCCTTGACGCAACTCTTCCCTCGGCGCGGTGATAATGAACTGTCCTACTGTGCCTACTGACGTACTGCTGTACTGAGGTACTGTTGTGGCCGGGAGTCCGATCTCCCGGCCGCTCTGTGCGCGACTGCCTCCTCGGACTGACCTCTCTGCGCGGCGATATTCAACTGTCTCTGCGCGGTAATAAAGAACTGATACGCCAACCTTCCCCGCAAGGAGGCTTATATGCTCTCTAGCTTCCTTCCCTAATTGTCGGCACGTGTCGCCTTGCAATGAGCTTACTTTCAAAAATTAAACCGAACGATTTTAAATATTTTATTTGGAAAACCCTACGCTGATGTTGGTGCTATGCTTGGTTGGGCGGACAGTGACGCACTGTTTTATGCTTCTGAGACCATGTCACTTAACTTCACTAGATTAGTGACATTAGAGGACACGAAGTTTCGCTCAGATCGATGACTTTGAAGTGCTCTGAAGTTGTTTGCAGGCCAGAACATTTACGATTTTCCTACTGCAGGTTTAATTCCCGAGTGCAATCTTTGTCGATACGCCTGCTGAACTAAGTTGGTTGTGTAGTTGGAAAGTCGATCCTTGCTAGTGTACATGTCTTATACCCTGAATGAGTGGAAAGTATGGTAATGAGTGAACTGACGGACAAACCAGCAAGTACACTCTAAACTTGAAACAGTGAGAATTGAGCCAAATCAGTGAAAACAGTGAAAATTGAGCAACTGATAATCAGTGCCAGATAGATATTTAATATAGTAACAGAATTTCACTGATTTATTTGTGATTCCCACTGAATGTCAAGAATTCTACTGCTATAAGTCCCTTGTTCCTAGTTAATTTGCTTGATTCGCCAGTCAGCAGTAGCTAATCAAATGATTTTCGGCGAATGTTATTTCACTGATTGAAATCACTGAATCGGACTTAAGAG
Source organism: Clitarchus hookeri (assembly GCA_002778355.1). Classification (NCBI taxonomy): domain Eukaryota; kingdom Metazoa; phylum Arthropoda; class Insecta; order Phasmatodea; family Phasmatidae; genus Clitarchus; species Clitarchus hookeri. Next base: position 127,283 of record NQII01003111.1, on the reverse strand, counting down.
TTTAGCTTAGGCATGTGTAAAATACATGCAAGTTGTAGGAAAATACCGTGAGCTTAAGAAATAAGTACACGTTAAACTAGGAGGAAAAAAGATTTAATATGTGTACCCGCTAGGGAAAAACAGCGTAGGAAGAGCTGTATTGGCAGTTGAATTGTAATGGCCTCTTCCGACCTAACTCTGCCTTGTTCCGTAGGATTAGTTCAACAAATCCGAAACAGCTACCGTATAAATAGAACGAGTGTGTCACCTTAACAGTATCAGAACAAACATACATACTCTAACGGGCAGATACAGTCCTCTATTTATTTTCAACTGATGAATGCTTCCAAAAATTAATCGACAGTTAATTCCACAGAGAAGCGAAACATTGTTGGTATCGAGACAATAGCTGTAGAGTTGGATACTGAACAAACATCAGACTCCAAAAAAATTTATTTTAAAATAAATTAATTTTTTGCAGCACAGTTTAAACTCGACTTTTTTCTGCAAAAAAATAAACTGTTATTGACGTGAAGAATTTACAGTTGGCTGCAAAGAGTTAAAAAAAAAAAAAAAAAAAAAAAAAAAAAAAAAAACGATACCCGGAAGAATGAAACACATTTGAAAAAGAAATTTTCCATTGAATGTGAGATGAAAGTCACTGTATAAAGTCAACACAAGGGTAGAGTGCGGGGCGCTTGACTGTATCACAATGCTGCTCCTTTTTTGTTTGTTTTTGCGTTTTCCTCTCTTACTGCCCGCATTTCTATATTAAATTTTTAAAGTCACTATTGTTTAGAGATAAGAGAGTAGTCTGTTCACCACCGAAACAGATATAGTCTGGCAGTGAATTAATTTAATTAGCATTACGTAAAATATAAATAACTCTGCGTTGCAGTGTTTTCCGTATAACTCTCTCAAAAACTAGCACGACTTACCCACTAAAAATCATACCTGCTATTTCACATGGTTTCAGCATGCTTATCACTATGATATTATGTGTTACAAATTTATACTCCCTAACGTCGGAAAGCTTTCAAAGGGCGATCGATAGCAAGCTAGTTGTCGTGTAAAACGGATATCATAATAGTATTTATCTATAAGTCAAACCAAACAGTTTTACGTCATAAATATGTGGTTTTATAAGTATCGCCCTGGGCGTTAGCGTAGGATCTCTATGAGTGATCCACAATATATATGACTATCCCGACGGATGTGGGTGAATGCGTTTAATCTGTAGGTATGGCATAATCTTAGCTTCGTATAATCTTTACAATATCATTTACATCGGTAACTTTTCAAGAAGGAGTGACGAATTATAAGTTAACTGAATTTTTATATTATGTGGAAATTGAGACATGCAAGCTACAAGTTATCGAGTGTATCTTTTTACGCAACGTTTAACAGAGTACAAACGAGTGGTGTAATTGTTGACCCTTTGGCCACACCCCTGGGTCGTTTTATCATCCGATATCAACAGAAACAGCCATGTAATCGTTTTGTTCAGAGCAGATCAATTGGCCTCTGCAGATATTTCAAAGTTTTCCTCAAAACTGGTGCGTCCAGAACGACCACAATTAACATTTCTGGACTAATATGTACATGGGATTTATTATTATCGAGAAATAATAAAATTAATTTCAAGCAATACATTGTATAATATTTTTATTGCCTGCACTATATCAGCCTCTAGAGACCAAATTAACCATATCAGGACGGATTTTGTCGCGAGGAAGGTTCATGGCAACAGTTTCATAGTCATAAAATAGCAGATTATCGTCCAACTAGGTAAATCATTTGTTTGGAAATTATAACAAAGTTTATTTCGTTGTGGTTTATTAGTTTCGTATCTTGCCAAGGTGGCACTGGCATGAAGGGTGCAGTTAATATATACTCTCAGAATGTCATCCTACGACTTATGCTTGCTTGAGACAGCAACTGCAGGAATAAAATAGAGCACACAAACTTCAGATTTCACGTTGTTCGTGGCACTAGCTAGTAACATAAGCACCGACTTCTTGTCTCCAACTTTCGGTGACAGTATCCATGTTCATTAAAATCTTATGTCTGTGCAAGCGATTATGCAGGTACGAAACACTTATTTCGCTTCGGTGTATGTTTTTAATGTTTAAATTAACTTTTACTACTGAAATATGGTTGTTTTTGGTTATGTAAAGATATATTTAAAAAGAATGAAGCAAGTAGTCTACAGAAAGTCATAAATTCTTATTACACACTGAACGAGTGACCAAACAACACTGTTTATCAACCCAAGAGAGCGACGTCCCTGCTGGCTGAAAAGTGGAGGGGTGAACACCACCCTTGTCCCCCCTCCATCCCCTTTTTCCAACACATACTCGACGCCTATGGCTGGTAATGCATTTGATAAGCTATAACAGGTTATCAAACCAGGGTGTATCATCAGTTATAGAACTGATTCATTCGCTTCACAATAATACACTATTATAGCTGATACCAAAGGATGAAGCAGTGATAGAAATACTCTTGTTATGAGAAAACATGTCAAACTCTGTCCACAACAAATTTTACTAGAGAAATTAGTTGGCCCATTTTAAAGTCCTTGTTCAACATACTGAAAACATAATAAAATGTATGGCTTGTAAGTTTTTAGCTTGCTAACTATGTTGACATCTGCCCTCTTAGCGGACACAGAAGACGCATGCTACCCACATAGGGCCGATGGAGAAATATATGTCGCATTATATTTATGTGTTTCTCTAAGTGCACATTGAGATGTATTTTTAAGATGTCCCTTTTGGACGAAATGTGGCTGAGTTGGATAGATTTTAAAGATACTTCTTTTTATTACTGTGCACATTCATTGTAATGACTTAAGATACACTACTTTATATTTTTATATTTCTCTTACAACCTAACTCTGACTGAAATACAAGAATAAAATTGAATAGTTCAACAAATAAAAGACGGTAACTGGCAGATAGCCTGTTGTTTAAAGCAAAAATAAATCGACAGTTACTTCCTCTGAGAACAGAAATCCTGTTCGTATTCGGATATATTTGGCAAAATAAAAAAATTGATTTTTAATCCCCTATTCCATTAAGAAAAACAAAAGCAATCGGTATATGGGAGCATCATACTATGTGTGCTGGCGTGGATACGTACAGGCCGTACATCGCGTAGCGTAAGTACTGGTCCTGCCAAAAAACAGTTCAGATAGAGAAGATAGTCGTATCCGCCGACATGCAGTAGTAGAACGTGGCACAACATCCAGACACATCCTGCAATCTGTGGGTCCTGCACTACATTTGCCGGTCTCTACAAGAACCATTCGTCGCCGTTTGAATGAAGCTGGCCTACAGGCACGGCGTCCACCGCGCCGCTTGCCTTTGACACGTTTACATTACCTGATACATTATACACCTAATATCGAAATAGCTTTTAATACAGTTAGACATATTTGTCGAGATGTAAATAATGCTTGAGTCATACGAACATTACATGCTAATGGGGTATCAATATTTTTCGTATGCATTTACTTACATGTAGGACGAGGATTATATTATGGATCATATAAATTCATTCAAACATGATCAACAGGTGTTATTATATTACTATTAGTAATAATAACAGCTTTTATGGGATTTGCGGCGCACAGTCGACGGTGTCAGGAATTGTACACCCTTATTAGACAAGCTGCTGTTGTACCGTAACAAAATCATGTTTGCAACAAAAAATCTGGGGAAATATTTTTGACCTAAAAATAAGGAAATCTATTTTTGACCCCTGTCTTTTTATTTAAGTACTAAGGAAAGGTCAACAAGAGAAACCACCTAAAGTTGCACTTCACATCGTGGTACAATACTATATCTAGGTAACCGAAAATATACTATTTGGAGTTATCAGCGATTTTATTTTTCGTGCTCAGATTGTGTAAAAGTTACATAATAGTAATACATCGAACCTCTTATTTGCTTTATGCAGTCAAGTGTAAGAGGAAAATCAACACCCCAAATACAAAACATAGACGTCTTCAATTACCTGCCAATAGCATTGAATATAACTTCGTTTCCTTTCTTATCTACTCTGGAAAATGGCCACCAGGGGCCTCAAATTTCTAATAAATNTTTTATTTAAGTACTAAGGAAAGGTCAACAAGAGAAACCACCTAAAGTTGCACTTCACATCGTGGTACAATACTATATCTAGGTAACCGAAAATATACTATTTGGAGTTATCAGCGATTTTATTTTTCGTGCTCAGATTGTGTAAAAGTTACATAATAGTAATACATCGAACCTCTTATTTGCTTTATGCAGTCAAGTGTAAGAGGAAAATCAACACCCCAAATACAAAACATAGACGTCTTCAATTACCTGCCAATAGCATTGAATATAACTTCGTTTCCTTTCTTATCTACTCTGGAAAATGGCCACCAGGGGCCTCAAATTTCTAATAAATGTTAATTACTTCTAGTATTTAAAAGCTTGTTACTGGTACAATATGCTGGGGTAGATAACTCAGATTCCATAATAGTTTAGTTATCTATTGATAGTATTGGACCCATTATATAATCTTTGGTATTGTCAAATGAGGTAAATATGTTTAAAGTATTCCGTAAATTAAAAAAATTAGACCACGCAGCAGATTATTACAGAATGTACGACATTTTTATCATATTCCTACTGTGACCCTGAGCAAACCCACCTTTTCCCCTCCTTGGCCAAACAGGGCTATGTCTCTCGATAATCACATGCAATGTCAACGCCAGCAAACTGCCGGCAACTTTCAACAACCTTCACAAGATTTATCCTTGTGCTCTCTTTACTGAAAGGACTACTATTCAAAAAGATTTGCCAATTTTCAAGATAAGATGTTATATCTTGCATAAAATGAATATTAACCCTGCCAAAGGCTATATGTGCACCCTATGGAAAAGAAAGAAAATAATTTTTTTGTACGTTACATATATTAACGTATTTTCCATAGTTACGAAACATTGAAATTTTACATTAGAAATTGCAACTGTCGAAACTCCGCTCTACATTGAGCATAAATACAAATGTTTGTACAATATTCTTTTTATATGGGCATTCGATCCTAATAGTCACGATCTTTAAGGTGATTTAAAAAAACCCCACATAAAATACCACTCCAATGTGAGGAAAAATGAAAACAGAAAACTCTATTAATATTTTGCTTTTAAAGATTTCCAATTTTTTAATAAAGGTCTGAGGGGTCTTTAACAATACTTATCTTTTATTTGTGTGTTGATGACCGCTGACGAGAGCAGATTTCTCTCGTCCTCGACCCCAGCCAGGGTTTACAAACGCCTTCCACAAAGTGGAAAGGAAGGGTATAGATTTCCCCAGAATTACACTTTAATAAATACTTGCGGTCCAACATTTCCGGCCACGTCGCATCATCTACGATTGGCCCACAAACTGAGCCAGTAAGGAAACAGTGACGTCACAGCGCAAGTAGCGGCCCACATCACCGGAGCCAGGGTTAGTCTTTATTCTGCCAACGGACGGCGTGGCCATGCTGCTGCACTCGCGGTCGGTGTTCATGTGTCGGTCCCCATCGGACCTTGAAGTCAACCGTCGTCGGCTACCAGCTACGCCGGGCGAACCACGTATTCGCCTCGGCCAGCCAGCACAGCCGAACAGCTATGAAGAATATCATCCAAGGTAGGGATGGACGTCATGTAATTCTCTGGTGCAGGCGGGTAAATAACGTAGATTTTGATGCAGGGAAATCGTTGTTGCCAGACATGAGACGACCAGGTGTCTCACTACGTTTGAAATATGCCTCAGCACGTTTACCAGAATTCATAAAACTAATTAATTTGGAGGTGTATGCAGTTCTGCCGCTGAACGAAAGCTTTAGGGGCGACGAGACGTGAGAACAAAGCAGCGCTAGGAAATATATTTTTACTACTAGCCACTTGTTAACGTCACTACTTGTACTGCAGTGCAAGTGCAGCATAAAAAACTAATTCGTTTGCAAGTTTTTTGTCTCGCCAATTTCTCGAGAACGTGCGCTACGCGTTCTCGTTAGTCTACAGAATGATATACAACTCCACACAGTTCCGACAAAGGGTTACTTCTTTCTTAATGAAGGCACGTAAATCAGTTGTGTACTAAGGCGTTGAACTCAAGGGATACGGTGGAGGCATTTAAGAAACTGAACACGTAAAAAAATAAATAAAAATAAAAGCGTTTTACTCCCTATTCACTACTGGGTATGAAAATCGCTATACCAGTAATTTGTCATCCATTTGCAATAAAATAAAGACCACATGTAGTACCAATTGCGCAATGCAAATGATCAGTGACGCCGCAGAAACGTCACTGCAACACGTGATGCAGGTGGCGCTTGTTGCCAGTACCCAGTGCACTAAACGACCATACAACATGCTAGAATGGCAGATCAGTATGCCGCGGCGTTGTGCTCGCGAAGGATATCGCCACCCAGACCCATTCGAACGGGGTCGTATGGTCGGACAGCACGAAGCCGGATGGTCCGCTCGTCGTACAGCCATTCATCTTGGCTGTAAAGTCACCACCGTGACACGATGTGCGCAGGCGCGGATACGTGCAGGGCGTACGTTGCTCAGAGTAGGCACTGGCCCTGCTGGACGCACTACTGCTAGAGAAGACTGTCGTATCCGCCGACATGAAGTAGCAGAATGGGGCGTCACATCCAGAGAGATCTTGAATTCTGCGGGGCCTGCATTGCATATGTCGGTCTCAACAAGAACAACACGTCTCCGTTTGAACGAGGATGGCCTACAGGCACAAAATCCATTTCTCCCGTTTGTCCTTGACCCCTCGGCATCATGCGGTATGACGTCTTGGTTCCAGGAACGTCATCGTTGGACAGAGGATTAGCGACGCATTGCGTTCACCGACGAGTCCCACTTCAGGCTCGATGCAGACGATGATCACAGCAGGGTTCGGAGCCTGCAGTGGACTACACAACGATACAGCACTGGTTCGTGAACTTCATACGTCCCGGGCACCAGGTGTTGTGGTATGGGGTGCCGTCAGTTATGACTCACGGTCACGTCTCGTGGTTGTTAAAAGGCACGGAGACCGCACAAATACACGTCGTCGAGTTCTGCGGCCCCCATTTTCTGCCATTTTTGCGCAGTATATCGAATGCTATCATGCAGCAAAATAATGCTCGTTTCCATACAGTTCGTTATACACAACAGGTTCTATAAGATGTCGACACCATTCCTTGACCTTGCCAGGTCTGCATAGTTGTCCCCTATTGAACACGTATAAGATATGAATGGTCGACGTTTGCACAACTTCTCAATCATCTGCACAAACACTGGCTGATCTACGTATGCAGTTGCAGGAACCGTGGTGGTATATATCTCATGACGTTATTCGTCACCTGTGTAATGAAATGCTTCGTCATATTACTGCCCGTATAGCCACGAGAGGAGTCTCGACCCCATATTGAACACGTTCTTTGCGGATACCGAACAACGCGCCTTCTGTGCGCAAAGGACTCATTTATACTACCGTATATCAGCTGTGATAGTTTAATAAAGTTTCACATTTAACTGCGCAGCATAAGGAACGTAGTGAAGACAATGAACTATACTAAACAACTTCTACTTATGTATTTCGAATACTTCTGAAAACTTTATTTCTTTGACTAACCACATTATTTAGTTAACGATTAAAATAGCCTAAAATGCAGCGTATCCCATGATACGCCCCCAACGGATTTTCAGTTAATCGATACAAGCGAGTGTTTGCGAGAAAACAGTGGGTCTGACGTTTCATCCGTGCTTTGCTGACCGCTGGGTAAATTCGCTCACCACGGCGGATGTGCGGACATCATATAGATATTTTATNAGTGTTTGCGAGAAAACAGTGGGTCTGACGTTCATCCGTGCTTTGCTGACCGCTGGGTAAATTCGCTCACCACGGCGGATGTGCGGACATCATATAGATATTTTATTTTCTAAAGTTTTAACATGAAGCATTACACCTGGGCAATTGCTCTAAGTTTCTCGAAGGGTTGCTCAATGGCTGTGCTCGCCAAAGAATTATGTTAGGAAGCATTGAAGAGCACAAACCATCTGAGTATCAGCTCCTTGTCCCTAGATATATGGCGAGCAGGGACAAATAGCTGGTAAGCGGATTGTGTCTGGAGTGCATGTGGTTCGGAGCCTGCCATATTTAGGAGCTCTAATATTTTTTAGTCTGTGAAAAACCTAGTGACATGAAATTTAATTTCAGTTCTATTTTTAAAATTATGTTTACCTGGAGTTCCCGATTAATAATGTATTCTGGGAATATTACATAATAATTAATACTAATTAATCTGGGGTCATGTGCTGTGAGTTAAATTTGGCGAACTCCAAATGTCTAGAGAGTCAAGAAAAATGACATAAAATCTGCATACCTACAAAACAAAATAAAACCAGAAAGGAGCAAAATGGCAAACATAGCTGATGAATCTGCTCCCAGTATATATTTGGAGTAGAGTGAGTATGTCAGATGCGCAGAAAAACCACTTCAGAATTTCATAAATGAACTTGCCTCTAAAAAGTTAAAAATTACGCAGCTTGGGGCAAAGTTAGTTGGTAGTTTACACGAATACATGATTTGAAATGTTGGGCCACTTCATGCGTCAAAGTTTTAAGCAAGTACTTTACGCCCCTACTCGGTAGACTGGACAGACCTAGTGGAAACCACTCTTTATTGGATAAACTTGCAACACTTGTGTGAAACTCTATTTGTTGTGAACACTGACTTACGCTAAAAAAGATGAAGACCTTTTCATAAAAAAACATAAGCCCCTCATAATACGTCAGGAATTTATTTATTTATTTCACGACTTATGTTTCTATTTGACGAAGTTAAGGTGACATCGCCTTGTCTTCCACTTAACCACAAAAAAGAATAACACTGAAATTAATTAAATAATGTAAAAAAAAACATTGGTGCTATTTTTAATTAGTATTATAAAACATTAAACTAAAAAGGCGAACTATTTCCCTTACTTACACAGTAAATATTTATAGCCTGGTCGTTGAAAATGTATAAATTTACAATAGCATGACAGGTTCATAAATGGCCAACTAAACAAATCAGCAAAGGAAAAGTATACAAATGTAAACCTGATTGTTAAGGAAGGAAAACAACCTGAGCTTCATGGATATAACAAGCTTATATCTAATAAGACACGCAAGGTAAGATTATACTAGGTAATTTAACGACTCTAAACTGTTGAAAAAGCAGAGGAAAGTTACTAAAGGAAACTAAAACAAAAAACGATTCAGTATCACATAAATAAACTCATACAGCTACATACTTGTGGCATCACCCACTTTTCAATGATACGTCCATGTTTACTTGTGACTAATCTGAGAATGCGTTAGTGAAAATTGTTTCCAAGCTGAATAAACTATGCTGAATAAGCGGTGTGTCAGACATTGAGATACATTCATTTTAATGCAATGAAAATATGTTCATGTTGCACTGAATATATTTTTTTTCTTGCAAAAGCGCGAGTATTTTCACAAATTAAAGGTAAACAAACATTCAAGTCAGTGTTTGGGCACGTTCTTATATTTCACAAACTGGAGGGTTAGCAATTTTAAAAGGAGGGAAACAAAGGGGTGAATAAGGAGTCCATATAACATCACAAAGGGGTCTTTATTATCATTAAGGTTACTTCTACTCAGGTTGGGAAAATCAATTTTGTAAGTTTGGCAACCAAACATTTTCGTCACTAGATAAGCGCTACTGCCGGCAATGTACCAGAAGTTCTTCGTAAGTAAGTAAAATCTTTCTCTTTTATTATTCACGTAGCTTAAAATTTTAATCAAAATTAAAATTTTCCCTTTGCCATACTCTCTCATAAGATATCACGTTTTGTTCATAACCTGAGTAGAATAAACCTTACTATCATGCAAGTCTAGAATGATGAGTCATAAGAGGTTAAGGGTCGGAGTTAGATATTGTAAAGGGACTGGAAGTCTAAGGGAGGACAATGACGTAAAGTGAGCAGAGGGCTGGCTCTCTCACCCTAGCCTGAAGACACGTGCCTCCTAGTCGCCCTGGGGAGACAGCCGCCAACTTACGTCACTGCCTTTCACCTCCGTGTCCACCGCACTTTGCGTTCACGCCCACCTTCTCCTGTTCTCTCTCCCTTGTAGCCTGGCTGGTGTTACTGACGTCAGATGTTGAATTGCCGCGCCAGAAATGTCAGCCGGACCCATTTATTCCGTTAGCTTTTTTTTTTTTTAGCCGACCTCCCGTGGCGCAGTCGGTTGGTGCGCCGTCCGTCTGTGATGCGGGTGGTTCTGGGTTCAAATCCTAGGTAAGGAATGTGTGTTAGTTTAGGTTAGGTTATAAGTTTGTTTGTAAACCGCCCCCTGATAAGCCTCCAGGCATAACACCGGGGGACGGTAATAAGCCATTCCCAATATTTCAATATTCCGTAAGCATTTTCAGTTTCCTGCGCTTGTGCCGGTTGTGTTACGTTCCCATTTGTTTATGAGCTTCGTTTCAATAACATCCACTGGTCGTATTTCCACCTCTCCCGGCGTCACTCTTCATATTACAAATATTAAGAAATAATTTGTCAGTCGCTCCAGTTAAATTTTTTCAGTTTATTGTATTTGTAGGTCCTCAGAACACTAAAAATTGTAATTCTGACATGCCACAAAAAAAAAAAAAAAAAAAAAAAANAAAATAATATATATATATATATATATGGCATTCGTACATCTTTCACTTGCTTTATTGGCCACGCATCTTTGCTCAGAGACAGTTCCTTACCTGACTGGGCCAATCAGAATTAAGTGTCTCCAACACTGAGTGTCCGTGATTCGCGGGGCAGACACCAACAATGCGTGGCAGTTAAAATCATCTAACCACGAAAATGGGTCTGTGTACAAGTAGTCCTGAAATCTCTTCTACTTATAAGTAACGTCTACATTCCATTAACGGTTACTTCCAACTTTTCTGGAGCCCTGCTAAAATTTCTACATTCAGAATGTTCCTCCTCCTCACGAAAACAAAGCTTAAATAAGTCTAGAAAATTACACCAAAGGGACAGCGCACCGCATTTGTGCGCACTCACTTCAATGATGATTTGCATAATAACTATTTCTTACTAGGCATTACCAACACACCTTTTTTCTCACTAGTTTTATTCTCATTAATTGTAAATAAAATATTATAATTTATAAATAAAGCATACGCAAAGGTTCAATCTAACAAAAAATAAGGCCCTTTCATGTTAACAGAAGTATAAACGCTTGCAATACGTCACATATTTAGTAAACAACTAAATACGCCATACATGGGGTGAATTTTCAAAGGTTTGATAAAAAAAAATATGAAGAAACCGCGAATAGACTATACAAGTTGAACGGAGTTTCGTACAAGTACNTCAAAGGTTTGATAAAAAAAAATATGAAGAAACCGCGAATAGACTATACAAGTTGAACGGAGTTTCGTACAAGTACCAAATAATGATTTTTTTTTTGGCTACGAGAGTATTGAAGTGACGCGGTGGTAATCCCGTACTTAACAAATCAAAGCATTTCTTCGAAGACATACGGAAAATACAATTTCTGTTTTATANAGCGGTGGTAATCCCGTACTTAACAAATCAAAGCATTTCTTCGAAGACATACGGAAAATACAATTTCTGTTTTATATATTGAACTCTTTAACATGCATTATTTGTATCATTCATATCAATGTCAGGGTAGTAACATTTCCTCCCGGTAGGCCACCTGTTACGGCCATTCAACCCAGTTAAAACCATTCTGTTTCCCAGAGGCATTCTCGGACGTGAAATACATTTACCACTAAAATTAAAGACGGTTAGGATAGGCGGCTCTGTGTTCGCGGGTGTGGGGGTGGGGTGAGATAGGGGAGATGCTTGCTGTCGACATTATGCTGGGGTTGTGAAGGGGAAGAGGGGATGATCCATCAGGCGCCAAGGCTAGGCCCGCGAGCGCCGCGCGATGAATGCAGACGCCGGCTAATTTCATTAAAACCTGCCGTCCAGCGCTGGTGCACGCCCTGTCGCGGCCTGCTCGCCTGCATACACCCCCCCTCCCTCTTCNATTAAAACCTGCCGTCCAGCGCTGGTGCACGCCCTGTCGCGGCCTGCTCGCCTGCATACACCCCCCCTCCCTCTTCTCCATTCAAGCCGGGCAGCTACTGATTACATTTTTTTTATGTTTTACACGTGCTACAAGCAACAACGTCCTCCCGCGCTGAACAGTCTTCACACCCTTCCCCGCACCTCCTCCGTGGACTGCTTTGTATCCCGTGGTAACACACTCTTCTACGTAGAGTCTTTGATACATCGACGCGCATGAAACATATCGCACCCTAAGTGCAAGACCACTGTAACTCTGTACGTCTTATACACGGTGTAAACATTTTGTGTCTTTAAAAAAAAATTTATTAAAGTACTACGTCGGTAAAGAATTGAGTGAGCGAGTGAAGAGATTTGGGCGGCTCTATAAAATCGAGGTCTTGAGAGCCGATGAGGGCGAAGTGAGTATGGAGAAGCGCCAGAATGCAAGGGCAGGGGGAAATAGGAGATCCCAGAGAAAACCCACCGACCAGCTGCATAGTCCGTATCGATTCTCACATAAATCCGGGAACGANGTTGGTCGCTCCTTCTAGTGAATTGGAGGAATCACTTCTGGAAAATGCCTCCCTATCAATCGAAGCGGAGCAAGTGAAGGTCCAGGCCGCCCTATATGTTAAGGAGATATTTCTGCTGAGTGATGTTTCTCAAGGATTTGATGAACCAGTGATAATCTGAATTTGAGGTGACTCGCTTCTCCGCCACACTTCTGATATGCAGTATTGATGCACACTTAAACTAGTGACATGAAACTTTAAAAAAGTATTCAGATCGCATATCAACTAATTGCTAACATTCATATGTAGCATTATGCCTGAACACATACTGGTGTATGAACGTAATGCATGGCACCCCACCACTGAAGTAGCTCCTTCCCATAATGGGCCTCTAGCTCCGCCTCTGATAGTCAGCTGCTTGTCGTGATCTGAAGAAGTCTTGGTTGGCAGTACCGCTGTGACCGGTTCACGGGTCACCAGCACCAGGAGGCGAGACTCACGAACTGTAATTGTTCGTCTCTAGCAGCACTGCGAAAACACGAAAATCGTGGAGCTTTATTACGTGGAACACGAGAGATTCGTTTAAAAAGATACACATTTAGAGTGAGTGAGTGAGTGAGTGGGTGAAGAGATTTCTGCCGCTCTTAACATCGAGGTCTTAAGAGCCGATACGCGTTTAGAGGCCGTTCGCGGTTTCTTCATACTTTTTAAATCAAACTTTTGAAAACTCATCCTATGTATTACGTGTTTGGTTGTTACCTAAATATGTCATCTATCACAAACATTTTATACTTCTGTTCATATAAAAATACCTTATTTTTAGTTAAATTATACCTTTACTTATATTCTATACATACGTTAAAATAGTTCATTTATAAGTTTAATATGAATAAAAAGGATAAAACAGAAATATAATAGGTGTGTTGGTAATGCCTGGTGAGAAATAGTTCTTATGCAGAATGTTAGTTTTTACTTAAGTGCGCACGAATGCACTGCGGTGTAATTTTCTAAACTCGACAAATCTTTGTTTGCATCAGGCGGATGAATATTCTCGAAGTAGAGTTTTAGCAGGGCTTCAGAAAAGTTGGAAGTAATCGTGAATATGCTGTATACATAAGTACGCATGAGAGGGTTATCTTCCTTGTGTAGACATACAGTTTTGCAAACGATTTATTTTATGCCTGGTTTTATTTGACATTAAAAATAGTATATACTTATCTGCTTGTATGTGAACACAGTTAGACCACATTTCATTGGTTACGTCACAGTTTGAGTGTCATAGTTTGAAAGTTAAGGCGTTACATCGCACATTATGCACGAAAACGACTATACCTTGAATATTGCGGAATCCTAACAACTCTAAATACCGAAACGGTGCCCGTAAATTCCAGTCGGTGGGTGGAAATTTTACGATACCTCTTTCAGTGCGTACTACCGCGAGAAGTCCTTTTTGATTGTCTACTTTTCCCTCCAGGTAAAATGCAGGTAGTGTGCGCAAGCCTGCCCAACTTATTTCAGTGCCGAAAGGCCTATAGGGGCGATGGCATTACCTGCATGCAATCACACCCTAAAAGCTTTCCACACTTTGTAATCTCGCAAATTTCTACGGCTTGAAATGAGTGGCATTTTTTCCCTCGCCTAGAATAAACGAGTGGGACAAACTATGAGACAAACACTTTTTTTCGCCGAGGCAGCCAAACCGGTGATCGTTTGAGCAAGACCGCCAGCATGACTCAGAATTCACGAGCGCCGAGTCGCTGAACAGTGGTTTGGAGCCCACAGTAATGAGGTATAATGACAAGAAAATTTACGTCAGGACTCAACCGTACTCTCTTCCTTATCATGAGTTCGCCTGTGCATTTTCTTGATTATTTAGAAGCGTTTTCTCTGGTTTCCAGGGGCCGCGGTGGTGTAGTGGATAGACTACTGACATCCCACCAAGGCGAACCTGGTTCGATTCCGATCGGGGGCGCCCCAGTATTTTCGCATGTGGGAATCGTGCCGGACGATGCCACTGGTCAGCGGGTTTTCTCACGGATATCCCATTTATTCCTCCCTTTCATTCCGGCGCTGCTCCGTANAACGATGCCACTGGTCAGCGGGTTTTCTCACGGATATCCCATTTATTCCTCCCTTTCATTCCGGCGCTGCTCCGTACTCACCTCACTTTACCCTCCCCGGCTCTCAAGACCTCGATGTCAAGAGCCGCCCAAATCTCTTCACTCACTCACTCCCACCCTTTGGGACGACTTAAATATTAGGGTCCCAACTTGAAAGTCCGTAACTTCGGCGTGTTAGTCTCTTCCGGGGTGAACCTATATACAGGATGATTCTAAAATCACGGGACCAACTTTGATGGGTGGTAGAGCTCACTAAAACAAACAATTATTGTNTATATACAGGATGATTCTAAAATCACGGGACCAACTTTGATGGGTGGTAGAGCTCACTAAAACAAACAATTATTGTTTAGGAATATATGGGCGGAAGTGACGCGTTGAGGCACAATCACAAACATAACACATGACATGCAAAGCATTGTTTATTTACAACGTCACCGCTAAATGCCTTTTTACAGCAATGTTTATAATAATTGCTTAAAATTGCTACCACCGACAGTAATGCAAGCTTGATAGCGTGGGTGGAGTGATTGGCGAACAGATTCAAATACGCCGGGTATTTCACGCACGCGTGCAGCCGCACAGGATAGTCTAGCGACGAGGTCTTCGATGGAATCAACCGGAGTCTCTTGAATGAGGGCTTTCAAATGCCCCCATAGGAACAAATCGAGACTCGATAAAAAGGCATTTAGCGGCGACGTTGTAAATAAACAATGTTTTGCATGTCATGTGTTATGTTTGTGTTTGTGTGCCTCAACGCGTCACTTCCGCCCATATATTCCTAAACAATAAATGTTTCTTTTAGTGAGCTCTACCACCCCTCAAAAATTGTCCCATGATTTTAGAATCACTCTGTATACGCGTATTTATTAATACTGCCATCACAGCTGTTCATTTGTTCAAGTGAGTGGAGAAACACAGGCGGTTGCAGCGGTGTGACGGAGCCCACGGCGAGCACCCCGCAGACGCGACCGACGCGCGGCCACTCGCATCGCCGCCGACATTGCAGCCAACTGTCAGCGGCAGAAGCCCCCTGCCCTCTGACGAAAGTTTTAATAAAAGGCTGGCTGCAAGGGTCCGCGGGTGACGGGGAGGTGGGGTGGCGCCCCTGTCCTCTCGGGCCAATTGATTTCCGATGGGCAAAGCGTGGAACGGGCGCGTGATCGCGCTGAGAATGCGGGAGAAAACGGGAGAGGAAGGAGTAGCTGGACGAGAGACACAAGGGGCGATTGTGTTCTGTTTTGCACCGGTCTTTCCATCAACCCTCCCTTCCGCGGTTCTCCTCTGCGCTAGTGCCGCCCGCTATCGAGTGCGACGGGGCTGCGAATAATTCGCGATCGGCAGTGTGCTCCCTTCCCCCCCTTCCACGCTTCAATACTTTTTTTTTTCAGTGACTCCGGTCACCCATTTTTCTTTCCGGTCGTCGGCCCGGCTAGGTCGCTCGTGAACATGCCTCCTGTCCTTTGAAGATTGCCGTCTCTTGCAGTTACTAGTATACGCATATCCGTTTCGTGCTGAAAGAATTTCTGCCCAAAGTAAGAAACAATCAAAAGAACCTGTAGGGAGTTACTGAAACCTAATAATATATATATTTGTTTTTCTTTTAAAAATGTCGTGTACTTCTCAGCGGGGGCTTGATTTTTAAGGTGAGAACTGTACACCTCCACGTGGTTTTCGTCTGACGTGGTATCAGCACACTCAAGAAGACAGTTTTTAACGCTCGGCCATATCGGTCATGTCAAATTTTCTGTTTGTGCACCCAAACTCTCTTTTCAATGAAATAACGGGATCTTTCTTATTATAGCGTGTTTACATTCTACAAATGCCTTCACATGTATTCGCCAAATTTTATCCACGCGTTATCTGGTAATAGTCAAACGGCGAGAATCTAATGGTAATTTAAAAATGAAGCGACACTAATTTTCGTCATAATTCCTTGACAGAAGTTCAGAATTTTTTTTTTCCTACAACGTGATGTATATTTTTATGTTACCGGTCTGCATAGCTTTTCTTGCCACATCCTGCTTGAGCCACGCATCAATATTTTCATCTTAAGCAGCAATCTCCGTGCCTCTTTTTTATCGTTACATATTTTTTTTCCAGGCGGCCATCTGCTCCTTTTTACTTGCCTAGTTTTCCTTTCAACAACTTGAAATGTAATTTTCTATTTTTCTGCGATTGGCCTCGTTTCTTTAAACTCTTTCCAAAATAATATATTTTCTAATACCAGATGTTCACTTCTCTTTATGAACCTTCCCTCCTCCTTCTCGCTCTTTGCTAACATATTTGCCGTTCATAATAAGTTTAAGTAGAGGTCTGCATACTTTATGTATACTCCCTACAACCTGATCCGTCCATATTATCTCATTTTAATGTCATATGCGACATATAATAATCTTACCAAATAAAACAAACACTAACCAAATTTAACTAACCAGTTATAACCACACATGAGAAATGGGTATCTGGGTATACACTTACAACATAACATTAACAGATGCAACCTAACAAAACTAAAAACCGCTAACCATCACGAATTGCGTTAAAGTGTACCTAAAAGTGACAAAAACATGAATTAACTCTCCCGAATGTGGCAAAATACGACCATATGTGAATGCACACTAAAAAATATATTACAAAAATACGAGTCATGTCCAAATGTAAACAGGTATGTGCCCAGATGTGGCAAATGTAATTAATTGACTGTTGCTGCAAATGTTCAAATATGACAAACGTTATCGACCATGACTAAACTTGACTAAATATTCCTAGTGTGTTAATATGTTGCCAAAAGTGATAGAATGTTATCAGATGAGAACAAACCAGAGTACGTTTAACGAAATGTGGCTAAATGAGACAAAATGTGTGACCGAACGGAACCAAATATTAACAATAGCTAAAATTACTTAATGTAGCAAAACCTAATCAAATGCGAATAGACAACATCGGACGTCACTAAACAGAAAAAAACATGTGGCAGAGGTGACCAAACTGTTCCAAAAATGGCTACAGATCTTCAAATGTGACCGTGTTTTATTAAACATAACCAAATGTTATTACACGATGAAACACATTTCTGCGAGACGACACATCGCCAAACACAAAAAGGCCAACCATGGTCAAATATGACTGAATTTAAGCAATATCAGATTAAACAGAATTTCCTGAAAATGACTAAATGTGATCGAATACAAATAAGCGTGATCGTATTTGGTTAAATGTGATCAAATATGACCTGTGATCTAAGGAGACATAACGTAATCAAATATGTCCTAAATTTACCAGTCGTAATGAAACATTCCAAAACTGGTCCAAATGTAACCAAGTGTATTCAAGTGTGTCCAGATAAAACCATGTGTGAGAGAGCATCACGAAGTCCGACCTAATGTGGTCTAATATGCTTAATATGGTTAGATGTGAATGTAGAAATGTGACCAAAATATAACTGATTATGACAGAAAAATTAACGAATGTGACAAAGTTTTGAACCCAGTGCAATTGATTCTGTCTGAACATGAATAAGCGTGTTCTTTAAAAATCAGCAGCCTAGTGGAGTCAAAAAAGTTTTCTCAGTTTTTATCACAGATTCAACTTCTCAGAGTTTTAAATTTGTTGAGACAATGAATGCAAAAGCTGACGAACTGGTATGCCACATATTTAGTGTAACTGACACTTGTTGAAAATTAATCATTGGATGTAAGAATGCGTAAATGGCAATGTATGGCTTGTGGTTCTAATTCTATTAAATGGTTTTAAATGTAATAGAATGTGTGCAAAGGAAAATATCAGAAGGTTTTCAAGCGCGATGAGACTACATTTGCCAGAACAAGGGTGTAATTTTTATGCAGTTTATGATGCCATGTAGCTCTAGTTGATGATTTATTTTTCTATATGTTTATTATTTTTCAGAATAAAAATCAAGAAAATTATATTTATTTAATAAACTTAAGTAATATTTATGGGTATTTAGGACACAATAAATGAAGCTACCAATGAAATTTGCAAAAGATGCTACACGTACTTATAATTTAATAGTTTACAAAGCACTCTAAAATGTTGCCCACAAAAGTTGTTTTAATATAGAATTTTATGTATGTTATAAAGGAAGCATTCATTTAAAATTTACACACACACACACACACACACACACACACACACACACACACATGGACGCTCCATGTACTCTGTTTACATCCATTCTGCGGGTATCGCAATATTATAACTTCGCCCTTTCAAAAATTTAGCTACTTTTTTTTAAGCTGAGGGAAAAAATCGGAAACTGTAAATATAAAATTGTACCTAGATTTGCTTTATTCACTTTCTGAGGTATTCCGCTAAGGAGAGACAAACAATAATTTTCGTAACAGTTTTTTTCTTCATTTTTTGTAACTTTTACTACACCCCCCCCCCTATCCGCTTCCTTTTTTGCTGAAGTGCATCATGGCGAGACGCTACAGCCGTGGATACTTTATCATTTCTTAATGTGGATATCACTGGCCGTGTTTCCACCAACCGGCAGTGAAGAAAGGTATCAACGCAGGCGTGGACCGTCCGAGTGCGCGGTCGGATCCGAGGGCCATTGAATGGACGGATTCGCAGAACACGCAAGGTCGCACATCAAAGTCTGGAATCAAAAGGAGGGTGCGCAAAAGGGGGCGTTCGTATGGAGAAGGGATGATAGTTCGGTCCGCTTCATCTTCTGTGCCCACGCCCATTCATCCATCCCGCTGGCTGACCGGCTTCGAATGTACTTTGCGTCCGCGTTACTTTTCTCTCCCGGGGCTGAGCCCTGCGGCACGGGTAATCTACTCGGGAACTCCACACCTCATCTCGCCCCAGCTTCCCGGATACTCTTCGTAATGGATTTTGCACACGTCGGCCAGCACTCGCTTGGCAGTCGCGCGATAACTCCCTAAAGTAGGAAACATTTTTTTACTTCTTATCCTGGTGTTAGCTCTCGCAAATATGGTTTATTTTATGTAGGTGGCGAGCATATTGCAAAACTCAGAATAACACGACCGCATATCTAAACAAATTTCATATTTGGTTACACCGGTGTGCATAGTCTAGTAGCTAAGAGTTTCAGCTGTTGTTATTTGTTGAGGTAGAGAAGTAGAGTGGCTTCGAATGCGGCACTTCACCTGACTGTAAAACACGCANTAAGAGTTTCAGCTGTTGTTATTTGTTGAGGTAGAGAAGTAGAGTGGCTTCGAATGCGGCACTGCACCTGACTGTAAAACACGCAGAACTCATTAAAGAGCAGTACAGAATGTTAGCTAAAATTCAAGAGTGGGTTTATTTCAATAGGATAATATATTTTGATGGACAGCGCTTGTGTTTAGGCTTTCTTTTTTCTCCAGAAAGTTTATAGATGGAACTTCTACACACTAAGATAATTCAACTAACAACATAGAAGAAAGTCTCAAGTGTCTCGTAAATATAGTCCAAGATTTTGCTCTACTTCGATATGACTAATTCACTTGTATACCTAGTAACATAAATATTGATGACCAGTTGATATGTGTAGTTGTGCAGTATTAAATTATTATTTGTAAAAGAGTAGACCTAGAGGCCTCTCTAACATTCCACCACTATTTAAAATGCAACACAATGGTATTAATATAGTCTTGGCAATATGGCGGAACAAATTTCATCCAAGAAAAAAATCTCAACAGACCATTTCAGTGAACAGTTCATTTATTATATTCCGATCATCCTTATTCACATTCGTGAGAGACAGTTTACTTGTCTAGTAGAAAAAAGTATCTTAAAAGACATCGTCATGACACAGAGGCACGATGCATGGATATCACAGCCAAACAAGTAATGACATTATGTCAACGATAACTATCAACTATGTTCGCTGGTTGTGAAAAATGTTGGAATAAGAGAGTGAATCAGTGAGTGAAGAAATGTGGGCGGACAATGCCGCTGGTCGGCGGGTTTTCTTGGGGATCTCCCGTTTCCCCCGCCTTGCATTCTGACGCTGCTCCATTCTCACCTCATTTCACCCTCATTGACTCTCAAGACCTCGTCATTAAGGGCCGCGCAAATCTCTCCACTCAACTCCAGCGTGACTCCGCGGGCTAAGATAGAACAGGGGAATGAAAGAGTGGGGTAAAAGGGAGTACCCCGAGAAAACCCGCAGGTCATCGGCAACGTCCGCAACTTTACCCAGCGCGAGAGTTCCGCTGTGATCCCGCCGGGGATCGAACCTGGATCGCCCTGGCGGGACGCCATTCGACGGCCGCATGACGGGCGGACGCACATACCATGACTGACAGCTGTCGCGGCAGAGATCATACAAACGTCGCGACCAGATCTCCGACCACGTCAGCGACAGCGACAGGTCAAACCAGCGTTCCCGTCATCCTCCGCGCCTAACCCGATTCACTGTACCCCGCCGTGGCTCGTTTATTTCCGCACCCCCATTCTGCTCTTCACCTGCTCAAAAACAAACCACTATTTTTTCCCCTTCACTCTTCCGTTTCAGATAAAAACTACCGCATTGTAAATACGGGTGCCACTGACTTTTTTTTACTGTGGTGCCAGCGGGTGGTATGTATAGCAACGCGCCCCTTCCAGCGAGTTTGATCATGCGGTAGAATACCTTACTGTCACTGAAGGCCGATTAAATTCAGTTCCATCTGACTGCACTGGCTTTTCCGGGTGGTTTTCCACGCTATTCCACGCAGACTGTTAATCGTCCCACTTACTCGTCATTAGATAACGATACTGATTACTTTCACGGAATAAAATATATAAACATGTTTATACTTGCCCTCTTAAACCAGCCTGACATCGCAACGAGTACAAAACAAATAGACGGATAGGTTGTTCACAGTTAATTGAACAATTCTGAAAGCCCTGCTTCGGATATATTTCTCTTCTTAAATTGTTATCCTTCTGCCATATGTAACATTGCCGTGGTATCAGTTTATTCATCCACCATTCAAGCGAAACAGTAGCATTGCAATGAAAGATACATCGTTGCTATTATTCTAATTCATTGTCTCGTGTATATAAAACTAGAAACACTAACAGCTGTGGCCAAATATTTTAACATTATATTCGCAATAAAACTTTAAGTCTTTTAGAACTACACTGGTGGAAAATGAAAAGTGAACACTCGAATGCAATGGTTCCACATAAATTGAGGTTTTATTTTATAATTATACAGGTTATGTACTGTCTATGATTATGATTACAGGGCCGTACACCTACGGATAGAGGCTACATAGTGTCTTGAACAATTTCAGTATCTTGCAAAGCCGCCTTTAGCGAAGATGCAGTCCTGCAATCGTGCGTAGAGACGATCATAAAGGTGTCGGATGTCATCTTAGGGAATAGTGTTCCACGCTAATGCCACCTGTTGTTGCAATTGGTGGAGGTTTGTTACTGATATTGCAGACCGCACCGAACGCCGTCACATCATGTCCCACATATGTTCAATGGGGACAGGTCGGGTGATCGTGCTGCCAGGGGAGTTTAACACCTTCGAGAGCACGTTGGAACACGAGACGTGTGTGCACGGGCATTGTCCTGCTGGAAGAGGACATCTCCTCGGCGTTGTAGGAACGGCAACAAAATGGCCTGGATGATGTTCTGGGTGTAGCGTTCACTGTTCAGTGTTCCCCCAACAAACACCAGAGGAATACGGTCATTGTAGGCTATTGCTCTCCAGACCATGATGCCAGGAGTTGGTACTGTATGTCGCTGCCAAATACACTCTGGTTGTTGCCGCTCTCCTGGTTGACGCCGCACTCGCAAACGACCGTCACTGGCGCTAAGGCAGAATCTGCTCTCATCACTAAACACAACTACGTGTCATTCATCCCTCCAGTTGCGTCGTTCGCGACAACATCTGAGGCGGGCTGCAAGATGATGAGGTGTGAGAGGAAACCTGGCGAGCGGCATCCTAGATCGTAGCTCAGCGTCAGCAAACGGTTGGTGATGGTCTTAGCTGACACCCTGAGTGCAACAGTGGCCCTAATCTGTGCCGCGGTCGCCGTACGGTCAGCAATGGCTGCTCGTCTAATGCGGCGGTCCAGACGGGAATCCGCATGCCGCTGCCGTCCGGAACCAGGTTGACGAGAATGTGCACCATCGTTGGACCACCGGCACCACCAATGATTTAAATCAGACACTTCACATCCCACGCGTAAGACAATTCTTCGGAAGGACCATCCAGCCTCCCTCGGGCCCACAATACGACCTCGTTCTAAGTCAGTTAATTGCGCGATGTGTGGTCGTCCTTACCGTCGTGGCATATCTACAATGCTTAATACACAAACGATGATGCTTGAAACAACAGACTACTCCTTCACCGTGTCAACTACAGTTATATTGGGCATAGCGGTGTTATGCCTAGTACGTGGTTCATACTCTGTTCACAACNCGTTTCCCCCGCCTTGCATTCTGACGCTGCTCCATTCTCACCTCATTTCACCCTCATTGACTCTCAAGACCTCGTCGTTAAGGGCCACGCAAATCTCTCCACTCAACTCCAGCGTTACTCCGCGGGCTAAGATAGAACAGGGGAATGAAAGAGTGGGGTAAAAAGGAGTACCCTGAGAAAACCCGCTGGTCATTGGCAACGTCCGCCACTTTACCCAGTGCGAGAGTTCCACGGTGATCCCGCCGGGGATCGAACCTGGATCGCCCTGGCGGGACGCCATTCGACGGCCGCATGACGGGCGGACGCACATACCATGACTGACAGCTGTCGCGGCAGAGATCATACAAACGTCGCGACCAGATCTCCGACCACGTCAGCGACAGCGACAGGTCAAACCAGCGTTCCCGTCATCCTCCGCGCCTAACCCGATTCACTGTACCCCGCCGTGGCTCGTTTATTTCCGCACCCCCATTCTGCTCTTCACCTGCTCAAAAACAAACCACTATTTTTTCCCCTTCACTCTTCCGTTTCAGATAAAAACTACCGCATTGTAAATACGGGTGCCACTGACTTTTTTTTACTGTGGTGCCAGCGGGTGGTATGTATAGCAACGCGCCCCTTCCAGCGAGTTTGATCATGCGGTAGAATACCTTACTGTCACTGAAGGCCGATTAAATTCAGTTCCATCTGACTGCACTGGCTTTTCCGGGTGGTTTTCCACGCTATTCCACGCAGACTGTTAATCGTCCCACTTACTCGTCATTAGATAACGATACTGATTACTTTCACGGAATAAAATATATAAACATGTTTATACTTGCCCTCTTAAACCAGCCTGACATCGCAACGAGTACAAAACAAATAGACGGATAGGTTGTTCACAGTTAATTGAACAATTCTGAAAGCCCTGCTTCGGATATATTTNGAGTACAAAACAAATAGACGGATAGGTTGTTCACAGTTAATTGAACAATTCTGAAAGCCCTGCTTCGGATATATTTTTCTTCTTAAATTGTTATCCTTCTGCCATATGTAACATTGCCGTGGTATCAGTTTATTCATCCACCATTCAAGCGAAACAGTAGCATTGCAATAAAAGATACATCGTTGCTATTATTCTAATTCATTGTCTCGTGTATATTAAACTAGAAACACTAACAGCTGTGGCCAAATATTTTAACATTATATTCGCAATACAACTTTTGGTCTTTTAGAACTACACTGGTGGAAAATGAAAAAAATAAACACTCAAACGCAATGGTCCCACATAAATGAAGGTTTTATTGAATAATTATACATGTTGTACACAGTATATGATAATGATCACAGTGTCGTACACCTATGGACAGAGACTACAGAGTGTCTTGAACAACAATGTCGGTATCTTGTGTAGCCTCCTTTAGCGACGATGCAGTCCTGCAGTAGAGCGTAGAGACAATCATAAAGGTGTCGGATGTCATCTTGGGGAACAGTGTTCCACGCTAATGCCACCTGTTGTTGCAATTGGTAGAGGATCGCTGTCGGTATTGCAGACCGCACTAAACGCTGGGGGGGTGGGGGAGACATGTCGGGTGATCGTGCTGCCAGGGGAGTTGAACACCTTCGAGAGCACGTTGGAACACGAGACGTGTGTGCACGGGCATTGTCCTGCTGGAAGAGGACATCTCCTCNGAACACCTTCGAGAGCACGTTGGAACACGAGACGTGTGTGCACGGGCATTGTCCTGCTGGAAGAGGACATCTCCTCGGCGTTGTAGGAACGGCAACAAAATGGCCTGGATGATGTTCTGGGTGTAGCGTTCACTGTTCAGTGTTCCCCCAACAAACACCAGAGGAATACGGTCATTGTAGGNTGGATGATGTTCTGGGTGTAGCGTTCACTGTTCAGTGTTCCCCCAACAAACACCAGAGGAATACGGTCATTGTAGGTTATTGCTCTCCAGACCATGATGCCAGGAGTTGGTACTGTACGTCGCTGCCAAATACACTCTGGTTGTTGCCGCTCTCCTGGTCGACGCCGCACTCGCAAACGACCGTCACTGGCGCTAAGGCAGAATCTTCTCTCATCACTAAACACAACTACGTGTCATTCATCCCTCCAGTTGCGTCGTTCGCGACAACATCTGAGGTGGGCTGCAAGATGTTGAGGTGTGAGAGGAAACCTGGCGAGCGGCATCCTAGATCTTAGCTCAGCGTCAGCAAACGGTTGGTGATGGTCTTAGCTGACACCCTGAGTGCAACAGTGGCCCTAATCTGTGCCGCGGTCGCCGTACGGTCAGCAATGGCTGCTCGTCTAATGCGGCGGTCCAGACGGGAATCCGCATGCCGCTGCCGTCCGGAACCAGGTTGACGAGAATGTGCACCATCGTTGGACCACCGGCACCACCAATGATTTAAATCAGACACTTCACATCCCACGCGTAAGACAATTCTTCGGAAGGACCATCCAGCCTCCCTCGGGCCCACAATACGACCTCGTTCTAAGTCAGTTAATTGCGCGATGTGTGGTCGTCCTTACCGTCGTGGCATATCTACAATGCTTAATACACAAACGATGATGCTTGAAACAACAGACTACTCTTTCACCGTGTCAACTACAGTTATATTGGGCATAGCGGTGTTATGCCTAGTACGTGGTTCATACTCTGTTCACAACACAGCACTGTAAATTATTGCATGTACTGCCCTCTATCAATGCCCCATGCGCATATGGTGTTTCTACGTCACCGTTTTGATGGTGTTTATTTTTCATTTTCCACCATTGTATTTTTAATGAATCGCTACGAACTTAAGGGACATAAATGCTAGTGGCTACTGTCGCGAATGTGTAGTAATTGGTAGTGATTTTAATTTCAAAGGTTAATCTCATAAGTGGTTACTTTACCGTGTCCGGTCTCTAATATTTGTGGTTACTTTACCGTGTCCAGTCTCTAATATTTTATACAAGCCACCACACAAATTCAGCAAGTATGGCGTTCAGGAAGATGCATTGCAAGAAAACGCTCATACCTTCTGCTACGAGAATCCCGAAACTTCCCGATTTATAAAAACCTCTGCTTATGTCGCGTCTGGTTACGTGAGACAAATGTGATTTTGTTCGCGCATAGAAGCGTTAGTGTAGAAGATAACTGGTTCCTGTAACGGCGTTTTTACTCTCCCTTATGTTAGAGTTATTTGTAGCAGCATTTAGAAACAGTTAAATTCATCTATTAAACGTTCATATGGTTGTTTTGTCCGCGATAGGAAGTCAGTTTATAAGCCGACAAAGGCTAGGTTGTACTCCTCTCTAGGGGCGTAGCATGATCTATAAAAATCGTAGCTATAGGCTGTCGACGGTAAACGGAGCACTTTTGAAAGCCCCGCTTAAGATCTACTTACATGCACATTGTGTATTCTTCCACCATATGTAATATTAACATTGCCATGGGCCTGATCACTTTATTCATGCGTCAATGAACTGAATTTGTGAAAATATTGGCGAAATAAAATTTTTACAAATTCGCTAATTCTAAACCTATACGCATTATAAAAACGTAAAACAAAAGAAATAATTTCAGTGTTCACAAAATATTATCTAAAAATTTTAATTAAACGTTATGAAACGGAACTACTTTCCATCTATCGTTACCAACTTTATTGGGCGCATGCCAGTCAATGTGCCCGCAAAAATACATTCAGATAATGGCAGTGCCGTTTTTCAAAGCTTGATTTCACAAGTGCTGTCTTTACCGTGAACAGCCTTACATAAGTTTTAATGAACCAAAGTCTTTGGCTTGCTTTTGGGAAGCACGTTGTTTGTTAAAATAAATGACAAACGTGTGGATAAAGAAGGTAGTACTTGCATTTCGGTTCCATATAAATTATTTGAAGCACGTGGACAATTAATTCGAAATTACATCAGTGGGTAACATTTTTTATTGCAGTCTCTGGCTCAGACGTAATGGATAAACGTTTATGTCAACGTAATAGTTTGGTTTGCTTTAATTCATTGGATCCGTGGATAATTCAAGGTAAATTTACGATCAAGAAATTAAATTAACGCCTATGATTCCAATATATTAAAATAAATTAAAAATTACATTACTGATGACTGTTCAAATTTAAATGAGCATTTTTGGAAGTCCTAAAATGTTCATTCTTCCACCGCAATGAGTACAGTATCTTCTCGCCATACATAAGACTGATATTGTCATGTCAATTAAGGCAATTAGCCAGATAAATTTTTACCTATAAAAATTACTACTTTAATTAGTTTCAAAATAAAAGAAAAATATATAAAACTCATTTATTTAAAAATTAGATCTAAAATAACTTGTTAAAACTTAGAAACAATTTTCACAATTCGCTGCTGACATACCGCACTCATAGTTTACGTTAACACATATTTACATTATTTAACAGGGTTTTTCTCAGAAATGTATATCAAAATATTTTTTATTAAACAGTGATGTAAATGACAGGCCATTCACGGTTACTTCACACTTTTTTGAAGCTCTGCTTAAGTTCTACTTTTGGTTACCGATTACATATCCTTCCGCTACATCTAAACAAAAACACTACCATGTGAATTATAACGTTGAAACTGTCAAACGCTTTGTTTNACATATCCTTCCGCTACATCTAAACAAAAACACTACCATGTGAATTATAACGTTGAAACTGTCAAACGCTTTGTTTGCTGATTCCAGGTGTTCAAAGAATGCTACATATTTCAAAAAGCAATACATATAAATGTTCACAATTTATGCCTATAACTGTATTTAGGTAAGTTTTATGAATTTTTAACAATATCTGTATTGATGATAGATCTTACGGTAATTATTTTGTATATGGTTATTCATGCGAACTCTATTATTGTTGACATATTTGTGTTATTGACGAAATAGCACATTACACATAATACACGTTGATTTTTTACCGCGACAGTGTTTAACTCTGTTACAACTGTAAAGGAACGAACCTCTTGTTATTGATGCATATTGGGTTATTTCATTAAAACGACGGCCTCAGTTGGAATAAATATTAAAACGAAGGAACATCAAATCCAACGAAAATACCGTAACCCTAAGCACGCAACTCGTGTCGCTTATTTTTTTTTGTACGTACACTGTAAGAAATTTCTCGTAAACTTCCTAAACCGTAATTAAAGTTTTTAACCTATACAGTATATGGAAATAATACTACTTGTCGGGCTGAAAATATGGGAATGTTTAGCATTGCTACTATATTAAGTTGGGAACTTCCCTACTGTTATAAATTAGCTTTTAAGTCAATTCATACCTGAAAGAGGCTATGGGCGTAGCTAAATAATGAGTCATGATTAGGTAGAGCACAACAGTATAAGATGGGGTTTATTGAACATAAGGATTATACGATAACTATTTACGTGACTATTGATCGGGGGGAGCTNCGATAACTATTTACGTGACTATTGATCGGGGGGAGCTTAATTGGAATACCACGATGCTAATTAATTACAATAAGTTTTATTACCGCACGCCACTACTATTACAATCTAATTGGAAAGTCCCCATGTTCATGTTGCCGGAGGCTGATTCTATGTGGCGGTTAACGACGGCCGGACACACCCATATCCACGTCTTCTTGGTTCGCTGCCCCCATGACAGAAGAAGCCGCTCCCAGTGTTACGTTGGCATATATCGGGAGCGTTGTTTAATATTTTCTGTTCAGCCAAGGCCTGATATCTTCATAATACTACGCATTTGACTGTTTCGTGAGCAACTGTATGGGAAAATAATTTTACTTTTGCGCTTTGTCACTGTACGTATACGCTGATGTGGTAAATTTACAAATAATTTNTGTATGGGAAAATAATTTTACTTTTGCGCTTTGTCACTGTACGCATACGCTGATGTGGTAAATTTACAAATAATTTATTAGAGTGTAACAGCAACAAACTTAAAGATAGTGGCTTACATGCACACAAATAGGACTACCGTATATTTAATTCCCCTCATAGTTATGCGAATACTTAACTATTACTAGATTTATTTATAATTTAAAATTTTCTGGATGAGGTTTCGAAGNCTGTATGGGAAAATAATTTTACTTTTGCGCTTTGTCACTGTACGTATACGCTGATGTGGTAAATTTACAAATAATTTCTTAGAGTGTAACAGCAACAAACTTAAAGATAGTGGCGTACATGCACACAAATAGGACTACCGTAAATTTAATTCCCCTCATAGTTATGCGCAAACTTAACTATTACTAGA
The DNA here is from genome assembly GCA_002778355.1 of Clitarchus hookeri. NCBI lineage: Eukaryota > Metazoa > Arthropoda > Insecta > Phasmatodea > Phasmatidae > Clitarchus > Clitarchus hookeri. Next base: position 97,924 of record NQII01003111.1, on the reverse strand, counting down.
TTTATTTATTTATAATTTAAAATTTTCTGGATGAGGTTTCGAAGTTTGTTGCGACTGTAGCAAACATTCAATTCCCATAAATGCATGCATAACCCAATTCTGTTTCAAAAACCTAAGGTAAAGTTAAAAAGGTTGATAAGTAAACATACGTGACTTTCAAATAATTAATTTGGTCATGAAACAGTTTAATGTTACAACGTATAAATATTGCATGTCCAATGTCTGCTACCACATACACACTGGCCCAGCGTTACGACCACGACGGAGAGCAGCAATGGCCATCTCACTCGCAACCGACACGACACATGCTGAAGTATGTTCATTCCTGTCGTGGAAAACCAGATTTATGACAACCTCGTAACTTACCTAGGTAGGTTGGTAAAACAAAGCGTAGAAACTTGATTCGGCTATTTTAATTATTTTTCGCAGGAAAAAAAATTTAACACTTGGTTCAGCAAAAAAAGCAACTCGCCATGCCATGTCGCCACTTTCGCCAGCTTCCAATTTGTAACCGTTCCGCGATAAGTATTCAAACATAAAAATTTCGTTTAAATTTTAAATCACCAATTTAAACATCATTATATTTGCTGTAATAAGTATAAAGTATGCTAACATTGAACAATGAATCATTTTCCAGCTTCTAGCGCTGCGAAACTTGTACAAGTATATCAAATAGGCTACAGGAAGTTCCTCCCTTAAAAAAAAAAAAAAAAAAAAAAAAAAAAACCACATATGTCACTAGGGATAACGCACCGTATTTTCCACTCAAATTTTTAANAAAAAAAAAAAAAAAAAAAAAAAAACCACATATGTCACTAGGGATAACGCACCGTATTTTCCACTCAAATTTTTAATAGTAACAATGAAATATGTTTCCATTAGTGCTACGTGAAAATGTAATTGTTTCAATAGGAAAATTTTAATTTACAAGTATCATACAAAAATAAGGTTATAAATACATTTTAATTGTGAACTACTCCTTACTAGCAGTTGTCAACACATCTCTGCTCTCACTGTTTTAAATTGCCATCGAATACAAAATAAATATTACAATATATAGTTGATATACAAATTAAAGTTTCGTTTAATCAAAAAATAATACTTAAAAATGAAAATTACAGTCTTAAATATTTGTGAGTTATTAAAAAAAGTAGGCGAAATTGTTATTCTGAGTTGTTCGTTCAAGGGTTTAAACAAGTGTGAAGAAACCGTGAATGGACTATACCAATCGATAGTAGGTATCCGTACGACCATAGACTAAATATCAGGTATCAGGTACACCGATTACTCTTCTTCTGCGCATGTACACAACACTGACCTACCTCAAAGCAAGACAGCTTTTCAAAGTCACGTGGTCAACAATGATGAACGTGTTTGTTTATATCTTAATTTTTAAACAAGCACTATTTTATTAATAAAACACTTTTACCACTTTGAATTTAATCAAATTGCATTACAGATAGGTTAGAGCAAATGTACAAACATTCCACGGCACTTGTTTACTTACACGGTGTTTTAACCTGAAATCCTATCCACGCCGTTTTTGCTAGTCGTGTTGGCAGAAGAGTAGTTCAATGTCGGGACACGGAGACTGGTTGTGCGCAGGCAGCGAGATCGACCTACCTCATCTTTAGTGACGAACCGCTGTTGTTGCCCCCTGCCCTCTGACATGACTCAGATAAGAGTACACAGTTTGTTTAGGAGAGGTTAAGCCATACGTTAAAGATAAGGTAGAATGGTTTTCATCTAATCAGCATTTTACAATACTGACAAACGGACTAACCCCTTTGCCATCACACATGTCAAAACAACGTTGTTCGACAATGCCATGGACGGTTAACAAATCCATATTTTTACACAAAACAATATCTTTACAGTTTAAATATGTGCCAGGGATAATAAGAATCCATTATAGTAAGTATAATTACGTTTTAAGGTCCTAACTAGGAATTAATCACGTTGTTTTGATAATGTAACTGATAAAAAGAACAACGGAAATAGCGAGATTCAAAATTGTCCTTATCTTAAATAATTGTTGGGAACGTACCAAAAATCCGATAAATCCAGTAAAAGTGGTGTATTATGGATACAAGTGTATAATTTTCATAATTTTCAATAAAATACTTAGCAGAATATATTATGCATCGTTACGAAAATGAAAACGAACTGGAGAGCTGAATTTAAATAATTAGTTTGAGTAATAATTCAAATAAATAAAATAATATTCCCAAAAGTACAAACATATTTTGCGCATTGAAAATGACAGCTTCAATACTCATATTATTATTTTTCATTTTAAAGCCTTTTCTACTTCAAAATCTTCTGAAATCTTGAATAATATTGCCGGTTAACTTGGTTTCTGAAGTTATTGGTACAGTGCGATTTGGAACCACATCATCTGCAACCTACAGAAATATATTGGTGCAATCTAACCAACAACTTAATTATCACACAGTAATTTATTGAAAAAGAAAAAAAAATATCTAAGATAAAATGTACTCGTTTACAATTTTAACAAGACCGTTAAAGAACAAACTGAACTAAAACTTTTCTTTTATACCTGTGCTGTGTTGCGAATACAGCCGGTTACGATATATCTAAGAAGAAATTTGACATGGCTTTTGTAAAAGGGTGATAGTTTTACTATTAACTTTTTCAGGTAGATAAGGCATGTTATGTTGGAAACACAACACTGGATTAGGGAACTTTTGCAGAAAATCTTAAGTTTTACGTTGAGTTTTCTGTAAAGATAATGAAGGGTTCGTAACAAATCCTGCCATTCCCTAAGAGTAGGAATACCGTTTAACACAGAGTCCATTATTATATCTCTTAAAAAAAAAAATAAGGACAGTTTTGACATTTATTGTCTAATTTCAATTACAGAACACTGAGATTGTTTATTGCGCATATTGCAAGCGCATTCTATGCCATGTTGTATCTTAGGCAAAATGCCTGCTCGATTTTGTGAAACGTGAATGCTGTCAAATAACCGCCAAGAAATTCCCTGGGTTGCTTTAAAATTCATGTCTGAGATGTGTGCACAGTGGCTTACGTCTGGAGGTTCATTATGCAAGTACTTTCCCGCGGTACCAGGAAAGACCACGTGTTGTAGCGCCGAGCTGCAGCGCACGCCTTTCTGCTCGGGGAAACTCGTGTGTCCGACAACTCTGCGGCGTCGGTCAACCGCTGTTCGTGAGGATCGTCGTGAAGCTTCGGGTAAACACGCAGGCGTGCGGAGTCTGCAGCGATTAATAAATGTTTCCAGCGATGCAGTAATGCCATCCGCTGTTCTTGTCGTGGGGCTGTTTCTCTGCCTCCTCAGCTGTCTTCCCTTCCTCGTTCGGTTCTTTCCACCTCTCCCTTCCGCCTCTGCTACGCGGGTGTCAGAAAAAATGGCGCCCCACCTCCCGTTAAAGAGTTGCAAAACTAACGTTTCCCCACGACGGAACGAAGAAACTACGTCACCCCGAAAGTCCCTTTTTTTCTGAATCGAAAAGAGAACGAGATGGGAAGGGGAAAAAACCAAATGGGGGTAATTAATTGTCCTTCTCCTCGGATGAATTCAGAAGCAAATTAAACACGGCGTTTTATCCTGAGCGCAAGAATAGGAAGGCAAAGGGGATTTGAAACGGTAAGTGGAAATTGCTACACAGACTGAACACTCTTAGAGCCAACATGGCTGCAGAAGGTAAGGAAGAACTGAATTGGCAGTCTGATCGAGAATTTAGCCCGATTTTCGCACTCGGGATATTTATTCCTCTTCCTCTATGTCGCGGGTGGTCAATTTGGAACAAAATGGGCCGTACATTTTACAGAAGTCATTGGAACTGGAAAGTTGTTTTCTTCCAAGCAGCAGTAATTTAACCGAATGAAATTTTTTTTCAATAACGTGGCCGCAGTTTATTAACTGCGCCCTTCGTCGGCCAAGCACTTAACATGATTGACTTTTCTATCAGCTTCATTTATTCTTGGTTATTCATGGCGCATGCTACTCTATCGGAGATAGCTGGAGGCGGAATAATTGGTCACAAACTGAAAAAAAAATGTACTACCTTTTCCCTTGTCAGGAACCAAGCCCTGTATGAGGGGTTCAGTAGATCTGGATGGCTCGTAATGGCCATCGCACCGTGAACAGAGCTCCAGTAACAACGGTTTCTCAAAAACCGTTCAACATGTGTGACTGACGGCTATCTATGAATAGCACTTTCCAACAGCCATTCTTAAACTGTGGCCCGCCCACCCCTGGGGGTCTTTGAGATTATAATCAGGGGCCAGCGAGTAAAACTAATATCTTTTACTCTTCATAAACATGTGATAAACTGTAACTGTGTTTATCAATAAGCTTGTTTTTGTGCAAATTTTTGGTAATCTTGAAATGGCAACACTCTTGTAGTGGAAAATAAATAGGTCGCGTACATAAAAATGTTTTCTTACCTTGTATTAAAAAAAAACTGTTTGGGGTCCTGCAAAATGTGCATCATACACTGAGAAAAAGTTTCTTTGAATAAAAAAAGGTTTATTTGGCGCGACCAAATAAATTGTTTGTTTAGGGACACTAAAATATTTTGTTGTTGAAACCAAATTATTTTGTTGTTCTTATTTGGTTGCCCCAAACAAATATTTGATTGGCGCATCTAAATATTTGTTTGGATCTACATAAAGTAAACAGTGTGGTTTAATATTAAAAAAAACTGGAAGCCCAACCGAGATTGCAACGTATGTCATTTGCGCTCCGAGTGCTACGCCCTATCTACCTCAGCTGAAGTGATTACTGAAGAAAATAAATATTTTCAAATATATACATTATTAAGAATACCGGGTTACACGCGCAAGTAAATATTTCAAGTTTTACAGCTTTACTTTTTGGTTTCCTGTTGAACTTGTTTCATTAGGCAGTTTATACATTATGAAGAATAAATAATTGCACTAACGAACACTGTTACTATCCTAACTGTCACGAAAAAATACAAATAAACTCCCGAGCTGTATTTCCGAACGAATGCAATCAAATGATTGACCAAACAAATACACCGAAGAGCAAAAAAAACTTGCATAGGCGTGCGCATGCAAATAACAGAGGTATCGAACCAATCAGAGGAACGCGATGCGGTCGGCAGCTAGATCGGTTACTGCTGCTACGATGGCAGGTTATCAAGATTTAAGTGAGTTTGAACGTGGTTTTATAGACGGCGCACGAGAGATGGGACATAGCATCTCCGAGGTAGCGATAACATTTGGATGTTCGCGTACGACCATTTCACGAGTGTACCGTGAATATCGGGAATCCGGTAAAACATCACATCTTCGACATCGCTGCGGCCGGAAAAAGATCGTGAAAGAACGGGACAAACGACGACTGACGAGAATCATTAAACGGGACAGACGTGCAACCCTTTCTCAAATTGGCGCAGATTGGATTTGTGGACTGCCCTGCAGGATTCATGGTGTGAATTGCCTCCTGCATACCTTCAGACATTAGTCGAGTCCATGCCACGTCGTCTTGCGGCACTTCTGCGTGCTCGTGGGGCCCTACACGATATTAGGCAGGTGTAGCAGTTTTTTTGTTGCTCGTCAGTGTATATACAGTTGATTCAACTAAATGCGTTGTTGACAGTCTAATTTCTTTCGTCCCAACACTGAGATTTTGTTACTTCAAGCGCGTACTTTGTTATATGAACAAAATACATTTAGTTGCTTTTCAAGTTTTGTTTACTCAAGAAAATATTTTGTTAGGGCAACTAAATATATTTTTGGCTCTATACAAACCAACATTTTGTTGGCTTTTCAGTAGGTGTAACAAAGGGATCAACCAAAACAACACATTGAAAAACACAGTTTTAGATACATTTCACTCCGTTGTGTACTTGTATGTATATTTTCTTCTGAAAGTGAAAATTGCTTACACGGGCGAAAACTCCGAGGTGTGATATTAAAGAAAATAGAGATGTGCATCACACCTTTATCTTTAGTAGGACACCAAAAATTATGGCACTAACGTCTCGGTCTCATATAGGCAGGTTACCGCCGGGAAGACTGCACACTGGTTCACTGTCTTGCGCGTAAAGGCTGTTCACGGTAAAGTGAGCGCTTTTGAGGCTCTAGTTACTTTTTTCCTATCGGCCATTTTTTTATCCTTCCACCACTTTTTAAAATAAATATTGCCATGTAAGTAATAAATACAGTGTATTTATTTCACCGGACTCAAAACTTAACGTATAAGGCTACAATAAAATACATTTATTGATTATTATTCCAAATGAAAGGACTTCAAAAAGTTCTCATTTTATCGTGAATAGCTTATAGACACATGCGATGCGCTTATACGCCTACGACACGCAAAATCGTTCTGGCATGACACATTGCTGAGATCTTCGGAGCTGACGCAGTTGTGGTCGGAAATATGCGTGCCTCGAGAGAACCAAGAACCTGTGATAACGTCCGTCACGTTTTACACGTGCGAAAACCCTCCGGGAAGCGAACTCATTTCACTGTAGCTGGAGGCAGGCGGTCTGTCTTCTCACCTCCTCAATCCTCGATTAACCCTTGTCTAATGCATCTGTACCTAAGAAAGTCGCAGAAATCAAAACGAGGAGACCGTAATTAGCAGCTTTCTGTTCGCGGCTTTGCCCGCACGAACTACGCCAATCAGCTATTAATTACGTTTACCGAAGGATCTTTTCCAACGCCACATTCTTCAGGCGCTGTACTTACCAGTTGCTAGGTGAGCTTTCTCCGGAGCAGGCCTACGCAGAGTTGACCATGTGAGAAGCAATCCTACCTCAAATCTCTCCCTGCCACCTTCAGCGACTGTCCCTGGACCTCACTTATGGTCAAAGCGGAAGAGACCTTTCAGGGAAATTGCAGTCTCTTAAATTCGAAAGGGCACTCGGATGGATTGAGTGGTACACGCGGTATGAAGTATGAAAACGTATCCCCCCTCCCCATGTGAACATCCACTGAAGGCTGTGGCCTCGATGGCATCTTTTTGCCAAGCCTTCACTTGGAACCTGGTGCTATAGCAAGTGTTTCTGCGGTAACAACTTCGAGGAGACGCTTGTGTGGTGGCATGCCAGGG
>NQII01003111.1:31656-86493 GCA_002778355.1 Clitarchus hookeri | reverse complement strand
AGCCAATAAATACATGTAAAAAAATTTAATTAAAAAGAAATAAAGAAACATAACAAAATGTTACTTATATGATGTAATAAGGCTAATATTATTATAAGAGTACATTTTCTTCCAAAATATTCCCAAAATCGACGTATGTTAAGTTGAGGGGATTGAGGAGGAAAGGTGAGACTTTCTACTTCATCTTCGTGGTCATCGAACTACACTTGCAGCCACACCGAACAATAATAACGGACATGCAGTTGATTCGCAGCACATTCCGTTCGCCATGGATGACAGTATTAATGGAGCGTGGAGTGGCAATGATCCTCCTTAATACAATGATGTCTGTGTGCTGTGATGCTCCCATGCAGCGCTACGATATGTTCCACACCACACTACCATAAGGAGGCAGTCGACATGGTTAAGTTTCGGTGGACACTTTCCAGATACAAACACGTTCGGTGGTCTGAAATTGTGTGAGTTCAGTTTCGTCCGACCAGATCGAATTTTCAATGTCATGTTGTGTTCAGCGTTGGAAGTTTCTCAAGTGCCACGAAGAAAACACTTCAACCATTTTAGGACCAGCTAGCTAATTGAACACGCAATATTGCTATAAAATTTAGTTTATAAAAAAAAAACGTAAATTTGTTATTTGCTAGGTGCGTGGCATGCGCATCAACACCATTACGAATGTGCGTATATGAGGACCACCAACAAACGATGGAATTTTCTGTATTATATCGCTAGGAATTGGTGGTAATATTTGTAAAATATGAAATAATGCACTTTTTCTCTTATCTAACGCCCCTAAAGCATGTGACTTGAAGTTTTATTTTGCCTTAAGTTGCAAGTATACTTGGCATTCGTTTTTCCAAACAGTTGAATATTACATAAGATTATCGCTTACCACGCTCAACAAGCTGAAAGTTTACTCCGCCTTACTGATCAGTCCTCCATTCAGACTAGAGGAAAAACATTTTCTAGGACACTCTTCCTCCTTCCCTGGAAGTCCCTAATCATCTTCTTCCAGTTTTCCTTCGCATTTCGCTCCTCCTGTACCCCGCGTCCGTCGTGTCACATGACATCGTCATTATTTTTCCCGTCTTGCAATATCCATACTTTGAAATATATCCCCGTAAAAATCCCTCCCCCCCACCCGCCGGGGGGTCTTAAGAAGCACTCTTTCTACGAGAACTGTCTTGTCCAATTAGATTTCATTTCGCGTTCTATTTCCGTCCCCCGTGAATCTCCTTATCGATTCCGCCTCTCTCCCTTTTTCTCGTTCTGTGCTACCCTATCCAGAACATTTCCTTACAGATGTATTCAAAGACACGCAACCGTTTATCGTTTGCATAATGTTTTTTTTTTTAATGCTTCGGAAAATCTCTATTTATTACTATGGTTACTGTAGCCGGTACACCGTAGCTTGTTCACGTTAAGGTTAATTAAGCACTTTTGAAATCATCCTTTGAAAATTTTCTTTCTCACGAAGTGCGCATATTTTAATGTCAACACGCGATATTGGAAAAACAAGTCTGACTGGACACTAATGTACAAGTAAAGCGCAGAACCCTTTAGTGACTGATTAATTTAACAAATAACTGTCAGCCCTGGATAAGGTTATTTCTGCGGTACACAAAAGATTTTAAAAACCAATTTTAATAGGATTGAAAAACATAAATAAAAGAATACTAAGGTTTCGTTTTTTTTATTAGTGCGTATTTTCAGTTCGTTAATGGCTAATAACTTATTTTTCACTACGACTCGTTAACACTTATGTAGTAACTAGAGGCACTGATTCAATGAATANTAATGGCTAATAACTTATTTTTCACTACGACTCGTTAACACTTATGTAGTAACTAGAGGCACTGATTCAATGAATAGAAGTCCGATAAAATTCTTACAACGTTACACCGATACAAAGTTTTTTTTTATAAATACCAAGAACCAAAACTTATTTGGACAAAGGATTACCACAGCATCGTTGCTGAAAATTCACCGCATTTTGTGTGAGCTTATTGGACTGATGGTTAAGTTTTACCCACAGCTGTACCCAACTATTCGAGATAAAAAAAATCTGCTGGCAAATAACAGTGATTTATTTCGAACTTCTGCNACCCACAGCTGTACCCAACTATTCGAGATAAAAAAAATCTGCTGGCAAATAACAGTGATTTATTTCGAACTTCTGCACGTTCATAATTTTAACTTCGCTACTGATTCACGAATTTTGCACCCAAAAGTTACACCGTAAATATTAATACGACTGCATTCGAACTTGACTGAAGGCACAGGCAATTTATTAGTAACTTACTTCATCAATAAGGCATAAATCAAGGGCTTTTATTGATGTACGTCTACGAAACTGTCACGACACAACACTTTCACAGGCTGTTAACGGGTAATTGAGCAATATTGGAAGCCCTGCTACAGATTTAATTTTCTGCTTATTTTGTATCCTTCCACCATTCGAAAAATTAACACCGCCACGGATCCGATTAATTTAATCTTGCTTCAATCAGGCGTAACCGTGATGATGTGAGAGGTGTAAATACTGACACGCGAATTCTTACGTTTACGAGTATAAAATAAACAGAAAATGAAGTAATTAAATCTCGTGTCCTCAAATTTAAACGTTACATCTAAATACAGCGTTAAGACTAGGAACTACATTTACTACGTCGTTGTTTGTTTGCGCGAAAAGTAAGTTTAACAATTAATAATTATACTAATTGTATGGGTTCACATACAGTTCCTTGGGGAATGATAGAGTATCGGTTTTGCACTGAAAAAAAAAATGTTAGTGGCTACAAAAACTCTTTGGTTGATGCTTTCCAAGAATAAATTTTGTTGCTGGTAAAAAGCAGATTGCGATGCCCAANGGCTACAAAAACTCTTTGGTTGATGCTTTCCAAGAATAAATTTTGTTGCTGGTAAAAAGCAGATTGCGATGCCCAACAACACGTATATTGACTATAACTAAAGCTATTTAGCGCTCAATAAAAGTTTATTGGCTGCCACCAAATGTTTAGTTGGCAGCAGTAGAATCCATGTCATCCACAGTAAAACACTTTAGCTGCAACTGTAAAACCACATCCTTTATATTCTGCGCATGTGCTCTGGAATATTAGAAGTGGGCATCTTCTGTCTGGCCACGNACTGTAAAACCACATCCTTTATATTCTGCGCATGTGCTCTGGAATATTAGAAGTGGGCATCTTCTGTCTGGCCACGACGCCACATTTGTTCGGGTTATTCTCCTTGAATCAGATTGCAAACTATGAAACTTATGCAACTATGAACGTATTATATAATTCCTTTATTGTCCAATTGGGATGGCTCACGTCCATACCTGAAGCGAGAGGATAACGAATACGTAAACAGGGGCGCGATTATCATTCTATTTTCCGCTTTATCCGGAGTAGATTTACGTCGTGTAGACAATAGGCAGGGTGGAAGATTACTTCAAACGTTTCTGAAGCCCTTAAGAAGTTCTACTTTCAGAATATCCCTCCGTCTCATGCAAACAAAGCTTAACCTAGTCTAGAGAATTAAACCAAGTCAAAAACACACACCATTCGTGCGCACTCAATATAAAAATATTTTGAATAAGAAATACACTAACTTTTGTGAAAAATGCAACACCAAGAAGGATACATGTGATTGAAATGAACTTTAGACCAAATATTAGGTATATGACAATACACAATTGATTAGGATTACAGAGCTAAACATGGTCTCTGTCCTTGAGAATTCAGTATGGTGTGAAGCCCCCACGTTCTGCAATCAGAGCCCCTAAACGTCGTGTCACATGGAATCAAAGAGGACCTGGATATGTTCCTGGGGAATCTTCCCACACGCGATTTGTATGCGAGTGCACAAAGCAGCAACAGCGGTTGCTGGAGATCCGTGACGAACCAGTCGCCGACCACCCATATCCTAGACATGTTCGATGGACTACATGTCAGGCGAACGTGCAGGCCGGCGAAGCAGTGGTGCCCATCGATCATTTAAGAAGGCTTGCACATTCCTCGCCACATGTGGCAGGGCGTTGTTCTGCTGAAATATGACATGTGGAGTCGCCTGAAGGAGGGTCCGTACCTCGGGCTCTAAAACCTCCCTGATATAGTGGTTGATGTTTAAATTTCCTTCAATACGCATGGGTCGAGATCGCATGTTGTATCCAATGGCGCTCCAAACCATCACACTTGGCGCTTGTCCACTATATCGCTCTACNGGGGTCGAGATCGCATGTTGTATCCAATGGCGCTCCAAACCATCACACTTGGCGCTTGTCCACTATATCGCTCTACAATACAGGTTGCCAGAATGCGGTCACCACGGTAGCGTCTAAAACGTATGCGGCCATCACTGTAGGGCAGGCTGAAGCGGGACTCGTCCTAAAAAAAATACATTTTGCCACTCAGCACGCCAGCGACGGCGTTCTCGTNGTTGTATCCAATGGCGCTCCAAACCATCACACTTGGCGCTTGTCCACTATATCGCTCTACAATACAGGTTGCCAGAATGCGGTCACCACGGTAGCGTCTAAAACGTATGCGGCCATCACTGTAGGGCAGGCTGAAGCGGGACTCGTCCTAAAAAAAATACATTTTGCCACTCAGCACGCCAGCGACGGCGTTCTCGTGCTCATTGCAGTCTGAGGAGATTGTGGTTTCTAGACATTGGTAGCCGACGCAATGGCATGAGTGCCACCAGTCCAGCTCGCAGCAGACGTCGTAGAACCGTCGACGCAGACAGGTCCACACCCGTTGCAGTACTCCAGTGTCGAGCCAACTCTGTGAACGAGGCTGTACGGTCCGTTACGGCAATGTGGACCAGGTAGTGGTCACCCCATACTGTGGTCCAGTACCCGCTCGTTGCTGCATACGACCCTCTTACATATATCCACTGGTATCACACACGCATCACTATCGTAGCAGAATGCCCTGTACGAGCAGAAATGTCACGGCACGATCAACCCGTTTCCCGGAGACGGGTCGTTCTGCGCCGTTCGAACTCACTCACATGCTGATGCAGCGCCCTTTGACGTCGACAAGGCATACTGGCACTTGCTTTCACTTCGTTTGACGGCTCTTCACTGACTGAGCTTGGCATAACACTGACCTCTACGGTCACACACGAGAAGGCGCTGCTGGGCCTACGTGTACGCCATCTCTCTGCAATCGTAATCACTTAATACTGGTACACATCCTCAGAGTTTGGATTTTTTCTGGCCATTCTTTCTCAGTGTTGAAATTTTCACAATATGTTGTGTTTTTCATACTAGGAATTTGCAACACACCTATATTCTCTCTGTTTTTATTCATGTTAATAATAAATTTAATATATTAATTTATATATTTCTAAATAGTATAAAACAAAGTCGCTTATCCGCGTCTGTCTGTGTATTAACTTAGTACTCCTAAACTACTTGATGGATTATAATGCGGTTTTCAACATTTTCTTGAAGAAGGTTTTGATGTATAATGCATTTATATTTAATTTAAGGGTAGTAGAGAAATGTAGAACAGTTTGTAATCAAGTCGTAAAAAACAGCTTTTAGGGCGCTTACATGGCTTGCGCTGACTAAACCATAAGAGATACATCAAATTGATGTTCTACAGATTTGTAGCTCTCAAACAGGTCTACAGAAAAGTTCGCGATAGCATATGTTTATATTTTAGGGATGATCCACAGTAATAATTTTGGTCTTTCAAAGTAACGCTGTAAAAACTACATTGTTACCGGGCGAAACCGGGCCGGTTCGCTAGTAAAATATAAGTAAAGAGTAAAGGCCCTTTTTTTAAATAACGTAAGTTTATATTAACACAAGTATAAAAGCTTGTAATAAATTACATATTTAAGTAACAACCAAATACATAATACACGGGGTGATTTTTCAAATGTTTGATTTAAAAAGAATGAAGGAACCGCGAAGACTATTTCTTAAAATTCGCTACGCCTGGCTAACGTCGCTCACTTAATTGACTACCGACAAGTGCAGAAGGGAATCAGAATCACACAACAGGAAGTGATTTTCCCCCCAAAATCACGCTCTGAGAGCGTGACGATGCCAGGAAAACTGGAAACGTGCCGCCTGTAGTACTGAGGGTGCGAGAAAGGTACAGACGATTCACGGTTATTTGACCACCTTTGAAAAACCTCACTGACCCATACCTGCATATATTTTAACGGGTACACTGACAGGCATGGACCCAGTGAAGTTGGTAACGATGGAGGGAAAAGTAGTTCCATGTCTTAAAGGTGGCTTTACGATTAAATACTGATGAATTAAGATTCGTACTTGTGACTCATTAAGTACAGGGGAAATAAGTTTTGCATTTACGATTAATCTGGCAGATGTTAAGTCTAGCCAATCAGAAACGTAGGAAACCAACGCAGTCGACCTAAATCCTAGATGTAAATACAGTTTCCCGCCAACAACAGCTGTCTCTGTGCTATGATTGGATACTTCGTCTTGACTTGTACCTAAGATATAAAATATCACCATCTCTTAAGTCAAGCCAAGAACGCACACGACCCATATACGACCTGCACACTGAAGCCATAAACCAATTCGCTTGAATAAAACATTGATTCATATTCTAAGAACACGGGCCTATGATTTATTTTAAATCAATCGTAAACCAACCTTAATGTCGAATTAAAAGTTAAGGTAAACATTTGTGAATACTGAACTTATTTCTTTTCTTTTTTCTGTTTTTTTTAAATTCATGTAAGTGCAATTAGCAAATGTGTAATATATTTACTTTTCTCAGATTTACACAGTTTCACTTGCCCGAGGCATGAATAACGTGATCAGGCCCATGGCAATGTTAATTTTACATATGGCGGAAGAATACGTAACGTGCATACAAGTAGATTTCAAGCAGGCCATTCAGAACTACCCAGTTTACCGCGAACGGCTTATAACAACGGCCAGTGGTTTGAAGAATTTGCTACGCTGCAATTAACATCCGGTGTAAACAGAAATATAGCTCACAAGTTTCTGCTCGGCTTGAAACTAACGTGACTTTACAAATGACTTGGAAACCACAGAATGAAATGAAGTGAAACAGAATAGCCTAAGCACATAATAAAATAGTAATGGCTGTGGCGTATATAATTATAAACAAAATTTGTAAGTAACTAGACGACCTTTTAATAAAATATGAAAACAAATTTTTTTAAAGTATTTATTTTAATATAAATCGCGTCATAATTAAGTACTGCACATAATAAACTCTTGAAAATTAAATAAATTATTACACAAATTAAAAGTACAGGTATTAATAACCAGAATGATTCAAAGAATAAACGCTTGGCTACGCTTCAGACATACGTAACAGTACAGTTCAATACCAATTTCCAGTAATTTCATCTTATACTGTGCGTTTGTGTGGAGATTAAGTAACGATTCTCTGACCTGGGGAGCTGGCCGCCCGCAGAGAAAGTGTGACCTGGCGTGACCTGAAGCAGCGCTAAAACGCGAAGATTCTTCAGACAAACACACGTGTCACGTGTTTCATGTACGACCGCTCACCGAGCCGACTGCGACATACCGTCGACGTCTCGTAAGAGCGGACGTGTCTGATTGCGCGGTTGTGAACATGACCAGCATTCGGGAGCTCGCGAGTGTGACCACGAGGAATACATCCTCATATTGTTTCAATAGAGGCTAACAATTCCGTAGTATTCGTATAGTCCATTTATGGTTACTTACCAAATTTTCTGAAGCCCTGCTGAAGCTCTACTTTCAAGGTATCTTCCATTTCATTCAATAAAATAGCTTAACTAAGTCTGGGAAATTACACCAAAGGGACAACGCACCGCATTTAAGCGCACTCAGTTTAATAATAGTTTGCATAAGAACTGTTTATTACTAGGCATTGGAGGTTTTAGTGCTGACGTTGCTTAACAGGACGATGTGTTTGTAAAGAAAGTTACTCAGTGTCAGGAAAGTTATGTTTTGATTTCTTTATTGTATATATTTGCTTTGCAAGGTATGCCAAGTAACCCTGTTAGTGGTATTTTGGAAATGTGTTTCTGAAATATGACAGAATTCTTTGAACAGCTGAAAATAGTAAGCGAAGCATTTGAGAGTTAAAACGTAGAAGTCACATTTCAGTGTTTATTTTTACATGTGGTGGAAGGATACGTAATCGGTAACCAAATTTAGTACTTTAGCAGGGCTTCAGAAAAGTGTGAAGTAACCGTGAATGGCCTATACCTAGGTGTTAGTTAATTAGGGGAAACTTACGAGCTCGATGTGAATAAGATGCTTCAAGGTCACAAATAGTTTAGTGAAGCAAAAATGTTTCAATGAGAAGAGTTGTAGATAAAGTGTTATACTTTGCTCTTAAGAAAAAGTAAAACCAAACAAAATTTCGGGAAGACGGGAATTTCAAAATAAAGTCTGCAGGGTGACATATGATAGTTTTATAAAAACCAATATATGACAATTTTGTTTAAATAAATAAATATATATATATATATACACACACGTGTACTGTGATAACAGACCAGCTCTAAAACCTACGGTGTTTGGGGCGATTAAAATTTGAGAACTACTTTATAAGATTTCTTGGTCATATTTTATTATTGTGTATATAGAATGCATTTTTAATTTAGACCTACCTATTACAAAATGCTTGATATTGGCTGAAAACAGAACAGCGTATTTGTTGCATAATATTGTAAACGCATTTTCATACAATTGTTGTATTATAAAGGTTGATTATAAAGTCCCTACCCAATTGAGGGAAATCGCTAATATATATAGTTTTTGTTTTAGGTATTAGAAATGTTCATTATTGAATAGAGGATAGCCGTGTTCCGTGCTCCACTGAGAGGACTAACGTAAGATGCAATTAGAGCTGATTTCACACCAAGATGTGGGAAACCTGGCCTCACAAATGTGACCATTCGCCATCTTGTCAACCAATTCAATCGCACAGGGAGTGTAAAATCTTCCACACAGTGGACTGTGGAACATCAAGCTCGCGACTGAGACGCAGAGTCGATGCACTAGGGCTTCGTTCAGTGGCCTCCTGAATCCGTTACACGGTGTCTTCGGGTACAGACGGTCTGCCTGGACGCTTTTCGTCCTGAACACTCCCTGTGCGAGTGAATTTGTTGACGAAATGGCGAACGGTCACATTTGTGCGGCCAGGTTTCCTTAATCTTCGCGTGAAACCAGCTCTCCCTGCATCGCACGTTAATCCTCTCCGATGAGCACGGAACATGACTATCCTCTATTTAAAGATGAACATTTCCAATACCTAAAACAAAAACTAGATATATCAGATATCTCCAACAAATGGATAGGGACTGTATAATCTTTTTGTGTATACATATATGTTTGTAATTTTGATGATTAGGGAATAGCTGACGCTCCCCGCTCCCCTTTTTATTTATAACCACGGATCTCTGCGGTTTGGAGAGAACGTCCTATTGACCTCCTAGTTAACGGTGGTCGCCTTTAGGACAAAAATTTAAAGGCAAAGTATCACAAATTTATTTACGAATATAAACTATAACGTAGCCACGGTGGTGTGATGTTTAAGTCAGATGGTCATCGGTTCTATCTGGCGAATCAGATGTTTATATATATACAGTATTCTGAAGTCGCCCCCTTCACTACCCGATTAGGCGTTAAGAGCCCGCCTACATGGGTCTAAAAGTACGTAGCAGCATGTTTGAAATACAGACAGACAAGGATAGAATGGTATTTTATAGAGATCACACATATTACAAATATTATCTTGGAGCCCTCCAACATCGTTTAAAAAAGCTTTTTGAGACTGCTGTATCTTAAAACAGGCTACTCGGACAGAAATTAATCTAGGGTAGAAGTCTATACTGAAACTTGCTACACCCTTTCCACTACGGATGCTGATATCGGAAAAACGAAACGATATATCGAAATAAAAATAAAGATTTTCCGTACATCGCAATGTGATATTTTAAGTATTAAAGGACTTGAAAAATGTAAAATTGCTTGGCATATTACATATTGAGTACACAAGGCATTGCAGAAAGATTTGATGTCTGTTTTTGGTGCGTGGTGCCTGTTTTTGGTGCATGTTGCCGAAGTAAATATAGTCACTTTTAAATTAAATTTTTGTATTCAAAGCAGAGGCTATAAGGAAGCATTGCAACGGGCCATCCCAAGGCAACGATATCCATTCCCGGGTAGCTGAATTTCTCGCAAATTAGATCTGTAAAAGTATAATAACATTACGTGTTATGAAAGCAAACGGATGAAATTACAGGTGCCACTTTATACTTTTTTCCTTTCCCTTTCTAAAACTGCACAGGAAAGTCATAAAAGTGCCGTTTTTAAAACTATTTTCATATTTTCTCTCTTTTTGAATATACATATTTAATAACGTGAAAATAAAAATTGACAGCTGCACATAACAGTTTTTCTTTATCTTTCCGGTAAAAAAAAAAATTATTCCCAGACTGTTTATTTACTGAGATACGCTTATAAGAGCAAACGCTGATTTTAAATACAGTATTTTAATTGAGAGACCCCATAAGTGCCCGGCTACCTGCATCGTTTATCTCTTTTCTTCTTCTTTTTTTTTTGGCCGAGAAGTGCGGGAGCTGTAAGGGTTACACTGGCACGCCCTACAAGAGCGCCATCGCCGCTACGTGCAAGGCTCTGAACTGGCGTGCAGTGTTCTCGTAGTAGTGCAGCGACTCTATAATTTTATTGATGAAAAGTCTGTAGCAAAGTTCAACACCGGCTCCTATCGTAGTTTGGCTCGTGTCCGTCTAGTATATTTTCACCAACGGCAGTCTGGAAAAGTTGTTTTTAACTATACTGGATAGCTCCAAAATAATATTTACAGCATGCGTGGTAACTTTAAATAAAATACAATTCCTTTCTTGTCTGGCGTATGACGTCTTTTCGTAGGTAAACATACCGGGAGCACGTTTAATAGTTTCGTAAAAAAAACCGGGATTAAAAACCCTATGCAATCCATTAAGTGGCGGCGTTCAATAAACATCAGTTACGGAAGAATACAAAAAAAAATTAGGGGCGTTTTCATGCCAACACGGTTTAGCAAGGACGACGTCTGACACGCTGACGTGTGCCGATGTGAAATCAATTTCGGCGGCCGCGCAAAATATTCACGAGTTGGCGAGGACAAAGGAAGGCAAACACATCAGGCCAGTGGATCGGCGAACCGCGACGGCTTGATTGATCCGCAAATATGTCTGCACCGCAAAAACCCACAGTTTTTGAAAAGGCGAGGCGGAAAGCACACTCCAACTCGGACCATCAGCAGGGTCAACTCATCACACCTCCCGAGTCAATAATCACTGTCCGGGAACAAACCAGAAGCCTTCATAGTGAGCTAATACAGGACGAGTAGTATAGGTCTGGTTCGGCATTAACCACTAATAATATAATTGAATCATTTATTTATATACTCAAAATCTAAACTATCTTTAATTAAAATTTTTGGAAATTAAATTTTAAAATATTGCACTTAGAAGTTGAAAAATTCGGAATATGGGAGCCCAAGTTTCTATGCCGCTAATGAACTTTGCAAAATAAATCATATGCCATGTGATCTATATCATATACACAACATGTTAATTAAGTACCAAGGATAATTTAACAACGGGTGTTCGGGTACTGGAATCCTGAATCTGTTTTAAAATAGGTATTGATGTTTCTGCCAACACATTTTCATTCGTCCGAGAGAAAATCATATTAATATTTCCTGGTTTGTACTTAAATACGAATAAAATATGATAAAATCGATAACATATAACCATCATTCGCCATCTACTAGCACCCACAAAACTGACAAATGCTAAACACATTGATGTTCGAAAAAGAAAAAAAAAAACCTATGTGACATGCTTCATATATGCTTCTTTCTCTCTGAAATAAAAAAAAAACTAAACAACCCCTAAATTTGCGCTGCTCAGGTGGCATAGTTATTGTGGTTTTGAAAAGGATGAATTTGGGAGTGGGAGAGGGGGAGGTGGGAGCGGGCAACGTGATGGTCACAACACATTATTAGTCCATCTGCTGGGATGGTTTAGGCATTTTGAAAAAAAAATCGACGTCCGGTTTTACTTGGAAATGAAACATGATGTCTTACTTGAATTTTGGTGTGTGCGTAACTTGAGTTGGCTGAATGTATCGAAGAGGAATGGAACGGTTGTCTTCTCTACTGTCTGATTTGCATGCAGATGTCTATCCGGTGAGCTAGGCTAGGCCAGATAACTGCTGAAGGGACTACCCTCATCTTTTACCACATGCTTTGTGCGCTGCTCCACGCGCTTGAAAATNGCGTGGTAACTTTAAATAAAATACAATTCCTTTCTTGTCTGGCGTATGACGTCTTTTCGTAGGTAAACATACCGGGGGCACGTTTAATAGTTTCGTAAAAAAAACCGGGATTTAAAACCCTATGCAATCCATTAAGTGGCGGCGTTCAATAAACATCAGTTACGGAAGAATACAAAAAAAAATTAGGGGCGTTTTCATGCCAACACGGTTTAGCAAGGACGACGTCTGACACGCTGACGTGTGCCGATGTGAAATCAATTTCGGCGGCCGCGCAAAATATTCACGAGTTGGCGAGGACAAAGGAAGGCAAACACATCAGGCCAGTGGATCGGCGAACCGCGACGGCTTGATTGATCCGCAAATATGTCTGCACCGCAAAAACCCACAGTTTTTGAAAAGGCGAGGCGGAAAGCACACTCCAACTCGGACCATCAGCAGGGTCAACTCATCACACCTCCCGAGTCAATAATCACTGTCCGGGAACAAACCAGAAGCCTTCATAGTGAGCTAATACAGGACGAGTAGTATAGGTCTGGTTCGGCATTAACCACTTATAATATAATTGAATCATTTATTTATATACTCAAAATCTAAACTATCTTTAATTAAAATTTTTGGAAATTAAATTTTAAAATATTGCACTTAGAAGTTGAAAAATTCGGAATATGGGAGCCCAAGTTTCTATGCCGCTAATGAACTTTGCAAAATAAATCATATGCCATGTGATCTATATCATATACACAACNGAGCCCAAGTTTCTATGCCGCTAATGAACTTTGCAAAATAAATCATATGCCATGTGATCTATATCATATACACAACATGTTAATTAAGTACCAAGGATAATTTAACAACGGGTGTTCGGGTACTGGAATCCTGAATCTGTTTTAAAATAGGTATTGATGTTTCTGCCAACACATTTTCATTCGTCCGAGAGAAAATCATATTAATATTTCCTGGTTTGTACTTAAATACGAATAAAATATGATAAAATCGATAACATATAACCATCATTCGCCATCTACTAGCACCCACAAAACTGACAAATGCTAAACACATTGATGTTCGAAAAAGAAAAAAAAAAACNTCATTCGCCATCTACTAGCACCCACAAAACTGACAAATGCTAAACACATTGATGTTCGAAAAAGAAAAAAAAAAACATATGTGACATGCTTCATATATGCTTCTTTCTCTCTGAAATAAAAAAAAAACTAAACAACCCCTAAATTTGCGCTGCTCAGGTGGCATAGTTATTGTGGTTTTGAAAAGGATGAATTTGGGAGTGGGAGAGGGGGAGGTGGGAGCGGGCAACGTGATGGTCACAAAACATTATTAGTCCATCTGCTGGGATGGTTTAGGCATTTTGAAAAAAAATCGACTTCCGGTTTTACTTGGAAATGAAACATGATGTCTTACTTGAATTTTGGTGTGTGCGTAACTTGAGTTGGCTGAATGTATCGAAGAGGAATGGAACGGTCGTCTTCTCTACTGTCTGATTTGCATGCAAATGTCTATCCGGTGAGCTAGGCTAGGCCAGATAACTGCTGAGTGGACTGCCCTCATCTTTTACCACATGCTTTGTGCGCTGCTCCTTGAGCATGAAAATGAAGAGTTGAAGGTCTTCAGTGCTCAAGGGAG
Organism: Clitarchus hookeri; assembly: GCA_002778355.1. NCBI lineage: Eukaryota > Metazoa > Arthropoda > Insecta > Phasmatodea > Phasmatidae > Clitarchus > Clitarchus hookeri. The sequence continues at coordinate 72,545 of NQII01003111.1, read as the reverse complement.
TGAAGAAACATGGGGATGGGGAAGCGACCGAAAATAAGGTCGGGGGAAACGGGAGAACCCCAAGAAAACCCAGAAACACACTGGCTGATGGCAGCGTCCATCACTTTTCCCAAATGCTAAATATCGGATGTTACCCCGCCTGGAATCGAATCCGAATCGTCTGTATGTGAGGCCGGTTATAAACAATGCGATCTCTCCGGGTATTCGGAATGCGAAGACTTTCCACTCTTTGTTGGACTGAGCCTGTGAAGTGAACTTCCTAATCCTGTATGGTCTTTTATCTGTTTGTATACTCTTAAACTTTGAAATGCGGTTCGCTGAGACCTGCCGCGAGTTAAAACTAAAATTCTGAATGTTTTGGAAAAAAATTAATCACTCACACGAAAGTTTTTGAAGAGTTGAACGTCGAATTTTGTTATTGTACGATATCAAGCGGTATTTTGATTTGATTGTATTGGCTCATCTAGCCGATGTTGTCAGCCTTTATACAGGAATGATCAAAAATCGGCGTCCAAAGAAAATAATGAAATTGTTTGTATAGAAGAAGAGACTCGTAATTCAAAAGGAGAAATGCTCAAACGCCAAGTGCAAAAGTAAGGACGTAGTCAGCAAATGTGGATGAACAATGGCCATGATATATTATGCACGGATGGTAGATATTTCTAGGATATCATCCAAGCGTTAGATTATTTGATTCTATACTCAGGATAGTGTTATTATGTGTACAAACTCANTTGTCAGCCTTTATACAGGAATGATCAAAAATCGGCGTCCAAAGAAAATAATGAAATTGTTTGTATAGAAGAAGAGGCTCGTAATTCAAAAGGAGAAATGCTCAAACGCCAAGTGCAAAAGTAAGGACGTAGTCAGCAAATGTGGATGAACAATGGCCATGATATATTATGCACGGATGGTAGACATTTCTAGGATATCATCCAAGCGTTAGATTATTTGATTCTATACTCAGGATAGTGTTATTATGTGTACAAACTCATGTTGCACAATTGAATGCACGACATTAAAATTGTAATTAGGATATTCTGTGAATACCGAAAGTGTAAAACGACTCTAAAATTTGCCGTATTACTCGTAAAGCGACTATTGAAAACCTTAAAAACAGCTTGGAAACCAGCTCCTTCGGCCATTTCCTTCACAATTGTTTAAATTTAACGAAGAATAGTCGTAGAAGGGAATTTAAAACGATCCAGCTGGTATTTATCATGATAGAACAGTTGAATATTATAACTTGATAAATGTTTGTAGGAAGACCACATGTACGGCATATCCAGTGGACCAACAGAAAAAATTAGAAATCTATTAATGTACCAATTTTTAAAAAATATAACGTAATGATAAAAATAATTCTACTTCAATGCGCGTATGGAATATGGTCTATACAGCACAGCTTCACTTTCAGTTAGTGCAGATATTTCAAAATGAAATTTTTAAAGCAAGAGCAGTTTCTCATATGAACTAAACCAGTGCCACATCGTTCCCAGGCTACTAATGACCCACACGTCACATATGTTTTAATTTACTGCAACAAAAAGGGCAAGAACAAGTATCAGATCTCTTCAGTAGCAGTATTTAGCTGCTAGCCTATTACAACCTGCACAGAGTGCCGGAAATGTTAGAACGTGCGAGTTCAGTAAATCAGTTAGTTCTATAAAATTATTTATAAATCCTTTATGNGTATGGAATATGGTCTATACAGCACAGCTTCACTTTCAGTTAGTGCAGATATTTCAAAATGAAATTTTTAAAGCAAAAGCAGTTTCTCATATGAACTAAACCAGTGCCACATCGTTCCCAGGCTACTAATGACCCACACGTCACATATGTTTTAATTTACTGCAACAAAAAGGGCAAGAACAAGTATCAGATCTCTTCAGTAGCAGTATTTAGCTGCTAGCCTATTACAACCTGCACTGAGTGCCGGAAATGTTAGAACGTGCGAGTTCAGTAAATCAGTTAGTTCTATAAAATTATTTATAAATCCTTTATGATAACTAACGATACAACGATAAACAGCAAGGGGATGTTGTATCTGCAACGCGGAAGCGGCCCTTTTCGTAAGTTTCACCTCCAGTTACGGTGATGTGAAGTAAAATTTTCTTAAGTCTCAATGAGCAGTCGTATACTGACCACATGTACATTTTTTACCCGACACCAGAGACCCGATGTGTATTTTATTTCCACCGTGCAAAAAATAAGTGTAAAACTAAAAACTGGCTCAATCACAGTAATTTACCCCCTGAATAACAATTCGGTATTCTCATATCTGCGTCGCTACTTTTGCTGTCTTTCTTTTCGTAGTAGTATTTTCAGCGATTTACTTCACTGGCAATATTTTTAAAGAATTAAAATCTCAAGATAAAATAGTTTATTTGCTGACGTTTTGAATACTCTGTGAAGTGTTAATCTATTTCAAAGTTTACGCCTTTCGTATTAATGGGCGCCGAACAACGTATCGTAATTGTCGGTAGAACAGCAATCCTTTGACGTTATAAACTACAATATTTGCGTATTTATTGCTTGTAAACCTAATTTATTGCAGCAAGTTGCACCTCCCTGACCTAAAATTATTCTGCTACACCTATACGTTCTCTGCGCTAGCTTTTGCAGTACGCTATTCATACATTAAGATAAAGGTTTTGTTAAATAAAACAAAGTTGGTTTGGCGCAACCAAATAAATTATTTGTATTTAGACAATTAAAAATATTTTGTTGCTGAAACGAAATTATTTTGTCGTTGCCACAAGCTTGTAAAATTTGGTTGTTGCAATTGAAGATTTTTATCGATCGATGTACATACATTATAAAATGTTTCGGTTATTATATTAAAAAAAAAAAAAATTAAGAGTAAGGGCGAGTTACGAACCCAAAATTTCACGTCCGAAAACTACGCCTTGGCAACCTCGGCTAAATGACTACTACCCCGAAACGAATGTTCTTAAATACAAAATACAATAAATGTACGTTAATAAAGATTTTCACGTTTTGCAGCTTTACTTTTTTGGTTTCCTGTTGAACTTTTTCATTGCGATTGTTTATGCCATTATTAAGCATCAGTCGGTGCAGTGGCAAATTCTGTTACTATCGTAATTGCGAACAAACTATTGAGCCGTATTCTTGAACGAAAGCAATCAAATGAACTTATTACCCTACGGCAAACCAGATGAAAGCCAGTACTGGTCCAAGAAGATTTTTTTTTTGCTGCCACAAATTATATAATAATAAACATATCCGGCTGTTACAGCTAACTATGTGCTTGCTCACTCAAAATAAAATATTATTCTTGCTTTATCTGTATATTTATAATGTAACAGGTAAACAAACTGATTATTTGAAAGTAATTATAAAATATTTATGTGCACTAAATACCTGTAGATGATGTTGGAACAACCAAATAAGTACCTGGTTTAATATGTTTTTATTATTATTAATCTGTTTAGGAGAATTAATTCACATGTTTACCAAATTTATTTGGTATCTGCATTTATATCTTTCTGTCAGTGTACGAATCCAACCACTGACTGACATACATGATTCTGTTGACAGAAATCACGGTGCCCACATATCACGCTATTGACCCCTTGAACTGGTGTTAAACATTTCCCCTTCCTCGCTACATATCCACGCGACATCGTGAGTCACCCATCTTCCCACTAAACACAACCATAAAACCCACAGTTACATGGTCGTCCCGCCTCCCAGAGGCTCATTGATTCGACAAAATGCGCTGGGGCGCCGCTGTTATTAGCAGACACCAATTGCGAGTTATGGACCCCAGCGGAGCCATAACGACTCCTCGTCGCAAGGTCCGCCTGCCGCAATTTTTGCGACACCACCGTTCAGAAGTAGCGTCACCCTTACGACCTACCTCCAATATTGCGATCGTTTGTTTTACCGTCCACGCCCTACGACTGCCTCGCTAAATGTGACTACATTGGCCCGTAACGGTAGCTGCCAAAAGCGACAGGGAAAAAGAGCCTACAATATATATACGNCTCGTAACGGTAGCTGCCAAAAGCGACAGGGAAAAAGAGCCTACAATATATATACGCTTCTCCGATTGACAAGCGTCACAAATGTGGTAATCGCTTTGCTCACCGAAAACATGCGGCAGCATTAGACGTTCATTATGATNCCTACCTCCAATATTGCGATCGTTTGTTTTACCGTCCACGCCCTACGACTGCCTCGCTAAATGTGACTACATTGGCCCGTAACGGTAGCTGCCAAAAGCGACAGGGAAAAAGAGCCTACAATATATATATACGCTTCTCCAATTGACAAGCGTCACAAATGTGGTAATCGCTTTGCTCACCGAAAACATGCGGCAGCATTAGACGTTCATTATGATNGATTGACAAGCGTCACAAATGTGGTAATCGCTTTGCTCACCGAAAACATGCGGCAGCATTAGACGTTCATTATGATGACGAAACAACGAAAAACACGTGAAAAAACTAACAACGTTAAATTGAAAACAAGGCATCTGACTCAATTGCATTTAAAATTTCTAACATCTGTTCATGCAAAATAGGAGTAAATATTACACTAAATATTCTGCAATGTTACTGTGGAGCGGAGTGGAGACGTTTCGGTGGTTGTAACGGCCGTTGAGGGTGAAACGAGGTGAATATGCTCCGGAATGCAAGGGCAGAAGAAACAGGATATCCTAGAAAAAACCCGCCAATCAGTGGCATAGTTCGGTACGATTCCCACTTGCGAAAATCCTGGAGTGGCCCGGCCGGTGATTGAATCCAGTTCGCCTATGTGGCAGGCGAGCAGGCTAACCGCTCAGCCACCGCGGCCCCATTTATGAATGTGAAGAGCTTCTTCTTTCCAAAAAATAGTTTAATTTTTTAGTATCGAACTTGGGCTAAAAAATAGTTGCACTAAATGCTTATCTGGTTATTGTACATGGTTGTCTTTTTTACCAAATGCGAATGAAGTCAGTTTGTCACATTTCGTATGTTTTAGAAACCCTATCGCGTGTATTGAAAAATTGACACAGAGAGCGCAGTCAATTCAGAATGCCAATTTTTACTCATTTGTTGATGCTTGTATATATTTAAATTATGTAAGATTCATTCTGAACATTACTAGTAAGTTACAATATTGATCAACTATCGTAGACAAAAAATTGTTNTAAATTATGTAAGATTCATTCTGAACATTACTAGTAAGTTACAATATTGATCAACTATCGTAGACAAAAAATTGTTATTTTAATTTACACTCCTCAATAAGTATGTATATTGTAGAATATTATGCTGCTTGTTGAATGTATGTTTATCATTATATTGAGAATGGTTTCTGGGATGAAACCTACTGTATATCCAGATAACGTATGTTCGTGTAACTGGATCAAGGCAAACGATAGTAATAAAAAATAAATTAATGATAANCTGTATATCCAGATAACGTATGTTCGTGTAACTGGATCAAGGCAAACGATAGTAATAAAAAATAAATTAATGATAAAGTTTGTTGTTATATATTTTGCAATGTTTATATCTTTATGATTTTGATTCTGACAAATTAAAAGCAAGGTTAGAATGACCAATCACTTTCTTTTTGTTTCATCATAGGGGTAATGGTTGGTAAACAAGTTGGAATAAATCACTAAGTCATGAGTATATGTAAACATTTATTCGGTCATACTGCCACACCCACCATGAAGTTAAAGGGTCGCTTGAGTCAGTCAGTGTTCTGTGTTATACTATCGAAAATTGGGATATCGTATTCGTAGATGCGTCTCGTATGCGCTCGAATTAGAATATAATTTCACCAGCAATATAATGTTACTTATTGACAAGAGTTATTCCATTAGTATGCTATGAGTGAAAAAATGCTTGTTCCAACCAATTATTTTATATTATTACTACGTTTGTACATGTGGTCTGAGTTGATTAAGTAGGGCGTGGTTTTGTGCTTGATTAATTTAAGTACAATTAACAAAGGGTAACGGCGAATGGAGAGGAAGATTTGTTGTGCTATGTAAAATTGAAAGGGCCGATATTTAAAAAATAGATGAATATTATTTTTATTTTTGCCAAAATGTAAACTGAACTAAAACACAAATGGATAAGATTTCGATTTTAGCGAGCATTCCGTATTTGAACTTTAAATGACACATACCTGACTCTTGCACTAAACGCATATGCGTTTTTGCTGATAATATAAATATTGCGTCCGCAGAATAAACGCTCAAGTAACGACTAATTCATAAATGTTTTTAGGTTTGCTCTGTTAGGGACTGACGAATGTAAAAATTTAGAAATATGCAAGGAAAACTCCAGCAAACGCGAGAATAATGATGATACTTACAACTCAGTTTTTTAGGATAAGCGACACACTCAGAACAAGATTTTAGGTACTGAATAATTTCAGTCGGTGGTGCTAAACTGTCAAATGATTTTGGCGATTGATCAATCGTAACTATCTTAAACACTTGCCTCAAAAGTACGTTACATAATTTTCATGCGAATTTTACTGAATTGACTCCAGTTATAATTAGAGGTACGCGTATTCCACAGAATCTTTTGTCACAAGCCAAGACTTCTCAGTCCTTCACATAATCCAGCCCTTTAATTGCTAATTAATTGGCTACTGCCGATTAATTAAATATCTATCACTATGAACTAATCGCGCGAGTACAACGAAGGTTGCCACACAGTATCTTCATAGCCCGACTTGTGTACTATTTGAGTTTAATGCGGTTTGCTTGCGCAGATGTGCCACTAGGGGCATACGTGTCCCTCCATCANGACTTGTGTACTATTTGAGTTTAATGCGGTTTGCTTGCGCAGATGTGCCACTAGGGGCATACGTGTCCCTCCATCACTCATAGTTGCAAGACACAGAATAAGGCCTTAGTAGCAGCGTGAGCCAGCGTGAGCCACAGAGCAAAGTTCAGTGAATACGCAGCACGTCCCGACGGTGCGTTTGACAAGCCTTTGCCCAGATGGATGAATTTGAGAGATGCCGCATCGTTGGCCTCCGGGAGGCAGGTTGGACGTTTCGGCGCATTGCTTTCCACTGGACCGTTCTGCCTACACTGTTTATCGGTGTTTGACGCAGCGGGAACCCCGGGGGGTACACAAACCCGTCTAGAAGGCTCGGGTCGACCCCGGCGGGACACCAGCAGGGAAAATAATTTCATCGTGCGACAGACTGTAAGCACTCAACGGGCGTCACTGCGCTCCATCCAGGGACATATCACGGCAGCTGGGGATACGCCTGTGTCCTCTAGTACCAAAATAAGGCGGCTAGTAGAACAGGATCTGTTGTCGCGGCGTCCATTACGACGTCTGCCATTACGACCTGAGCATCGCCGAGCACGTGTGACCTTTTGCCGGGAAGAGGCAGCATGGCAGCTTGCGGAATGGCGATGAGTAATGTTCAGCGTCGAATAACGGTTCTGTTTGGACCGCCGTATTCAAGTCTGGAGACGTCCTGGTCAGCGCCATGATCCACGCTTCATTATACAGCGGCACGCCACCCCAACGAGTGATGTCATGGTGAGGGGCGCCATTTCCTACCATTTCCGCACCAAAATGGTTGTGATTGAAGAACGCAGGCGGCGCAGGGGTAATAGTTAATAACTTTATATTTAAGTACAGTATACAAATTGGACATGACCAAGAACTCGTATACCTCCACAACTACCAACTAATTTCCTGAACAACCAAATTTCATCACCCAATTCTATCTTCATCTTTCTTATTGAGAACAGTACAGGAGCTTGAGCAATAGACACAACAGCACTTTGATTTAATACACTTTCATGGAGAGCAAACGTCTTCCAACATATAATGTCTCGTACATCAATTTGATTTATATATGACACAGTAACGCCAGAATTATTGTGAGCACGACGGTAGAAGCACATTTCCAACAATCCACTACCAGGATTAGCTGTCATTCCTTGAATACCAAATCTGTACATAAGAGATAATAATACATAACTCTCCTGAGCTTGAGAAACAGATTTAAATAAAACATCATCGTCTTTAGCAACATCAGTACTAAAACTTCCTATATTACGAAAAACAGATCTTGAATAGNATTTCCGCACCAAAATGGTTGTGATTGAAGAACGCAGGCGGCGCAGGGGTAATAGTTAATAACTTTATATTTAAGTTCAGTATACAAATTGGACATGACCAAGAACTCGTATACCTCCACAACTACCAACTAATTTCCTGAACAACCAAATTTCATCACCCAATTCTATCTTCATCTTTCTTAGTGAGAACAGTACAGGAGCTTGAGCAATAGACACAACAGCACTTTGATTTAATACACTTTCTTGGAGAGCAAACGTCTTCCAACATATAATGTCTCGTACATCAATTTGATTTATATATGACACAGTAACACCAGAATTATTGTGAGCACGACGGTAGAAGCACATTTCCAACAATCCACTACCAGGATTAGCTGTCATTCCTTGAATACCAAATCTGTACATAAGAGATAATAATACATAACTCTCCTGAGCTTGAGAAACAGACTTAAATAAAACATCATCGTCTTTAGCAACATCAGTACTAAAACTTCCTATATTACGAAAAACAGATCTTGAATAGNTTTAAATAAAACATCATCGTCTTTAGCAACATCAGTACTAAAACTTCCTATATTACGAAAAACAGATCTTGAATAGTATATCCTCTTTAAACGACGTGCAGACGGCATGCTGGATGTGAACCACTGATTCTGTTCACAAGCACGTCCGAACAAGTCCGCGTTTAACATAGAAATGCAAACTCCGCGAGTTTGCATTGTTAACTCAAGACAGTTATGTACTCCCACTGAATGTGATGGTGTCGCATTGCAGAAATACATGTGAGGTATTATCTATAAACATAATAATGACAGACACCATATACACATTTCGAATTAAGAGAAAGTGTATAATAAAGTAAAATGTTCGGCATGATATATACAAACTAGAGATCGAAAGCCCAAGAAAGTTTTTGAACATGACTGTAATACTGTTACTGTGATTTGTTAAATCCCTTTACACAGAAGGTCAGGTTGCTTTGCCTGAAGTTGTCTACCCCTCAGTCATCATTGCGCTACAGTGTGTGGGGTAGTTAGTTAGTATGANCAGGTTGCTTTGCCTGAAGTTGTCTACCCCTCAGTCATCATTGCGCTACAGTGTGTGGGGTAGTTAGTTAGTATGAAGTATGAGGTGAAAGCAGAAGGAACTTTCAGTGTCGCAACGTGACCAGGTACACTGAAGAGCCAAAAAAACTGGTACACCTGCCTAATATCGCGTAACCCCCCTCCCCTCCATCAGCACACAGAAGTGCCGCAAGACGGCGTGGCATGGACTCGACTAATGTCTGAAGGTATGCGGGAGGGAATTCACNCAGGTTGCTTTGCCTGAAGTTGTCTACCCCTCAGTCATCATTGCGCTACAGTGTGTGGGGTAGTTAGTTAGTATGACGTATGAGGTGAAAGCAGAAGGAACTTTCAGTGTCGCAACGTGACCAGGTACACTGAAGAGCCAAAAAAACTGGTACACCTGCCTAATATCGCGTAACCCCCCTCCCATCCACCAGCACACAGAAGTGCCGCAAGACGGCGTGGCATGGACTCGACTAATGTCTGAAGGTATGCGGGAGGGAATTCACNTCAGCACACAGAAGTGCCGCAAGACGGCGTGGCATGGACTCGACTAATGTCTGAAGGTATGCGGGAGGGAATTCACACCATGAATTCTGCAGGGCAGTCCACAAATCCAATCTGCGCCAATTTGAGAAAGGGCTGCACGTATGTCACGTTTAATGATTCTCGTCAGTCGTCGTTTGTCCCGTTTATTCACGATCTTTTTCCGGCCGCAGCGATGTCGAANTCACGTTTAATGATTCTCGTCAGTCGTCGTTTGTCCCGTTTATTCACGATCTTTTTCCGGCCGCAGCGATGTCGAATATGTGATGTTTTACCGGATTTCCGATATTCACGGTACACTCGTGAAATGGTCGTACGCAAACATCCAAATTTTATNTATGTGATGTTTTACCGGATTTCCGATATTCACGGTACACTCGTGAAATGGTCGTACGCAAACATCCAAATTTTATCGGTACCTCGGAGATGCTATGTCGCATCTCTCGTGCGCCGATTATACCACCACCTTCAAACTCATTTAAATCTTGATAACCTGCGATTGTAGCAGCAGTAACCGATCTAGCTGCCGACCGCANCCACCACCTTCAAACTCATTTAAATCTTGATAACCTGCGATTGTAGCAGCAGTAACCGATCTAGCTGCCGACCGCACCGCATTACTCTGATTGGTTCCATACCTTTGTTATTTGCATACGCACTCCTATACCAGTTTTCTTGGCTCTTCAGCNCCGCATTACTCTGATTGGTTCCATACCTTTGTTATTTGCATACGCACTCCTATACCAGTTTTCTTGGCTCTTCAGCGTAGTATTACTGCAAAAACAAGGCAAAAAATCATGGGATTGGAAAAACCCTAACAAACCTAGATCTCGTCGTCCACATGTGCTGACATGTCGGGAACGAAGAAATATGGTGCGTCTGGCGCAGAAGGACCTGTTCCGTAATGTTGTATCCATTGCATCAGAGCTCGCTTTAAGGACCAGTAGAAAGGTGAGTTCTCAAAGTATAAGGAATACATTGCACAATGTGCATTTTCACGGCAGGTCTCCAAGGGAAAAAGTAATTTATTAGTAACAAGCGCCTATGGTTCGCGAATGAGTATTGTTATCACACCACGGAAATTTGGAACACCATCATATTCTCTGACGAATCAAAGTTTACTTAGTTCGGATCGGATGGAAAAAGGAAGGTTTGGCGAAGACCAAGCACAGAACATGAACCTCAAAACATAATCCTCACGGTAAAGCACGGAGGTACCAGCGTGATGGTTCGGGGCTGTATGGCTGCGTGTGGTGTGGGACAGCTGGCATTTGTTGATGGTACAATGGATGCTAAGAAATATATATGTGTTGAGGAATAGCTTAGTCGGAAAACCATAGGAGCATGACCTTGAAGGGGTCTTCCGATTTCAACAAGACAACGACCCTAAGCATTGTGATTTCATAACCCGTGAATGGCTGTTATATAATCCCCCCAGAAGACTTCTCACTCCATCTCAGAGTCCAGATCGTCATACGATAGAAAACTTGTGAGATTATCTAACAATTTAAAGAAGTACTCTCAGATGTGTGGTCCAACATATGTGAACAATACAACATAAATCTAGTTAGCTCGATGCCATGAAATCTGGAACAGGTCATCCAATCTAAATTACTGTACACAAAGTATTGAATCTGTGTTGAAACTAAGACTTTACGAACTTTTCGTTTACTTTCATAATGTACGAATTATTGTTTGGTGTGTTACAAGAAGATTCTGACGCGTGATGGTTACAGGGGATAGGCATTGCACTGTTTTCACACCCTGCTATAGTTGTCCTGGGCAGCCAGCCAGCCAGCCAGCCAGCCAGGGCAGGCAGGTGACAACGAAACTTCCGGGGAAACACCGTCGGGGCTGTNCAGCCAGCCAGCCAGCCAGCCAGGGCAGGCAGGTGACAACGAAACTTCCGGGGAAACACCGTCGGGGCTGTCCCGATGTATAAGGATACGCGGGGAAGAACCGAAGTTGAGTGAAACAGAGTAAGTCCCTAGAAATAGCTGATATAAGCCCTCGACGAAGGAATCAGGGGGTGCCCCCGACGAGAATTAGTGCTGACACAGCTCACAGGAATTCCCGAGACGCCTGCTGAACCCCCCCCACACTACCCTGGTTGGGGAACACAAGCCGCTGACGAGACATGAAATCCTGCTACACAAAAAATGTGCGAGGTACACAAGGTATTTCCCGATTTCTCTCTCGAGAAACTGCTGACAGCTAACTTGAATATAGCGGGAGATGGGTGAAACTCACGAGGCAAACGAGGCACGAGGTCAGTTGTTCGGGATCAGTTGTTGACAATCAGTTGTTCAGTCGAGACGGGAAACAGTTGTTCGGCAGCTGCGATGCAAGGCGGACAAGGCAGTTAGTGCGATAAGCAGTCATACCACGAGGCCGGGTTCGGATTCAGCAGAGTCAATTATTGCCAGCCGAGACGGGAGTAGTTCGGCGGTACAGCCGCGAGACGAGATAGATGCAGCCGAAATGGGAGGCGAAGCAAACACGAGAGTAGTCAGTCGGGTGATGGGAACAGTGCCGAGAATATGAGTAAATTCCCGGAAACGAGTGGCAGCCCCATGCCAAGAGGCGCCATTCTCCGAGAAGACACAGTCGTACGCCGGATGGCGACTAGGCAAGCAGTCAGCCAGTCAGTAAGTCAATAGTGACGTCACCGAGGAGAGAACCCAGGCACAGCCGAAACTTCATGATTAAATTTCCGAGACAAACCCAGTAGAAGTACCGAGAACTTATGAGTTCATTTCCGAAAACGTGGTGGCAGTTTCCGAGGCGGGGAAGTCAGAAACGCGAGCCGGACCGTTGCGGACGTCGAAGTAGACTAGGAGACGCGCTTTCCTACGAGTAACGCCAGCCGAGGTCGCAGAGAAAGCGCAAGTCCCGGGAAACCAATCCTGGACTTCCGAGAGAGTCAGTCAAAACCGCAGGAAGAAGCCAGCTGAAAACAGCATGTCAAAGAGAGCCAGTCCTAGAGCCTGAAAAAGGGTCACCCAACTCACCATGCCTGAGATACCAACGAAGACAACTCACCAAAAGCCGCAGTCACAGATAAGTAGAGAAACGTCTCCCTTCAACAACCTTCCCCGACGCATAGTGTTCAGCCCACCAGCCCTTCAGGCCTACGACTTGTAGGGGGGCTCAGTCTCGCCAGTGTGTGTAAATAACTATGTGGCATTCAGGCCAATAAAATATTGGTGTGTTAAATAACGGATAATACGAGTATTTGTTTATTCCTAACGCAACAACCACAGGTGCCCTTAGTCTGCATCAAAGTAATTTAACTAATTAACCTACTAGCCACCAGCCTGTACAACTCAGGTGGCCTAGTAGCGACAGTTCTATTTGTTTACTTTGATAATCCCTGTGAATTTAATAGGTGTTGTGCAGCAGTGTGTTCAGTTTGTTTTGCTTTAGTTATATTTAAAACCTAATGTGCGTGTGTTGCTTAATGTTACATAACATAAAATATGTGCGTTAAAATGTTGGTGCACGAATACTTTTTGTACCCACTCTATTTTATGCACGCCTCTATAAGGCCTGGACTGTGGTTGCAAACAGCTCTCGTTGCACTATTCCGATCGAAGAGTAACGATAAATTTCGTTGACCAGCCACATTTTAGTGAGTGCTATGACGAAGTACATTGCGATCAAATGCAGAATTTGCTGTGATAACGGTCGCATATAACCGTTTCTCTTCCGTTATTGATGACGTAATTTCCTTCAGTGTGATTACGGATGTCGGTTTGCTGTTTTACTGAATCGCCTATCATCCAAAAGCACTTGAGCTGTTGCAAGCCTACCAAAAAATAGCTAACTAAAATAATTAAAAAATCCGGGAATGTATAATGTTTTTTCTTGGGCGCAAAAAAATGCATTGCTGTTCTGCTTTTCGTTTTGCAGTCCATTAGATTTAGCTGCCCAAATAAATGAACAGTATTGCACTTGGACAACTGGACACTAGACATAACCGAATACTAATATATATATAAGTTACATAGGCCTAATGTAATTATAAACATTTGAAAATACTTAATAAAGAAAACTGGTGAGCGAAAAAATACATCTGTAACCACGAGTTATTTCATTCCACTTAACAATAGTACGTGCACCCGTGGAAAACAAATGTTATAAAACAATGCCACAATTTACTTACTTTTTAAACCTTAATTAATTGTTTGATTAATAATGTTTTGAGTAATTGGAGGAAAGTTAATTCGTTCGGAATAAAATTCAAATTTCATTTAGCATAAAAATACATTTTACAGACCCCGATGTTTTCATATATAAAAACTAAATATAATGTTTTGCGTAGGCCTATGTTACTCGTCTGTCCACCATATTTACTATTTATGTCGTGAATATAAAAAGGAAACGTGACGTAATTACAATTCCATGGGAGTGATGAGCATGCGTTACTTAAATAACAGTTCGATAAGTCCATAAACGTAAATCTTCCCTTCATCGCATTTTGTCCGTAATCCGTTCCTTAAGGCCTGGTGCGAGAGTCGGTATACCAGCCGCTATGCAAAAAAAAGCATGGAAGATTCCTATTACAGGACATCATTAGACACTCTTGGCGGTTGCGCAGATAAGCGCATGGTTCATAATATATACGTACTATATTCCTAGAACTGTTGTTTGTTGATCTATAAAAAATTAGCACATATTCATTATTCTTTGTTACCGTTGGCCGTTAGAACTGTTTAATGATTTACTGATTTATTTTTAATACCTGAAAATTATTACGTAAATTTACGACAGTATTTTTTTTTTTTTAAGTATTTACGTAATTTTGAACATTTCGCATAATGCAGCGGTGATGAGGTAATTGTTTCACCTGCCAGTGTCGTCGTCCTTATTGCTCCCTTGCTTCTCTGCTTCAGACGCGGGAAATAGTTCAAGGAAGGTTTGGCGAACAGAAACGAGGGAGTTGTACAATTCGGCTGCGAAATGCTGCCTCGGTGGAGTCGCAAGAATTGCTATTAGATTCGTTTGTGCCCTTTAACGCTTACCACAAATGCGGGAGCACAAAGAATCGTGCTGTGATGTCTGTTAAGACTGTTTTACTTTTTTTACTTCTGAAAAATTTAAATTTTTAATTCTTAGGGAAAAAAGTGTATTTAAACCACGATATACGTAAAAGTGTACGTAGGTATGTAGGGCTGGGTTTGACATTTCGTCAACAGCGAGGTCATTAAGGCTGCCGCCTACCTGGCCCTTGAAATGCGTTGCAGAGTGTTTGAAATATCCTGTTTTTCTACTAAACTATTAACCGTGCGTCCAGTGGGCTGATCTACGAAAAGAATACACACATCAGACGAAGGTTGTCGAGGCTTTCAAGACTTCACGCAGATTAGCAACACCGTTCCAGAGCCGTAATGATTAAATATATAATTTAGTATTTTCGTATATTTGTATTGTAACTTTATACATTTCAA
This sequence comes from Clitarchus hookeri, assembly GCA_002778355.1. Lineage (NCBI taxonomy): Eukaryota > Metazoa > Arthropoda > Insecta > Phasmatodea > Phasmatidae > Clitarchus > Clitarchus hookeri. The sequence continues at coordinate 57,402 of NQII01003111.1, read as the reverse complement.
TATTTCGATTTTATTTATAACTAAAATATTTTATTAATTATGAAAAATGATGTGATCGTGGGAAGGCTTTCCTGATAGTTACCATCTGATGACTGTATGCGGTAACTACGTGTTAGAATAAATATAGGCATTGAGTCCGCTTTATTAACTTGAACAAATCACATCATACAAATAAATACGATAAGTAAAATATATAAATATGATATTTGCAGTGCGACTAGCAACTTTCGGCTTGGACATCGTTGACCTAACCTTTCCTCCAAGTTTGTGCCAAAGTTGGAAAAATAAAATTGGCTGGCTATCAAGACGACACTCGGGCCTATGGTTGCCCAACGTCATGTTATTAGCGGGACGCCAAACAATTTCCTCCCATAAAAAAAAACTAACAATTTTCCACAGTCGCAATGTACTGGAAAGTCGTATATAACATATGTAACGCCAGACAATGATCCACATTCCGTCGTCTTTTTTTAGTGGTGTCTTAGAATCATTTCACCCATTAGTCACAATTTGCATACATTTTTCTTCTGTTAATATAATTTCTTTATTGCCATTTTAGCAAAGACAACTCTTCACTTAAATTTACATTATGAACATCTGCTGCTCACCGGGCGTTGAATTATCAGTCCGATGTGCACTGCAGTATTATATTCAGTTTTCGTGCTGTGAAAGAAGTAATTTTAAATTATGCTACCGTTACCGTTCAATGCATTATTTCATTTTTTTTAAATATTAGCTTAATATTTTAGGTTCTATCTACTTTTAAATTGTAAATAACAGTCGTCTCATGCTTTTTCCTTCCCAATTCACATGTTACATAGATTAAATTTTCCCAACTGGGCAACACAACTTTATGGGATACTTGTGTTACTAACAACTAATAAATAATAATGTTATTTTATACACATTTTAAATGCGATGGATAATTAATGTTTTCATTCCCCTACACACACACAATGCCAAAAAGCATAATTATACATGATGCGAGAGGGGCGTATCTGAGTTCGTGAGGGTGCAGGCCTTAATAAAAATAAGATAACTAAATGTCATTATTAATTTCTTCGCACCTCTATTATTTACAACATTAAAATATCTATCTCCACTATTACGCTTATTATTCTCAGTGAGCTCATTATTTAATCTCTATCTCAATTATTATTAAAGTCCTTCTCAAAGTCTCTATCGGTTACAGTCACTTAATTCACACTCATTATTTACACATATTCGATCTGTCTACTTATACCATTCTAAATGTATTACCATCACTCATCCAGTTCAGTAGACCTGCCCATCTATCGAGACTTGTGCAACCCTGCACTGAAAAAACAGTTTAGTGGAGACCGATAAAATTTTGTTGGCGACCACAAAATTCTTTTTTCAATGTAGACATGACAAAAGATCTTGTGGTGCCAACAACATTTTTTTTTGTCATTCCAGTATTTAGTGGAAACTACAAAATGACGTTTGTGGTCACCCATAAATTCAGTGTGTTTGTATGCAATAAAGTGCGAAAAGATTACGACGATAATGGCGATACTTGTGGGTGAGGTCCACTAAAGAGTTTTGTGGGCTGTGGGCTTTTGCAGGCAGGTATGTTCTAACAACAATTAAAAACTACATTCAAAGTCGTCATGAGTGGGACTTGAATCTTGGACCTCTCAGCTGCGAGCTCAGCGTGTTACCATTACGCTACCTTCCTAGATGTTGGAGATCTGCCTTGAGCAATTTATATAACGGAAATGTAATAAGTGGCACACACGACATCGCTCGCACACTTCACCTCGTGGAAAGATAATTATCTGGAATCATTTACGTGTAGCATTTGCTTACTTGGAATAAAGGAATGATATAATACGTTCATAAATACTTAAGAATATCTCTCATGAATAAGTTCGTAACCTGACGCAAAGGACCGTGTACAGACAAATATGGCGTCGTTGCCAGACAGAAGGTGGCCACTTCGAATATGCCGGAGCGCATGCGCAGAATATAACGGATGCAGGATTTCATTCGCAGCAAAATATTTTACTTTGGATAACATGAATACAGTATTCATGTTATCCAACTAAATATTTTGGTGCAGCCAATAAACGTTTTTTCAATAAACAAATATGTTCATGAACTCTAAATAGCTTTAGTGCTAGTCAATCTACCTGTTATTGGTAGAGACCTGAAAAATTCGCGAGTTCAATGACCTACAGGCTACACTCTATAGTCTTATGTACAGATATGCCAATATCAACTGCACATTGGTTGTCTGCCATCACAGCGGAAGGCGAAGATTGGGCCATCCTTCTCCAGGAGGTGTAAAACACCGCGTGGGACAATGGTTGACATTTTATTAACACACGTGTTTTAATTTCTAGCTTGTATCGAAATGAATCNAGAACTGTTTAATGATTTACTGATTTATTTTTAATACCTGAAAATTATTACGTAAATTTACGACAGTATTTTTTTTAAGTATTTACGTAATTTTGAACATTTCGCATAANATTTTTTTTTTTAAGTATTTACGTAATTTTGAACATTTCGCATAATGCAGCGGTGATGAGGTAATTGTTTCACCTGCCAGTGTCGTCGTCCTTATTGCTCCCTTGCTTCTCTGCTTCAGACGCGGGAAATAGTTCAAGGAAGGTTTGGCGAACAGAAACGAGGGAGTTGTACAATTCGGCTGCGAAATGCTGCCTCGGTGGAGTCGCAAGAATTGCTATTAGATTCGTTTGTGCCCTTTAACGCTTACCACAAATGCGGGAGCACAAAGAATCGTGCTGTGATGTCTGTTAAGACTGTTTTACTTTTTTTACTTCTGAAAAATTTAAATTTTTAATTCTTAGGGAAAAAAGTGTATTTAAACCACGATATACGTAAAAGTGTACGTAGGTATGTAGGGCTGGGTTTGACATTTCGCCAACAGCGAGGTCATTAAGGCTGCCGCCTACCTGGCCCTTGAAATGCGTTGCAGAGTGTTTGAAATATCCTGTTTTTCTACGAAACTATTAACCGTGCGTCCAGTGGGCTGATCTACGAAAAGAATACACACATCAGACGAAGGTTGTCGAGGCTTTCAAGACTTCACGCAGATTAGCAACACCGTTCCAGAGCCGTAATGATTAAATATATAATTTAGTATTTTCGTATATTTGTATTGTAACTTTATACATTTCAATATTTCGATTTTATTTATAACTAAAATATTTTATTAATTATGAAAAATGATGTGATCGTGGGAAGGCTTTCCTGATAGTTACCATCTGATGACTGTATGCGGTAACTACGTGTTAGAATAAATATAGGCATTGAGTCCGCTTTATTAACTTGAAGAAATCACACCATACAAATAAATACGATAAGTAAAATATATAAATATGATATTTGCAGTGCGACTAGTAACTTTCGGTTTGGACATCGTTGACCTAACCTTTCCTCCAAGTTTGTGCCAAAGTTGGAAAAATAAAATTGGCTGGCTATCAAGACGACACTCGGGCCTATGGTTGCCCAACGTCATGTTATTAGCGGGACGCCAAACAATTTCCTCCCATAAAAAAAAACTAACAATTTTCCACAGTCGCAATGTACTGGAAAGTCGTATATAACATATGTAACGCCAGACAATGATCCACATTCCGTCGTCTTTTTTTAGTGGTGTCTTAGAATCATTTCACCCATTAGTCACAATTTGCATACATTTTTCTTCTGTTAATATAATTTCTTTATTGCCATTTTAGCAAAGACAACTCTTCACTTAAATTTACATTATGAACATCTGCTGCTCACCGGGCGTTGAATTATCAGTCCGATGTGCACTGCAGTAATATATTCAGTTTTCGTGCTGTGAAAGAAGTAATTTTAAATTATGCTACCGTTAACGTTCAATGCATTATTTCATTTTTTTTAAATATTAGCTTAATATTTTAGGTTCTATCTACTTTTAAATTGTAATTAACAGTCGTCTCATGCTTTTTCCTTCCCAATTCACATGTTACATAGATTAAATTTTCCCAACTGGGCAACACAACTTTATGGGATACTTGTGTTACTAACAACTAATAAATAATAATGTTATTTTATACACATTTTAAATGCGATGGATAATTAATGTTTTCATTCCCCTACACACACACAATGCCAAAAAGCATAATTATACATGATGCGAGAGGGGCGTATCTGAGTTCGTGAGGGTGCAGGCCTTAATAAAAATAAGATAACTAAATGTCATTATTAATTTCTTCGCACCTCTATTATTTACAACATTAAAATATCTATCTCCACTATTACGCTTATTATTCTCAGTGAGCTCATTATTTAATCTCTATCTCAATTATAATTAAAGTCCTTCTCAAAGTCTCTATCGGTTACAGTCACTTAATTCACACTCATTATTTACACATATTCGATCTGTCTACTTATACCATTCTAAATGTATTACCATCACTCATCCAGTTCAGTAGACCTGCCCATCTATCGAGACTTGTGCAACCCTGCACTGAAAAAACAGTTTAGTGGAGACCGATAAAATTTTGTTGGCGACCACAAAATTCTTTTTTCAATGTAGACATGACAAAAGATCTTGTGGTGCCAACAACATTTTTTTGTCATTCCAGTATTTAGTGGAAACTACAAAATGACGTTTGTGGTCACCCATAAATTCAGTGTGTTTGTATGCAATAAAGTGCGAAAAAATTACGACGATAATGGCGATACTTGTGGGTGAGGTCCACTAAAGAGTTTTGCGGGTTGTGGGCTTTTGCAGGCAGGTATGTTCTAACAACAATTAAAAACTACATTCAAAGTCTTCATGAGTGGGACTTGAATCTTGGACCTCTCAGCTGCGAGCTCAGCGTGTTACCATTACGCTACCTTCCTAGATGTTGGAGATCTGCCTTGAGCAATTTATATAACGGAAATGTAATAAGTGGCACACACGACATCGCTCGCACACTTCACCTCGTGGAAAGATAATTATCTGGAATCATTTACGTGTAGCATTTGCTTACTTGGAATAAAGGAATGATATAATACGTTCATAAATACTTAAGAATATCTCTCATGAATAAGTTCGTAACCTGACGCAAAGGACCGTGCACAGACAAATATGGCGTCGTTGCCAGACAGAAGGTGGCCACTTCGAATATGCCGGAGCGCATGCGCAGAATATAACGGATGCAGGATTTCATTCGCAGCAAAATATTTTACTTTGGATAACATGAATACAGTATTCATGTTATCCAACTAAATATTTTGGTGCAGCCAATAAACGTTTTTTCAATAAACAAATATGTTCATGAACTCTAAATAGCTTTAGTGCTAGTCAATCTACCTGTTATTGGTAGAGACCTGAAAAATTCGTGAGTTCAATGACCTACAGGCTACACTCTATAGTCTTATGTACAGATATGCCAATATCAACTGCACATTGGTTGTCTGCCATCACAGCGGAAGGCGAAGATTGGGCCATCCTTCTCCAGGAGGTGTCAAACACCGCGTGGGACAATGGTTGACATTTTATTAACACACGTGTTTTAATTTCTAGCTTGTATCGAAATGAATCNAATTTCTAGCTTGTCTCGAAATGAATCCGCGAATTTTTCAGGTATCTAGTTATTGGGCACCACTATCTGTTTTTTTACCAACAACAAAATTTATCCTTCAAAAGCAGCAACCAAACAGTTTTTGTAGTCAATAACAGATTTTATTNTTTTTTTACCAACAACAAAATTTATCCTTCAAAAGCAGCAACCAAACAGTTTTTGTAGTCAATAACAGATTTTATTTTTTCACTGTGACCTTCAGTTGACTGAAACTCTGAGGTTATCTACGAAATAATGTTCTGGTCAATGGCCTAGCCTCTCCTAGCGCGACTCGGGGTGAGGATTTATTATATTTATAACTTTGCTTACATGGTATCGGCCCAAAATAACAGTAAAAACTTATTACTAATGTTTGGGTTTCCAACATAGTCCAAATATGTGACCAGTTTAACTTGTTTAAAATAAAAAAGATTTTGCACCAGGATATATTACACACGTTAGAAAGTGCATAGTTTTAATTCGAAACTACTGTTATCTACTGCGCATATAAAATGTTTCTTGAACAACATTGGCCGAACATAAAAACATATAGGCCTAGTAATTACCAACATTAAGATAATCAGTTTTTAACCAAAAATCAGCCAGATATTTTAAATTTAAAAAATATTGCAATTGCAATATTTTTGGGTGTTTGATGACCTAATTGAGTTATCTACATGCGTTGCTTATTTGTATTATTTATATTTTGTGGCAAAAATTTTTTTTTACATATTCCTTGAAGCTAACGTTATATTGTAATCAAACCAGCCAACTATTTCAACAAAATAAAATGCCACACGCTGGGCCCACGTATGTTGCTACTAGAAATGAGACTGAATGTAGCAAAGAACTCGAGAGTCAGTAAAAATNCCACACGCTGGGCCCACGTATGTTGCTACTAGAAATGAGACTGAATGTAGCAAAGAACTCGAGAGTCAGTAAAAATGACAGAAATTATAATCTCGCGTGGAAGACAAATGCTAAGAAAAAATATCAATGCCCACAAAAACTATTTCTGGGTAAATTTAAATTGAATCTCTAAACTTTCATTTTTTCACTTGGTTTTAATATTTTATACCTACCTGCAGTAATCCCTGGCTATAAGTTGTATACAAGAATTAAACTTAAGTTTTAATTAATCTTCCGATAAATTAAGAACTTCAAAGGAAGAATATGAAGTAAAACGCGTACTATTGAAGTGAAAAAAGAAAATATACTTTATTGAAATGTAATATTTTCCTTGGATGTTACTTAAATATACCATTGCTAAGGGAAATGTAACATTTCTCTGAATAATGTGTTAATCTAGGTTCCATTTTTAGGCAAACGTGAAACTGATAATTTTTTTTTAATCATAGGTATGTCACCTTATAGTAGGTATATAAAGTTACAGTATCGAGAGTGCAGTAAAATTATCCTGGAAACATTGTCATTTATGGATGTTCGTGTATCTTAGCATAATTAACGTAACACCGTTTATTTTCAAAATTTGTTAACACCACAAAATTAGCTGAAATGATGTTACATGTAGGGTTACATTTAAACTGTAAATTAACAAAAAATTATCAAAACAGTCACCACTAGTCGTTTTAAAATACCCGAACTCGAGTATTTTCGCAGAGGCACTTTTTACAAGCGTAACTTAATAATTAAAACCAACTGAAAACAAAACCTAAATAAAAACAATTGTACCCTATATTTATAAAGCACCAATTCCTGAAAGTAAAAATTACCCGCAAATATTCGATGTTTACGCTTTCCTTTCAAACCCTCTAACAAGCAATTTTATCAATACACGGTCTTGGTTCACGTTTCACATCCTCCACGTACCGTAGTACGTACGTAAAAATGTTAAACACTGTTGATAAATTAGATAATTTTGTTTGTTTTCAGCAATGGGAAATACTGGCATTTGTAGACCAATTTTATTGGTATTATGATATAATGAACATGACGTAATGTATTTCTTTCCTTTAAAAATAAATGTTTCTTTAGTTTTTAATTTGTTCTGCCTTACAAAAAATCACGTAAGGCAGCAGTTGCAATATACATACCTATTACTGTACAGTAGATATGCCGACAGGTACTATAGATAGGGAGATTTTTAGTATTATATTTTCAGAAATTTAATAGATTTTTTTTTTCCTTTTCACGGCTGTTATCAAGATATTGTACATGATTTTGTATTTACACATTCCGAATTGTTTATNTTTTTTCCTTTTCACGGCTGTTATCAAGATATTGTACATGATTTTGTATTTACACATTCCGAATTGTTTATAAAAATGTACTAACATACTGTAACAACCTTGTACACATTGCATTTGCAATACTCTCCCTTTTAAGCAAGCCTCTCNTAAAAATGTACTAACATACTGTAACAACCTTGTACACATTGCATTTGCAATACTCTCCCTTTTAAGCAAGCCTCTCGTTCTGCGGAATTATTTAGTAAAATAAATATGTGCACATTTATTTATCATCTGATAAATCTCCATTGACATTCATCTTTATTTTCCTGGAATTGTTTATTTCAAGGACTGGTACTTCAGACTCCCGTCTCCTTTCACATACCCGCTTTGGCATGATAATAGTAATATTGAGGCCATAATTAACATTTTCTCTAAAATGTAATATTCCATTCTTTCTCCTTTACCGTTCATACGTGAAATCTGCCAGTACGTTTAAGGGTTAGCATTGGATACCATCTACAAAATAAAGTGATTCCTTACTACAGCAATATGGGCAAGGCCGTGAGTGTAATTAAACTCAAGTAAAAACCTCATGATTTTTCAGCGCGTTATATGAAACATTGCTACGTCGGCAATGATCATAAACGCACGGAGTAACCAATTTAACTTCTTATTTATCGTGATTTCACATTTTTTTGCCGTCCTTGAAATAACTTTCCTAGGACTCCGATCTTTAATATTGTTGCATTTCGCTAATGGCATCTTAAAAAAATCACTCAGTTATGAATTTGACTGGGATATATGCCAAAGAATAATGTACTTTTAAATGTCGATCAGTATTTTAGACAGAATAATAAAAAGGTACTTCTCAGTGTTTCTTTTGCAGAGAGACCAGTTAATTTCACAGACAGTTTTAAAGTCTTTAAATAATTTGTCGGGTGGCGTTCAAATTCGTTGCTGGTTTTCATCGTAGTGTGGAATATTGATCAGCTTGTGAATTAATTTCTGCATTTCGTAAGCTGATTTTGTAGCAGAAATAAAGCTTCGGCGTTTGACGGTCACGTAATGTTAGCGAAAATTATTTCCGTAGGGCAGTAATACGATTTATTTACGATCACTTCTTTTAGTGCAATTAACTTAATATCGTTGTGCAGTAAATTATAAGCTTACTCAGTGTATTACTTGATTTAGATTGCCGGAAACAATTATGGTTGTATTAAACTGATGTAATGCGTATCCCTCAGGGGTAAAGTTTTTGACGCAACTGGTTTAGCAGCTGATTGGAACTTGAGTGTTCTGTATGGCAAGTTTTTCTGAGGCGATAATATACTCGGGAGTCAAGTTACACGTTCAGGTCATCTGCGAAGTGAACTGTACGAAAATTTGCGATTGAAAAAACTGTATATTTGCTGCTATCTCGTAGAATTTCTTAGCATTCATTACAGCTAGGGCTTTTATTTTCTCTAGAACCGTAATTGGGAAATTTGTCAGCATTTCAGACCGAGAAGAGTAAAGAGATATGGAACACACTTAACAGCCAGGTCTTTAGCCTCCGTGGTGGAAGGGGGAAAATGAAATGGGATGGAGATGGTAGAGCGAAGGAATTCAGCATTAAAAATCAAAGCTAGATATGAGATAGAGGNGGAAAATGAAATGGGATGGAGATGGTAGAGCGAAGGAATTCAGCATTAAAAATCAAAGCTAGATATGAGATAGAGGACTATCAAACAAAATTTTTTGAAGTTCGTACGGCCTCAGTTATGTGCATGTTTAATCATTTTTCATGTGGGACTGAAATTATACAAACAATGAAGGAACCTTTTATCATNCCTCAGTTATGTGCATGTTTAATCATTTTTCATGTGGGACTGAAATTATACAAACAATGAAGGAACCTTTTATCATTGTTACAGATATGAAACTAATTAGATGAGAAAAATAAGTTGGATTTCGAAATAACTGTTAAGATGTTCCCTGTACCTTAGCAAGATTGGTTTTTAAAAATTGAATGTGGAAATTAAGTTATGGTGTAGTATACTTAAATTCTAGAAGGAAAGAGTACTTCCCTACTACTAGTGTGCAACAAATGCCCCACAACTTTTTACAAGTAAGACACAGAATTACATTCTTCCCCTCATGCTGTGTACATGTGTGAATACTTTAGTGGAGACCTGTNTTTTACAAGTAAGACACAGAATTACATTCTTCCCCTCATGCTGTGTACATGTGTGAATACTTTAGTGGAGACCTGTACGCTAATAATTATGGATTGTGAGGCAAATTTTGAATCAATTAAAGCAATTCCGTACACAAATCTTGCATATTTCTGTATACTCTCAGGCACAGCAGTTTTCTTAAAGCCGTTTATGGTTGTGGCGAAGTTATTCAGAACACTGTTTTAGTGATAAGCAAAGTGCCCATAAACATTGTACTCCCGACTTTTCTGAAGTTTGTGTAATTTTCGTACAAAAATATATTGCGATAACGTTGTATCGTTTTGTTTTTAAAACGTCTTTTTTTCTTTCAAACTCGTCGCAGTGCGCCAGGTGGGCTGTTTGATGAAACCTGTTTTCGTTATTAATTTTGTACTTTCCCGCAGTCCTTCTATACTCTCTAAACCTGAATTGACGGAATTGGAACCAGTGCATGGGAAAAAAAAATGCAAGGATCTGATTTCACACGTCAGCCAGCGATTTATAATGATTTAACGCGACTTTCACTGCTGTTATGTATTTCATTATTGATCAATTTCACACATTAGAATATCAAGAGATACAACACTAGTAAACATACAGGAAATCTTAAGTAATTCATTCCACTTATTCATTCAAGTTTAGTGGATATGCAAAAAATTACAGGGTAAATATAATTTCGGACGTAAAGACATTTATTATATACAAAGTAGATACTTGTATATATGGCGATATGAAAGGATGCTAAAGGGCTCAGAAAATTAATGTTCTGAACGCAGTTATAAATTTATATGTTTCAGTTACTCGCTAAGATATGCTAACAAGGTTACATGCGCATTGCTCGTCACCGTGTGTGAAACGGAAATTAAAAACAAAATTAGGTAAATGTTATATATATATATATATATATACACACATTCAGGCGACAAAAGTCATTATATATATAGTGGAAACGTTATCAAAGAGTGCTGGTAAAAGTATAACACATAAAACAATATGCGAATTGTCTCTCCTGAAGAAATCTAGTATATTGGCAAGCAAGTAAATATACTGTATTCTTTCCTTGTTTTTCACGTTGACGTACATTTTCTGTGCGATACTACAGAAGGAATTTACACTCAGATGATGGAATTTTTCAGGCGTTTTAGTGCTATCTTCATGTACGAGCAGCGGTGGATGTCAGCTTGCAGGTCAGCTTCTTGCTGCAGTGATCCGGTTTCGAAACTTGGAGGATTCCAAGTGGGACAGACTGCTGTTCTGCCAATAGCACTCTCAAAACAAACGTGGATATAATTCGAGGTTCTGCGAGAAAGTACTACACTACCTCTGACCTGGTTTTAATGCAACTAAAATTTACTGGAATTAGTCCAAGTATTTTATTTGTATAAAAGTATAGTCCCGTTGAAAAAATTCAAACGTTAAAAACACGTTCACCCCATTGACCACGTGGTCTTGATATCTGTGTTGGTGAAGGGTGAGTCAAAGTTGAGGACACGTGAGCAGAAGATAAACGTCGGTCTACATCGTCTGTAGTCTGTGGGTAAGACAGCAGGTTACACCAAGCGTCTACTCCCGTCATCCATGCCGGCACCGCCCTGAAGGTGAGAACGAGCAGGTGTCTTTTTTTATGTACTTAATTTACGACGTCCGACACTCGCAAATTCACACATTTGCATGGAGTCTGTCTTGACTGCTGGCACCAATCAAGTTTAGAACGTAAGATAACTTTAAAGATAATTTTTAGTGTACAACAACGTGCTCAGTCCACAGACGGTTCCACAGCTGAAATTCACTAATGACGTCCACCCGCCTATTGCGTATGTTGAAGCTAGGATTGATCCGTCGAGGTTAGGAAGTGAGGGTGGATATGACACTGACATTACGCCCATCGTCTGAAACGGCCAACCACTTCACATAGGCGCCCAGTCGGCCATATGAATTTCCAGAAATTCCTCGTGGCCTCGTCTTGCAGTACACACAATCGCTGTTTCATATCAAGACCAAGAAACGAAGCTATTATAAACTTTCTCGACCTCTTTTTTTTCAACTTGTTTCCCCTTGCCCGACAGAGCTGAACATACGTATGTGCCTACCACATATCCCCGAGAGGAAGGATGAGGAAAGAGGGGAAGGGGTGTGTGTGCTGTCCTAGAAAGGAAACAAGCTATGTCGTGTATAGTTACTTGGCCACGTCCAAACCGGGCAATACAAATTTTGGGGCGTATAACGCTGTACCAGATTACGCAAAAGCTTGCGCAAGGTCTGCCTATTAGATGTCATACCAGTTACTATGGCAACAGTTATGGATAGAGACCCGCAAAATACGCGTTATAATTAGAGACCCGGAAATTTCGTGGATACATTCAGCAACAAGCTAGACTCCAAAATCTTTTATGTACTCGGGGCTCAGTTAGTTGTTTATTGGCTGTTGCTCCAGTTTAACACCAGACCACGTAACACAGGATTCGGCCGTTTTTTTCTTACAGGTAAGTTTTTGGCTCAAATTCTTCCAGGGCGTGGCATACAAACAGCGATCCAATTGGAAAGTAAGTCAAATGTACACGTGTTTGAAGTTTAACTTGTCCTCAAATGAACTCGTGACATTTCTGGGTCTCTAGTTATATTTTAGCGGTAGATTGAATTCCAAGTTACTGTGTATTTGACCAACTTCTACCATAGGCTGGTAGTATGTCTGGCACTCCTCGTGGGAATCTTGAACCAATAATCTATCTTCAGTGGCGGACTGGTCAATCTTCTTTGATGATATAAAACAGGTAGGTGACTCCACTTTAAGATTACCGGCCAGTGAAACCACGGACTGTGCTCACTTATGTACAAGGCAGTGGAGTCTATCCTGTCACCGAAAGTCTACGCGAATTTTGCAGGTCTCTAGTTATGGAATTTGCTACTGCTTTTGTACCTCGTAGATCACATTGCAGCCTCAGAACGCTCCCCGTCGTTACTACTTGAAACGAATTGATGGATAAGCTGAAAAAGGATGNAGATCACATTGCAGCCTCAGAACGCTCCCCGTCGTTACTACTTGAAACGAATTGATGGATAAGCTGAAAAAGGATGTCTTTATCTTGAATATCCAATCGTGGGATTTTAAGGTATTCAAATGGTTTAAAAATATGACAAACTTACAGTTACTGTTGGAATATTACCAAAGATATGAAACATTACTCACGCACTGGACATTTTATACGAATGAGTTGTTAAATAGCAATATATCTACCATTTTTAAATGTACAGAACCATCGATGGTATTGCAGTATATTGGCAGAGTACTAGTTGAAGAAATGAGTATCGATATTGGGCGTAAGTTCGAAACTATGTAGCATATATTTTTTTTTTTGCTAATGAATACGGATCGCGATATTACGTTAATAAATAACTACGTTGGGCGAAATGTTTGAAATTATGTACTTGAAAACTTAAAAAAATATTTTGGCAACTTTACACTATAATTTTTAAATACTACAATACATCTCTGAGCACTTGTTCTAACGGATAACAGCGAATGAAGCAATACTAAGATGTGCCAGTTTTTCTAATAGGCCTGCACAATTTACTGACTAGCAGTTCTAAGACTGTGGTCCGTATTTACAATGAACCATGTGCTTATCTGCACATCTGCCGAGTATGTCTAAATATTGTACTCCAGCTGGTGTCGTAATCGGAATATTCCATGGCGGCTCGGGTAACGACTGATTTACCTACCGGCTCGTGCGCCTGTCCTTTTAGAAGCGTGTACTGCAGCAATGTAATAAAGCTGTTACAGAACAGACCGCAAAGCTACCTTGTGTCAAGCCATGAAATCATCTCCAAAAACACGTACAAGTTTGTAATGGTTTCACTACTTCTATAGTAACATATCAAGGGTTATCGCCCTTGCTTTGCCTGCATGNATGAAATCATCTCCAAAAACACGTACAAGTTTGTAATGGTTTCACTATTTCTATAGTAACATATCAAGGGTTATCGCCCTTGCTTTGCCTGCATGCATGAGCGCACGGTTAGTTGCTCGTTCGNCTTCTATAGTAACATATCAAGGGTTATCGCCCTTGCTTTGCCTGCATGCATGAGCGCACGGTTAGTTGCTCGTTCGGCATATTGACTCTGCCATTATTTCCGGCTTCGGCAGTTCCGCCTGCTGGAATTTTACGTGTCGAGAGTGCTAAGGCGAATATTGCACGCACATCAAAAGCCTCATCGCCTTTACACGCAAAACACTGAACTGGCGCGCTCTCTTTACGTTGTCAGCTCGCCATTACGAGATTTTCACCTTTGATCCTGTCATATTTATGACGTAATTATGTAGTTAAAGGTGTTATGCGTGTCCTTGCGCTGATTAAGTATTCCGTAGTGAAATGTTTATATCTGAGAAGGATTGAGAAAACATGTTTCAGCTGTTAAAAATTTACACATTAGTGGTGGGAAGAGAACAGGGAAACTAGCATCAGGGTGGGAAAAGATTCTTAATGAAGTACCATCCGTTCCATTTTGGATCTTTTGTTTCATCGTAGCTTTCTTTTCAGGACAAGTATCTGAAAACGAGGGCTGTCAGGTCATAAGGCATATCTTGACCGAATAGTCCACAATATTTTGTCCATGTTGTTTTTGTTACATCTGCAACCGTAATCATGATTAACTCATTATTTATTCTTTTTTAAGTCTCACATGAGAAAATACAGGCTGAAATCAAGTACATTCTGGTTTCAGGAACTCTGTAGAGTAGTTCGGCATGTAACGATAAGGTTTNAAAATACAGGCTGAAATCAAGTACATTCTGGTTTCAGGAACTCTGTAGAGTAGTTCGGCATGTAACGATAAGGTTTGAATTTTAATATAAAGTCTTAACGGAAAGTTATAGAGAGATATAAATGAAGACAAGATGGTAAGGCTACCATCAACTTAAGTGCTATTCGTAGGCAGGCGTCACTTAGAAATGTACAACAGTTCTATGAGAGAGCTACGCGACTGAGGTTCATCACATCGTTTGGCGGCCTAGCCGGGCGGCTGCCAGTGCCTCGTTTATTTTCCGGCTGACCTCATTCCGTTGCTTGTTGTCCGCATGTTGAATTATTTGTAAATTACTTGGTCTGCGCGCGGTCCTTTATGGGCCTGCGGTAGCTCCTCGGGCATGACGCTCCGCAAACGGAACAGGAATATAAAATACGCACAACCCCGAAGCAAGCGTCGCACATTTTTTAGCATACTGTCCTCCGAAAAAAGAAAGATTTATGAGATCGCCTTCATGTGTGTCTACATCTATGTACGTCTGCACGTGCCTATCTCCCCTTTACCTCCCTCCTACATCCTCAATGGTAAAAATCTTAGCTTTAATAAAGTACCAATGGGGTAATTATGATTTACGAACAAATAAAAGACAAAATCCGCTTTAGCTCAACTGCACTTCAAAACAGATGAAGTTTTTTTCTTTCGAAATAAGCTGCATTTAAATCATTTGTTTCAGCTGTGAGCCTAACCAAATTCTATACACAATTTGGTCACTGTAACATTAATTGACCATTAATCATTTTAGAAAATATGAATTATAAAAAGTTTGATAAAGTGTTGTTATTCTATAAAATAATAATATAAAACCATTTATTGCTGTTTGATTTATCACGTAATGACGATGATTATTCTGGTTTTATCCATTGCAAAAATATTTTATAATCAAGACTTTTTACAATATCTGAAAATAAAACTGAACCTTTCTTTATGTTGGTGGGCAAAATCCAGCGATTAAATTAAAAACGGAATAATAGTACTTACAAAAAGCCGCTGTACAGTAAAAATTTGTATTTCTAAAAACGAGTTTCCATTTCTTACAACACCAAAACTAAAAAGCGAATGCCATTGCTAAGATCACTAGGGATTATTCTGGCACCAGAAGTTTCCAGGTTCAAATCCCGAGTAAGCTGTAGATATTTGTGCTGTTTTTGAAATGTAAGGTTAGGTTTGGCTATAATGCATGCTCCCTCCTCCGATTAGCATTCCGACATAAGACGGGAGTCTCAGTAAATACACTCAATTAAAGACATACGCCAAGATTGTATTTTAAAGATCGCAATATTATAGCGAGAAATGTGAATCTTGTTAACAATTGGTTGAACAAATCCTATAGTTTTAGCCACACCATACTTTAGTACTATTACTTTTGAAATAACTGTTAGAAAATAAACGCTCAATGCGAAGTACACTGTTGAATACTGAGCTACCGAGCACCACAATAAAACTACAGTACTAAAATAATGGTGCAGTGTGGAACAGCTGATTAGTAGAGACACGGAAATTTCGCGAATTCATACGAGGAAATGTTGAACTTAAACAAAATGTACATTTGTGTTACTGATTCTATTGGAGAACAACAGTTTGTTAGAAACTCTCCGGACAAAGTTCGCCTAGTAACGAAACTTCAAGGAAAACTAGCACCGAATCCTGTACTACTTGGTCTTGTGTTAACACATTCAGACCCAGTGTACAAAATTGCGTACATTACGCAAGTGCAGGTATTTTTTGGTCTGTACTGCAAACTGTGGAGCTCAGTGACCAATGATTTTATATGTGGGTAAATGACTCAATAACACTCTTACAGGTCTAGGTCATAATTGNTTTTATATGTGGGTAAATGACTCAATAACACTCTTACAGGTCTAGGTCATAATTGGTTCGTATAACTGTGGCCGAACATGCGGCCTGAAGCTCATTGACTATAACAACGAAACAAGTGTCGTGCCAACTCAAGTACAGCACGCGTCATAGAATTTTTTGTTTTTGCAATACCCGAAACCGTAAATTAAAGTGGTTCTGAAAATCTTAAACTGGAGCAACAGCCAATGAACTACTAACTAAGTCTCGAATGCACTAAGGATTGCGGAATCTCGCTTGTTTTCCGATGAATCCGCGAAATTTCCGNAACTACTAACTAAGTCTCGAATGCACTAAGGATTGCGGAATCTCGCTTGTTTTCCGATGAATCCGCGAAATTTCCGGCTCTCTGCTAATTAGGTACATAAATAAAGTGACAGATGTCAGTACTTTCCCAAGCTCGACTTGCTTCGTTGGAGTACACACCAGTGAGTGTCGCACTAAAATATTGGCAGGTGCGTGTGGTTCGAGGTACTAGTCTTCCACTGCTCGCATCACCGATTGGTTCCCAGACCTCGAAGGATCCGGACTATTCCGGTTGGGAATTCTCTACAAGGACACTACCATGACGTTGTTATGATTTTGATATTTTGTTGATATTTACACTTAACGGGCATATAGGGGCGTAAAAAATTATTGATAAGAGTTATGTAATGAACACTATATATAAGAGGTTTATTAAACATTAATGTACAATATAATTTAAATATAAGTATGATTGAATATGAACGGAGGGAGCTATACTAATATACTGAAATATTAATATATATTAAATTATGAAGATTTAACCAGCCGCGTTCTGAGTAAAACCTAGTTGGAGAGTCCCCACCTTGTTCACGATTCCGGAGGCTGATTAAGATGACGCAAGTCGACGTCCGGACACACCCATCTTCAGTGGTCTTCTCGTAGGTTACCGGGCTGCTGTTTTCTGTGGCGGCACGGACTACACTGTCCTATATGGGCTGCGTTGTCCCCGTTTACTCGCTGGTGGAGGGGGTTTCTGTGGTTTGCGATTTCATTACTAATTTCAGCGATCACGGCCTGTGTCTTGGATAAATATGTGATGGTGTGATCAGGCAGGCCGTTCAGCTAAGGGCCTGACCACACATCGTAACATCTCCCCCAATGTTCACTAGCGAGATGCCCTCATCTCGCCCTGGAGTCCGTGTGGATTATGTAGATGATTGGGAGTTGCGGGGTTCATCTTGTGGCAGTAGGAATATGGATCGGGTTGAAGTTCTCTTCGCTACGGTAGGAACATTTTTTGAAACGAATTACAGGAGGCGGAGAAGCTAGGTATAAGGAACTGCCAATTACTTTCGTGCAGTCCTCAGGCGAGGTGGGCCGAACAAACGCTGTGCCGTGTGTTTACAGTGGCCGTGTGGGCCTTGAACTTCAATGCCACTGGGTATGCAAAATGTCTTCCACGCGGGCGCGGCAGACGCCCCGCGGGCGGTTCGCGAACGCGTCAATCTTTCTTGAGGTTGTGAGTCCCTAACACTAACACTATGTGGCGTGAATCGTTCACTACAATAAATTATTTGTAAGGACTGAAAATTCAAAAACACTGTAGTAATAATTACAACAGAAGCAAATTGAAATGCAAAAGTATTGAACTAGGAAAACCACAGTGCTCTGACCTCGGTACATTGATTGTTTTGTTTATGTTTGTACATGAAACTACAGTTCCAGGAAATGAAATACAGGTTAATACATACATTGTAAAAGCAGTGATGTATTAATATTACATAATGAATGATACGTGACGTCACCGTGGTTAGGATAGTATGGTATTGTAGCGTAGCATGTTATTAAATTAATTATTTAAACTTCCATTAATTATGAAAATAAAAAAGCTGCAGCTGCTTTTCAACTACGTTTCAATACTTAAGAAGGTAATTGGAGGGATACTTAAAGTAACATAATATTAGTAAATGTATTTTGATATACACTGGTATCTAAAAATAACAAAACAAATGTTGAATGTAACAAATATTAACGTATTTGACAACAAAATGATCCTCTAAGATTAATAATAAGATGTGTATAAAATTATTTTAAGTTTTACAACAGTTTCCTATTTATACAAAAATCGAAAATCTTAAAATTCAATATGAAAAATGTTATGTCATAACTACATGTTATTGTGTGGCCACGTTAGTATAAATTTGTATAAAAGAGACGTCTCTTTGTCATAAAATTGACGTAAACAATTCTTTGTTTCATTCTTAAACTGTTTTAATGTAGTACTTTTTGTTCTTCTTAATATTTATATTGTTGCTAGCAATGAAATATGACTTTTTTTTCTTCTCAAATTCTTTGAATCTTAAAATTAATTAAAAATATTATTATTTTTCCATTATACATTATAATTTACCAACTTTTGAACTTGGAGGCCTCCTATCGGTAATTTTAATATGTGTAAGTTAATTTATTTTTGTTAAGCAATAATTAATTTTTAGAGTAAAGTTGTTATGTAAGTTATGTAAGTGGTATATGTAAAATATGGAAACCGTTGATCACCTGTGTACGACTCGCGAGCTGCGTTAAACGGTAGAGCTGATGCAGTGTAATGAAAGTGCGCGCCTTGAGATTGCTGTGTGTGACGTCAGAACAGGTGTCCTGCTGCCTCTGCTATCGCGGACATTGCTTGTGCCGCCCTCCGGAGGGACTTTGGATGAGAAGATGCGACGTCACTGCTGGTTGCTTCTGTTCATGAATGCGCGGTACCATTGTTCTGAAACTTACAAGCGAATTTATTAACAGAATGCTTTCACAGATTATCTAAACACCTAATTTGCAGTAAAATTTCACTTTAAAGTAATAATGTGGCCCTAATAGTTTATGAGGAGTAGGGTTATTTAAAATTTACTTGTTAATTGTATCATGGTCTTACTATATGTATATATGGGTTTATTATATTTCTGGGTGTGTCCGACCTTGGAAGATTGCATGTTGAGATTTGCATTAAAGTTCATTTATTTCTGAATAAATTATACTCTCAGGCAATAACATTTTTATGCTAACTTATGTTTCTGTTTAAAATCCATTTCTTAGGCAATATCCACAAATGGGGACAGTTATTCAAATAACTATTTTCATAAAACAATTTTTTTAAATAATTTATTGCAGTTAGCTTTGTGCGCGGATAGAACTCTTAATTAATAAAATGTTAATAAGAATGTTGGACACCAACACATTATAAGCAGAACATAATGACATTGATTATTAAAAAGTTAAGATAGTAATAAAGAGGAGAANTGTGGCGTGAATCGTTCACTACAATAAATTATTTGTAAGGACTGAAAATTCAAAAACACTGTAGTAATAATTACAACAGAAGCAAATTGAAATGCAAAAGTATTGAACTAGGAAAACCACAGTGCTCTCGCCTTGGTACATCGATTGTTTTGTTTATGTTTGTACATGAAACTACAGTTCCAGGAAATGAAATACAGGTTAATACATACATTGTAAAAGCAGTGATGTAATAATATTACATAATGAATGATACGTGACGTCACCGTGGTTAGGATAGTATGGTATTGTAGCGTAGCATGTTATTAAATTAATTATTTAAACTTCCATTAATTATGAAAATAAAAAAGCTGCAGCTGCTTTTCAACTACGTTTCAATACTTAAGAAGGTAATTGGAGGGATACTTAAAGTAACATAATATTAGTAAATGTATTGTGATATACACTAGTATCTAAAAATAACAAAACAAATGTTGAATGTAACAAATATTAACGTATTTGACAACAAAATGATCCTCTAAGATTAATAATAAGATGTGTATAAAATTATTTTAAGTTTTACAACAAAGTTTCCTATTTATACAAAAATCGAAAATCTTAAAATTCAATATGAAAAATGTTATGTCATAACTACATGTTATTGTGTGGCCACGTTAGTATAAATTTGTATAAAAGAGACGTCTCTTTGTCATAAAATTGACGTAAACAATTCTTTGTTTCATTCTTAAACTGTTTTAATGTAGTACTTTTTTTTCTTCTTAATATTTATATTGTTGCTAGCAATGAAATATGACTTTTTTTTTCTTCTCAAATTCTTTGAATCTTAAAATTAATTAAAAATATTATTATTTTTCCATTATACATTATAATTTACCAACTTTTGAACTTGGAGGCCTCCTATCGGTAATTTTAATATGTGTAAGTTAATTTATTTTTGTTAAGCAATAATTAATTTTTAGAGTAAAGTTGTTATGTAAGTTATGTAAGTGGTATATGTAAAATATGGAAACCGTTGATCACCTGTGTACGACTCGCGAGCTGCGTTAAACGGTAGAGCTGATGCAGTGTTATGAAAGTGCGCGCCTTGACATTGCTGTGTGTGACGTCAGAACAGGTGTCCTGCTGCCTCTGCTATCGCGGACATTGCTTGTGCCGCCCTCCGGAGGGACTTTGGATGAGAAGATGCGACGTCACTGCTGGTTGCTTCTGTTCATGAATGTGCGGTACCATTGTTCTGAAACTTACAAGCGAATTTATTAACAGAATGCTTTCACAGATTATCTAAACACCTAATTTGCAGTAAAATTTCACTTTAAAGTAATAATGTGGCCCTAATAGTTTATGAGGAGTAGGGTTATTTAAAATTTACTTGTTAATTGTATCATGGTCTTACTATATGTATATATGGGTTTATTATATTTCTGGGTGTGTCCGACCTTGGAAGATTGCATGTTGAGATTTGCATTAAAGTTCATTTATTTCTGAATAAATTATACTCTCAGGCAATAACATTTTTATGCTAACTTATGTTTCTGTTTAAAATCCATTTCTTAGGCAATATCCACAAATGGGGACAGTTATTCAAATAACTATTTTCATAAAACAATTTTTTAAAATAATTTATTGCAGTTAGCTTTGTGCGCGGATAGAACTCTTAATTAATAAAATGTTAATAAGAATGCTGGACACCAACACATTATAAGCAGAACATAATGACATTGATTATTAAAAAGTTAAGATAGTAATAAAGAGGAGAAGAACGTACAGAGAAAGAGTAACTATAATAGTACTTCCACACATAAATAAAATGTTATCAAGGCCTAGGGACAACACACAGTAAAAGTAATACATTATTACACTGATTATGCAAAGTGAAGACAGTAGAGATGAAAGGAACACTTAAATAATTAAATATATAATAATTCCAATTCTACTTCTACAAAAAAGGTTAGCATACGAGGATTGGTGAAATCTCTATGCAATGTCTTACAACAGGGCGGTAAAAAGTGAAAGTACCCTCATGGTATACTTTCAAGGTACTGTGCAGTATAGAAAGGACCCACATCAAAAGTCTAACACATCCAGATTGCGGCCCTACTGCCTGAACTCTATCAAGGCCAGTAGAGCACAGAAGAAAGGCCTCTCTGGTTGGGTCACCACTTCGTCAGAGGCCCAAAGATTGCTCCGCGTCTCACGCGAAACGAAAGGTTTGACCTCCTGAGTAAGTACTCCTGGCAANGGTCACCACTCCGTCAGAGGCCCAAAGATTGCTCCGCGTCTCACGCGAAACGAAAGGTTTGACCTCCTGAGTAAGTACTCCTGGCAATTGGGTGGATGTGGGTAAACTGCGAGTGGATAGTCACAGTCGAAGTGGGTGTGTCTTGGGCACTATTCCCATTTCGTTAAATACCCTTGTCACTGCACACTAATATACCTTTTCATGCCAGGTGTAGCAGTCTGCGCATCCACTTCAGGTGTGATGTGGAATTCAGCACATCCGAAAGCCCCTGGTAATGGGCTAAGTCCGTGAATCACAATAATGCGTGAACCCAGCGGAATTCATTCTGCCACGTGTCCGTATGGCAATGAATTGTGGGAAGTGTATGAGAATATTGGGAGTATGAGGAACTTAAAACTATAACAACACAAGTAAAGTTTAAAGTGGGCAAGGGGAAACATTGCGCGTTTTCGCAACACAGCAGCGCTCGAGCCGCGGGGAAGTGCTGATGCGGGAATATGTTGTCTCGGCACTTTGCAACTGGGTCGCGTTGCCTGGCATGTAGCCGCGACTACTAGTCCTTCAATATGGCAACTTATAACGTAATACGGGCTTTCTGTCAGCATACAAAAATCTCATACTTAACTAGCATATCTTATTTATATGCATTTTTCTTAAAGATATGTTGACTGATGGAAGAGCATAATAAAATCCTGTGCCTTTATCCGAGCACAATAATACCTTACCACATTATTATGTCTTGTATGGAATTTATTCGATTAGCATGAATTGAAAGTTAATTTAATGGAAATTGTCACNTTACCACATTATTATGTCTTGTATGGAATTTATTCGATTAGCATGAATTGAAAGTTAATTTAATGGAAATTGTCACCTGATTATGAATTACTATCACAGTAATAGTTTCATTTTAAATAACTACATCCGGCGCACACAGGTGATCTATATCATAATTTAAATTACTACAATGGTGTTGCTGAGTTACAACTAGGGACTTGCGGTTCATACTGAAAATCTTTCAATTTTAATAACGTTTGTTATTTAGGTTTCAAATAATTGCTTTGTAAGTTTAGATATTGGGCTGTAAAAAGTAATTTATTTTTTAAAAATAATATATTTTAAAAGTAGATATAATGACATTATTTTAATTATAAAGCTAGTTAAAAGCTAAAAGCTTTAATGTTAAAAGCACACGTGGCTGAAATGGTGCGATTATTAATACGGAAATTAGCGTGGATGGGTGGGGAATTTATTGAAATGAGGGTGGATGGTAGAGAAGCTGATGCAAGGCAGCGAGAGGGTAGGGAGGAACCAAGCCTCCACCATTGCTATGATTTTGATATTTTGTTGATATTTATCCTTAACGGGGATATAGAAGCGTAACAAGTTATTGATAAGAGTTATGCAATAAACAATATATATAAGAGGTTTATTTCACATTAAGGTTGTACAACATTATTTCAATATAAATATGATTGAATCTGAACGTAGAAATAATAGCGCCCATTTATGGCATCCGCAGAAGAATCCTTAGAGAATGTTGAAGAGATTTGGGCGGTTCTGACGGCTCGGGGTCCACCCCGTTTGCAGAAATTCGTCATTTTCTAGTCATAGTTTCAGTTCCAGAGGTATTATTGGAAATGTTTGATTATAGAAAAGGTGCAATTTACTAACTGTTTGATTCGGTTTTATCTAATTTGCATTGTGTTACTTCCTGCTTGCAAAAAGGCGAGAACTTATTGATAAAATATAAATATTTTCTAGAATTTTTTCAAGCAGATAACACGCAATTAAAATTACGTACAAAAACGTTAATCAAATGGTAAAATGTAAATTTTATATAATCGTACATTGTCAATAATTACAATAAATCTGAAATTATGACGCGAAAATGAAAAATTTCTGCAAAAGTGACGCAGCCAAGCCTTAACTACGAGATCTTGAGAGCCGATGTGGGCGAAACGAGGTGGGAACGGGTGTTCACGGGGATCTCCCGTTTCCCCCGCCTTTGCATTCCTGTGCTGTTCCATACTCACCTCGCTTTACCCCATCGGCTCTCAAGACCATTCGTCACTCACTCTTCTCTCATTCGAACGCGGATCGCCGTGGCAGGGGGTTGGCGAACTAATCTCTCGCTCCTCTGCGCCGCATGTTTGATGTTAGAGAGGCTGNTCGGATCGCCGTGGCAGGGGGTTGGCGAACTAATCTCTCGCTCCTCTGCGCCGCATGTTTGATGTTAGAGAGGCTGGGGAGGGAGGGGGGATCCCTCTCAGTGCACTTCAGATGTTTCCCTGTGTTTTGACACTACCTCGAGTGTCGTGAGTATTGCCCACCCTGCTACGTGTTAGGTATCGAATTCTATAAAACTGCGGAGTTTAGGGTAACAACACAAGACAATAATTTTCGTCACAATTTAACACCCTAATTAATAATACAGAACTGGACAATAATCGCGTGTACTGATACTTAGTGCAAAATCTGGTGACAACCCTTCTCGTGAAATAATTTGATGACGGTGATAGATTCAGCAGTGGTGTCATATTTTTGTTCACGTACATACATACTTTGGGCCACTCTGCATTTATATTCCTGCAGTATTTGAAAAGAACTAAATAGATGTAAGGAATGTTTTAACACAATTTTCAGTAGGACGAAAGTGTGGCGTGGCAAAAGAAATGCTAGTGTTATTAAATCCACAAACTGCAGTGTTGAAAAAAAGGCANTAGGACGAAAGTGTGGCGTGGCAAAAGAAATGCTAGTGTTATTAAATCCACAAACTGCAGTGTTGAAAAAAAGGCAGTTTTACCTGATGTTATCAACAAATTCAGTTTGAAAAAAACACCACTCACGTTAAGAAAAATACCGAAAATTATCTAAGAAAAGTATTATAAATGTAAAAGAAATATGGGGTCGCAATGCAGTTGAATTCTCGCGAAATATTTGAAGCGTCACAAAAACGATATAGACTTGCAGAAATAATATCGATCATCTCGTGAAAATGTATTTTCTTCCGACTTCACGATGCCCGACTGTTATAGGCTGTTCACTGTAAAATGAGCACTTTTGAGGCCCTAGTTACTTTTTCCTTTAAGCCAGTTATTACACTTTAGCCAAATTTTTAAAACAAATATTGCCATTAAAGTAATAAACACAGTGTATATATTCCACAGAACTCGGAAGTTAACGTCTAAGGGTAAAATAAAATACATTTGTTGGCTATTATTTCAAATGAAAGGGCTTTCAAAAGTGCTCACTTTACCGTGAACAGTCTATTGCAAACATAATACTGGTATCTCATTAAATTTTATGGGGGATGAAAAAAAGTTGGCAATTCCAGTATTTAAATTGGGACAACTTATTGCGAAATTCATGCAGACGTACGTCTATAAAATGACAGCTTAATCATTAACGTGTTAAATTAGTTTTGTGAGAGCATATTAGCATTTTGCTGTTGAGATAGCACCTTTGGAAGCAGGGCTCACCATAAAATAAAATACGCTGGAGACTTATTCCGGACAAATTTATGCGAAGAATACAGGTAAGAGTGCGAAAAATAACCTAACGGAAATTGGTACCGCTGCAATAAATTGGATTAATTAATATAAATGACGCATAGTGTTTATCTTATATATTGA